>CADCXT010001934.1:0-35901 GCA_902806775.1 Microtus agrestis
GAACACTGTTCTCACTTTTAACCATACTTTGACATATCCCAAACAGAGCGCTTCTCATTTCACAGTAACACATGTGCATTTCTCACAAAAGCATTTCATGAAATTCACTGACTTTCAAATGATCATGATTATCTTTCAAAGTAAAGCTTCTACAGAGAAAAGGAACACTGTTCTCACTTTTAACCATACTTTGACATATCCCCAAACGCGCTTCTCATTTCAGAGTAACACATGTGCGTTTCTCACAAAAGCATTTCATGAAATTCACTTTGACTTTCAAATGATCGTGATTATCTTTCAAAGTAAAGCTTCTACAGAGAAAAGGAACACGGTTCTCACTTTTACCCATACTTTGACATATCCCAAACAGACGCTTCTCATTTCAGAGTAACACATGTGCGTTTCTCACAAAAGCATTTCATGAAATTCACTGACTTTCAAATGATCGTGATTATCTTTCAAAGTAAAGCTTCTACAGAGAAAAGGAACACTGTTCTCACTTTTAACCATACTTTGACATATCCCAAACAGACGCTTCTCATTTCAGAGTAACACATGTGCGTTTTTCACAAAAGCATTTCATGAAATTCACTGACTTTCAAATGATCGTGATTATCTTTCAAAGTAAAGCTTCTACAGAGAAAAAGGAACACTGTTCTCACTTTTAACCATACTTTGACATATCCCAAACAGACGCTTCTCATTTCAGAGTAACACATGTGCGTTTCTCACAAAGCATTTCATGAAATTCACTGACTTTCAAATGATCGTGATTATCTTTCAAAGTAAAGCTTCTACAGAGAAAAGGAACACTGTTCTCACTTTTAACCATACTTTGACATATCCCAAACAGACGCTTCTCATTTCAGAGTAACACATGTGCGTTTCTCACAAAAGCATTTCATGAAATTCACTGACTTTCAAATGATCGTGATTATCTTTCAAAGTAAAGCTTCTACAGAGAAAAGGAACACTGTTCTCACTTTTAACCATACTTTGACATATCCCAAACAGACCTTCTCATTTCAGAGTAACACATGTGCGTTTCTCACAAAAGCATTTCATGAAATTCATTGACTTTCAAATAGATCATGATTATCTTTCAAAGTAAAGCTTCTACAGAGAAAAGGAACACTGTTCTCACTTTTAACCATACTTTGACATATCCCAAACAGACGCTTCTCATTTCAGAGTAACACATGTGCGTTTCTCACAAAAGCATTTCATGAAATTCACTGCCTTTCAAATGATCGTGATTATCTTTCAAAGTAAAGCTTCTACAGAGAAAAGGAACACTGTTCTCACTTTTAACCATACTTTGACATATCCCAAACAGACGCTTCTCATTTCAGAGTAACACATGTGCGTTTCTCACAAAAGCATTTCATGAAATTCACTGACTTTCAAATGATCGTGATTATCTTTCAAAGTAAAGCTTCTACAGAGAAAAGGAACACTGTTCTCACTTTTAACCATACTTTGACATATCCCAAACAGACGCTTCTCATTTCAGAGTAACACATGTGCGTTTCTCACAAAAGCATTTCATGAAATTCACTGACTTTCAAATGATCGTGATTATCTTTCAAAGTAAAGCTTCTACAGAGAAAAGGAACACTGTTCTCACTTTTAACCATACTTTGACATATCCCAAACAGACGCTTCTCATTTCAGAGTAACACATGTGCGTTTCTCACAAAAGCATTTCATGAAATTCACTGACTTTCAAATGATCGTGATTATCTTTCAAAGTAAAGCTTCTACAGAGAAAAGGAACACTGTTCTCACTTTTAACCATACTTTGACATATCCCAAACAGACGCTTCTCATTTCAGAGTAACACATGTGCGTTTCTCACAAAAGCATTTCATGAAATTCACTGACTTTCAAATGATCGTGATTATCTTTCAAAGTAAAGCTTCTACAGAGAAAAGGAACACTGTTCTCACTTTTAACCATACTTTGACATATCCCAAACAGACGCTTCTCATTTCAGAGTAACACATGTGCGTTTCTCACAAAAGCATTTCATGAAATTCACTGACTTTCAAATGATCGTGACTATCTTTCAAAGTAAAGCTTCTACAGAGAAAAGGAACACTGTTCTCACTTTTAACCATACTTTGACATATCCCAAACAGACGCTTCTCATTTCAGAGTAACACATGTGCGTTTCTCACAAAAGCATTTCATGAAATTCTTTTGCTTTCAAAGAACGTGATTATCTTTCAAAGTAAAGCTTCTACAGAGAAAAGGAACACTGTTCTCACTTTTAACCATACTTTGACATATCCCAAACAGACGCTTCTCATTTCAGAGTAACACATGTGCGTTTCTCACAAAAGCATTTCATGAAATTCGTTGGCTTTCAAAGAACGTGATTATCTTTCAAAGTAAAGCTTCTACAGAGAAAAGGAACACTGTTCTCACTTTTAACCATACTTTGACATATCCCAAACAGACGCTTCTCATTTCAGAGTAACACATGTGCGTTTCTCACAAAAGCATTTCATGAAATTCACTGACTTTCAAATGATCGTGATTATCTTTCAAAGTAAAGCTTCTACAGAGAAAAGGAACACTGTTCTCACTTTTAACCATACTTTGACATATCCCAAACAGACGCTTCTCATTTCAGAGTAACACATGTGCGTTTCTCACAAAAGCATTTCATGAAATTCACTGACTTTCAAATGATCGTGATTATCTTTCAAAGTAAAGCTTCTACAGAGAAAAGGAACACTGTTCTCACTTTTAACCATACTTTGACATATCCCAAACAGACGCTTCTCATTTCAGAGTAACACATGTGCGTTTCTCACAAAAGCATTTCATGAAATTCACTGACTTTCAAATGATCGTGATTATCTTTCAAAGTAAAGCTTCTACAGAGAAAAGGAACACTGTTCTCACTTTTAACCATACTTTGACATATCCCAAACAGACGCTTCTCATTTCAGAGTAACACATGTGCGTTTCTCACAAAAGCATTTCATGAAATTCACTGACTTTCAAATGATCGTGATTATCTTTCAAAGTAAAGCTTCTACAGAGAAAAGGAACACTGTTCTCACTTTTAACCATACTTTGACATATCCCAAACAGCGCTTCTCATTTCAGAGTAACACATGTGCGTTTCTCACAAAAGCATTTCATGAAATTCACTGACTTTCAAATGATCGTGATTATCTTTCAAAGTAAAGCTTCTACAGAGAAAAGGAACACTGTTCTCACTTTTAACCATACTTTGACATATCCCAAACAGACGCTTCTCATTTCAGAGTAACACATGTGCGTTTCTCACAAAAGCATTTCATGAAATTCACTGACTTTCAAATGATCGTGATTATCTTTCAAAGTAAAGCTTCTACAGAGAAAAGGAACACTGTTCTCACTTTTAACCATACTTTGACATATCCCAAACAGACGCTTCTCATTTCAGAGTAACACATGTGCGTTTCTCACAAAAGCATTTCATGAAATTCTTTGGCTTTCAAATGAACGTGACTATCTTTCAAAGTAAAGCTTCTACAGAGAAAAGGAACACTGTTCTCACTTTTAACCATACTTTGACATATCCCAAACAGACGCTTCTCATTTCAGAGTAACACATGTGCGTTTCTCACAAAAGCATTTCATGAAATTCTTTTGCTTTCAAAGAACGTGATTATCTTTCAAAGTAAAGCTTCTACAGAGAAAAGGAACACTGTTCTCACTTTTAACCATACTTTGACATATCCCAAACAGACGCTTCTCATTTCAGAGTAACACATGTGCGTTTCTCACAAAAGCATTTCATGAAATTCACTGACTTTCAAATGATCGTGATTATCTTTCAAAGTAAAGCTTCTACAGAGAAAAGGAACACTGTTCTCACTTTTAACCATACTTTGACATATCCCAAACAGACGCTTCTCATTTCAGAGTAACACATGTGCGTTTCTCACAAAAGCATTTCATGAAATTCACTGACTTTCAAATGATCGTGATTATCTTTCAAAGTAAAGCTTCTACAGAGAAAAGGAACACTGTTCTCACTTTTAACCATACTTTGACATATCCCAAACAGACGCTTCTCATTTCAGAGTAACACATGTGCGTTTCTCACAAAAGCATTTCATGAAATTCACTGACTTTCAAATGATCGTGATTATCTTTCAAAGTAAAGCTTCTACAGAGAAAAGGAACACTGTTCTCACTTTTAACCATACTTTGACATATCCCAAACAGACGCTTCTCATTTCAGAGTAACACATGTGCGTTTCTCACAAAAGCATTTCATGAAATTCACTGACTTTCAAATGATCGTGATTATCTTTCAAAGTAAAGCTTCTACAGAGAAAAGGAACACTGTTCTCACTTTTAACCATACTTTGACATATCCCAAACAGACGCTTCTCATTTCAGAGTAACACATGTGCGTTTCTCACAAAAGCATTTCATGAAATTCTACTGACTTTCAAATGATCGTGATTATCTTTCAAAGTAAAGCTTCTACAGAGAAAAGGAACACTGTTCTCACTTTTAACCATACTTTGACATATCCCAAACAGACGCTTCTCATTTCAGAGTAACACATGTGCGTTTCTCACAAAAGCATTTCATGAAATTCACTGACTTTCAAATGATCGTGATTATCTTTCAAAGTAAAGCTTCTACAGAGAAAAGGAACACTGTTCTCACTTTTAACCATACTTTGACATATCCCAAACAGACGCTTCTCATTTCAGAGTAACACATGTGCGTTTCTCACAAAAGCATTTCATGAAATTCACTGACTTTCAAATGATCGTGATTATCTTTCAAAGTAAAGCTTCTACAGAGAAAAGGAACACTGTTCTCACTTTTAACCATACTTTGACATATCCCAAACAGACGCTTCTCATTTCAGAGTAACACATGTGGTTTTAAAGATTTTAATTCATGCTTCAATGATTTTGTCACAAAAGCATTTCATGAAATTTTTTGCTTTCAAAGAACGTGATTATCTTTCAAAGTAAAGCTTCTACAGAGAAAAGGAACACTGTTCTCACTTTTAACCATACTTTGACATATCCCAAACAGACGCTTCTCATTTCAGAGTAACACATGTGCGTTCCTCACAAAAGCATTTCATGAAATTCACTGACTTTCAAATGATCGTGATTATCTTTCAAAGTAAAGCTTCTACAGAGAAAAGGAACACTGTTCTCACTTTTAACCATACTTTGACATATACCAAACAGACGCTTCTCATTTCAGAATAACACATGTGCGTTTCTCACAAAAGCATTTCATGAAATTCACTGACTTTCAAATGATCGTGATTATCTTTCAAAGTAAAGCTTCTACAGAGAAAAGGAACACTGTTCTCACTTTTAACCATACTTTGACATATCCCAAACAGACGCTTCTCATTTCAGAGTAACACATGTGCGTTTCTCACAAAAGCATTTCATGAAATTCACTGACTTTCAAATGATCGTGATTATCTTTCAAAGTAAAGCTTCTACAGAGAAAAGGAACACTGTTCTCACTTTTAACCATACTTTGACATATCCCAAACAGACGCTTTTCATTTCAGAGTAACACATGTGCGTTTCTCAAAAAAGCATTTCATGAAATTCTTTTGCTTTCAAAGAACGTGATTATCTTTCAAAGTAAAGCTTCTACAGAGAAAAGGAACACTGTTCTCACTTTTAACCATACTTTGACATATCCCAAACAGACGCTTCTCATTTCAGAGTAACACATGTGCGTTTCTCACAAAATCATTTCATGAAATTACTTTTGCTTTCAAAGAACGTGATTATCTTTCAAAGTAAAGCTTCTACAGAGAAAAGGAACACTGTTCTCACTTTTAACCATACTTTGACATATCCCAAACAGACGCTTCTCATTTCAGAGTAACACATGTGCGTTTCTCACAAAAGCATTTCATGAAATTCACTGACTTTCAAATGATCGTGATTATCTTTCAAAGTAAAGCTTCTACAGAGAAAAGGAACACTGTTCTCACTTTTAACCATACTTTGACATATCCCAAACAGACGCTTCTCATTTCAGAGTAACACATGTGCATTTCTCACAAAAGCATTTCATGAAATTCACTGACTTTCAAATAATCATGATTATCTTTCAAAGTAAAGCTTCTACAGAGAAAAGGAACAATGTTCTCACTTTTAACCATACTTTGACATATCCCTTCTCATTTCAGAGTAACACATGTGCGTTTCTCACAAAAGCATTTCATGAAATTCTTTTGCCTTCAAATAACAATCATTATCTTTCAAAGTAAAGCTTCTACAGAGAAAAGGAACACGGTTCTCACTTTTACCCATACTTTGACATATCCCAAACAGACGCTTCTCATTTCAGAGTAACACATGTGCGTTTCTCACAAAAGCATTTCATGAAATTCACTGACTTTCAAATGATCGTGATTATCTTTCAAAGTAAAACTTCTACAGAGAAAAGGAACACTGTTCTCACTTTTAACCATACTTTGACATATCCCAAACAGACGCTTCTCATTTCAGAGTAACACATGTGGGTTTCTCACAAAAGCATTTCATGAAATTCACTGACTTTCAAATGGTCATGATTGTCTTTCAAAGTAAAGCTTCTACAGAGAAAAGGAACACTGTTCTCACTTTTAACCATTCTTTGACATATCCCAAACAGACGCTTCTCATTTCAGAGTAACACATGTGCGTTTGTCACAAAAGCATATCATGAAATTCTTTTGCTTTCAAAGAACGTGATTATCTTTCAAAGTAAAGCTTCTACAGAGAAAAGGAACACTGTTCTCACTTTTAACCATACTTTGACATATCCCAAACAGACGCTTCTCATTTCAGAGTAACACATGTGCGTTCCTCACAAAAGCATTTCATGAAATTCACTGACTTTCAAATGATCGTGATTATCTTTCAAAGTAAAGCTTCTACAGAGAAAAGGAACACTGTTCTCACTTTTAACCATACTTTGACATATCCCAAACAGACGCTTCTCATTTCAGAGTAACACATGTGTGTTTCTCACAAAAGCATTTCATGAAATTCACTGACTTTCAAATGATCATGATTATCTTTCAAAGTAAAGCTTCTACAGAGAAAAGGAACAATGTTCTCACTTTTAACCATACTTTGACATATTCCTTCTCATTTGAGAGTAACACATGTGCGTTTCTCACAAAAGCATTTCATGAAATTCTTTTGCCTTCAAATAACAATCATTATCTTTCAAAGTAAAGCTTCTACAGAGAAAAGAAACACTGTTCTCACTTTTAACCATACTTTGACATATCCCAAACAGACGCTTCTCATTTCAGAGTAACACATGTGCGTTTCTCACAAAAGCATTTCATGAAATTCACTGACTTTCAAATGATCGTGATTATCTTTCAAAGTAAAGCTTCTACAGAGAAAAGGAACACTGTTCTCACTTTTAACCATACTTTGACATATCCCAAACAGACGCTTCTCATTTCAGAGTAACACATGTGGGTTTCTCACAAAAGCATTTCATGAAATTCACTGACTTTCAAATGGTCATGATTGTCTTTCAAAGTAAAGCTTCTACAGAGAAAAGGAACACTGTTCTCACTTTTAACCATACTTTGACATATCCCAAACAGACGCTTCTCATTTCAGAGTAACACATGTGCGTTTCTCACAAAAGCATTTCATGAAATTCACTGACTTTCAAATGATCGTGATTATCTTTCAAAGTAAAGCTTCTACAGAGAAAAGGAACACTGTTCTCACTTTTAACCATACTTTGACATATCCCAAACAGACGCTTCTCATTTCAGAGTAACACATGTGCGTTCCTCACAAAAGCATTTCATGAAATTCACTGACTTTCAAATGATCGTGATTATCTTTCAAAGTAAAGCTTCTACAGAGAAAAGGAACACTGTTCTCACTTTTAACCATACTTTGACATATCCCAAACAGACGCTTCTCATTTCAGAGTAACACATGTGCGTTTCTCACAAAAGCATTTCATGAAATTCACTGACTTTCAAATGATCGTGATTATCTTTCAAAGTAAAGCTTCTACAGAGAAAAGGAACACTGTTCTCACTTTTAACCATACTTTGACATATCCCAAACAGACGCTTCTCATTTCAGAGTAACACATGTGGGTTTCTCACAAAAGCATTTCATGAAATTCACTGACTTTCAAATGGTCATGATTATCTTTCAAAGTAAAGCTTCTACAGAGAAAAGGAACACTGTTCTCACTTTTAACCATACTTTGACATATCCCAAACAGACGCTTCTCATTTCAGAGTAACACATGTGCGTTTCTCACAAAAGCATTTCATGAAATTCTTTTGCTTTCAAAGAACGTGATTATCTTTCAAAGTAAAGCTTCTACAGAGAAAAGGAACACTGTTCTCACTTTTAACCATACTTTGACATATCCCAAACAGACGCTTCTCATTTCAGAGTAACACATGTGCGTTTCTCACAAAAGCATTTCATGAAATTCACTAACTTTCAAATGATCGTGATTATCTTTCAAAGTAAAGCTTCTACAGAGAAAAGGAACACTGTTCTCACTTTTAACCATACTTTGACATATCCCAAACAGACGCTTCTCATTTCAGAGTAACACATGTGCGTTTCTCACAAAAGCATTTCATGAAATTCACTGACTTTCAAATGATCGTGATTATCTTTCAAAGTAAAGCTTCTACAGAGAAAAGGAACACTGTTCTCACTTTTAACCATACTTTGACATATCCCAAACAGACGCTTCTCATTTCAGAGTAACACATGTGCGTTTCTCACAAAAGCATTTCATGAAATTCACTGACTTTCAAATGATCGTGATTATCTTTCAAAGTAAAGCTTCTACAGAGAAAAGGAACACTGTTCTCACTTTTAACCATACTTTGACATATCCCAAACAGACGCTTCTCATTTCAGAGTAACACATGTGCGTTTCTCACAAAAGCATTTCATGAAATTCACTGACTTTCAAATGATCGTGATTATCTTTCAAAGTAAAGCTTCTACAGAGAAAAGGAACACTGTTCTCACTTTTAACCATACTTTGACATATCCCAAACAGACGCTTCTCATTTCAGAGTAACACATGTGCGTTCCTCACAAAAGCATTTCATGAAATTCACTGACTTTCAAATGATCGTGATTATCTTTCAAAGTAAAGCTTCTACAGAGAAAAGGAACAATGTTCTCACTTTTAACCATACTTTGACATATCCCAAACAGACGCTTCTCATTTCAGAGTAACACATGTGCGTTTCTCACAAAAGCATTTCATGAAATTCTTTTGCCTTCAAATAACAATCATTATCTTTCAAAGTAAAGCTTCTACAGAGAAAAGGAACACTGTTCTCACTTTTAACCATACTTTGACATATCCCAAACAGACGCTTCTCATTTCAGAGTAACACATGTGCGTTCCTCACAAAAGCATTTCATGAAATTCACTGACTTTCAAATGATCGTGATTATCTTTCAAAGTAAAGCTTCTACAGAGAAAAGGAACACTGTTCTCACTTTTAACCATACTTTGACATATCCCAAACAGACGCTTCTCATTTCAGAGTAACACATGTGTGTTTCTCACAAAAGCATTTCATGAAATTCACTGACTTTCAAATGATCATGATTATCTTTCAAAGTAAAGCTTCTACAGAGAAAAGGAACACTGTTCTCACTTTTAACCATACTTTGACATATCCCAAACAGACGCTTCTCATTTCAGAGTAACACATGTGCGTTTCTCACAAAAGCATTTCATGAAATTCTTTTGCTTTCAAATAACAATGATTATCTTTCAAAGTAAAGCTTCTACAGAGAAAAGGAACACTGTTCTCACTTTTAACCATACTTTGACATATCCCAAACAGACGCTTCTCATTTCAGAGTAACACATGTGCGTTTCTCACAAAAGCATTTCATGAAATTCACTGACTTTCAAATGATCGTGATTATCTTTCAAAGTAAAGCTTCTACAGAGAAAAGGAACACTGTTCTCACTTTTAACCATACTTTGACATATCCCAAACAGATGCTTCTCATTTCAGAGTAACACATGTGCGTTCCTCACAAAAGCATTTCATGAAATTCACTGACTTTCAAATGATCGTGATTATCTTTCAAAGTAAAGCTTCTACAGAGAAAAGGAACACTGTTCTCACTTTTAACCATACTTTGACATATCCCAAACAGACGCTTCTCATTTCAGAGTAACACATGTGCGTTTCTCACAAAAGCATTTCATGAAATTCACTGACTTTCAAATGATCGTGATTATCTTTCAAAGTAAAGCTTCTACAGAGAAAAGGAACACTGTTCTCACTTTTAACCATACTTTGACATATCCCAAACAGACGCTTCTCATTTCAGAGTAACACATGTGCGTTTCTCACAAAAGCATTTCATGAAATTCTTTTGCTTTCAAAGAACGTGATTATCTTTCAAAGTAAAGCTTCTACAGAGAAAAGGAACACTGTTCTCACTTTTAACCATACTTTGACATATCCCAAACAGACGCTTCTCATTTCAGAGTAACACATGTGCGTTTCTCACAAAAGCATTTCATGAAATTCACTGACTTTCAAATGATCGTGATTATCTTTCAAAGTAAAGCTTCTACAGAGAATAGGAACACTGTTCTCACTTTTAACCATACTTTGACATATCCCAAACAGACGCTTCTCATTTCAGAGTAACACATGTGCGTTTCTCACAAAAGCATTTCATGAAATTCACTGACTTTCAAATGATCGTGATTATCTTTCATAGTAAAGCTTCTACAGAGGAAATGAACACTGTTCTCACTTTTAACCATACTTTGACATATCCCAAACAGACGCTTCTCATTTCAGAATAACACATGTGCGTTTCTCACAAAAGCATTTCATGAAATTCACTGACTTTCAAATGATCGTGATTATCTTTCAAATTAAAGCTTCTACAGAGAAAAGGAACAATGTTCTCACTTTTAACCATACTTTGACATATCCCAAACAGACGCTTCTCATTTCAGAGTACCACATGTGCGTTTCTCACAAAAGCATTTCATGAAATTCTTTTGCTTTCAAAGAACGTGATTATCTTTCAAAGTAAAGCTTCTACAGAGAAAAGGAACACTGTTCTCACTTTTAACCATACTTTGACATATCCAAACAGACGCTTCTCATTTCAGAGTAACACATGTGCGTTTCTCACAAAAGCATTTCATGAAATTCACTGACTTTCAAATGATCGTGATTATCTTTCAAAGTAAAGCTTCTACAGAGAAAAGGAACACTGTTCTCACTTTTAACCATACTTTGACATATCCCAAACAGACGCTTCTCATTTCAGAGTAACACATGTGCGTTTCTCACAAAAGCATTTCATGAAATTCACTGACTTTCAAATGATCATGATTATCTTTCAAAGTAAAGCTTCTACAGAGAAAAGGAACACTGTTCTCACTTTTAACCATACTTTGACATATCCCTTCTCATTTCAGAGTAACACATGTGCGTTTCTCACAAAAGCATTTCATGAAATTCTTTTGCCTTCAAATAACAATCATTATCTTTCAAAGTAAAGCTTCTACAGAGAAAAGGAACACTGTTCTCACTTTTAACCATACTTTGACATATCCCAAACAGACGCTTCTCATTTCAGAGTAACACATGTGCGTTTCACAAAAAGCATTTCATGAAATTCACTGACTTTCAAATGATCGTGATTATCTTTCAAAGTAAAGCTTCTACAGAGAAAAGGAACACTGTTCTCACTTTTAACCATACTTTGACATATCCCAAACAGACGCTTCTCATTTCAGAGTAACACATGTGCATTTGTCACAAAAGCATTTCATGAAATTCTTTTGCTTTCAAAGAACGTGATTATCTTTCAAAGTAAAGCTTCTACAGAGAAAAGGAACACTGTTCTCACTTTTAACCATACTTTGACATATCCCAAACAGACGCTTCTCATTTCAGAGTAACACATGTGCGTTCCTCACAAAAGCATTTCATGAAATTCACTGACTTTCAAATGATCGTGATTATCTTTCAAAGTAAAGCTTCTACAGAGAAAAGGAACACTGTTCTCACTTTTAACCATACTTTGACATATCCCAAACAGACGCTTCTCATTTCAGAATAACACATGTGCGTTTCTCACAAAAGCATTTCATGAAATTCACTGACTTTCAAATGATCGTGATTATCTTTCAAAGTAAAGCTTCTACAGAGAAAAGGAACACTGTTCTCACTTTTAACCATACTTTGACATATCCCAAACAGACGCTTCTCATTTCAGAGTAACACATGTGCGTTTCTCACAAAAGCATTTCATGAAATTCACTGACTTTCAAATGATCGTGATTATCTTTCAAAGTAAAGCTTCTACAGAGAAAAGGAACACTGTTCTCACTTTTAACCATACTTTGACATATCCCAAACAGACGCTTCTCATTTCAGAGTAACACATGTGCGTTTCTCACAAAAGCATTTCATGAAATTCTTTTGCCTTCAAATAACAGTCATTATCTTTCAAAGTAAAGCTTCTACAGAGAAAAGGAACACTGTTCTCACTTTTAACCATACTTTGACATATCCCAAACAGACGCTTCTCATTTCAGAGTAACACATGTGCGTTTCTCACAAAAGCATTTCATGAAATTCACTGACTTTCAAATGATCGTGATTATCTTTCAAAGTAAAGCTTCTACAGAGAAAAGGAACACTGTTCTCACTTTTAACCATACTTTGACATATCCCAAACAGACGCTTCTCATTTCAGAGTAACACATGTGCGTTTCTCACAAAAGCATTTCATGAAATTCACTGACTTTCAAATGATCGTGATTATCTTTCAAAGTAAAGCTTCTACAGAGAAAAGGAACACTGTTCTCACTTTTAACCATACTTTGACATATCCAAAACTTCTCATTTCAGAGTAACACATGTGCGTTTCTCACAAAAGCATTTCATGAAATTCTTTTGCCTTCAAATAACAATCATTATCTTTCAAAGTAAAGCTTCTACAGAGAAAAGGAACACTGTTCTCACTTTTAACCATACTTTGACATATCCCAAACAGACGCTTCTCATTTCAGAGTAACACATGTGCGTTTCTCACAAAAGCATTTCATGAAATTCACTGACTTTCAAATGATCGTGATTATCTTTCAAAGTAAAGCTTCTACAGAGAAAAGGAACACTGTTCTCACTTTTAACCATACTTTGACATATCCCAAACAGACCCTTCTCATTTCAGAGTAACACATGTGCGTTTCACACAAAAGCATTTCATGAAATTCACTGACTTTCAAATGATCGTGATTATCTTTCAAAGTAAAGCTTCTACAGAGAAAAGGAACACTGTTCTCACTTTTAACCATACTTTGACATATCCCAAACAGACGCTTCTCATTTCAGAGTAACACATGTGGGTTTCTCACAAAAGCATTACATGAAATTCACTGACTTTCAAATGGTCATGATTGTCTTTCAAAGTAAAGCTTCTACAGAGAAAAGGAACACTGTTCTCACTTTTAACCATACTTTGACATATCCCAAACAGACGCTTCTCATTTCAGAGTAACACATGTGCGTTTCTCACAAAAGCATTTCATGAAATTCTTCTGCTTTCAAAGAACGTGATTATCTTTCAAAGTAAAGCTTCTACAGAGAAAAGGAACACTGTTCTCACTTTTAACCATACTTTGACATATCCCAAACAGACGCTTCTCATTTCAGAGTAACACATGTGCGTTCCTCACAAAAGCATTTCATGAAATTCACTGACTTTCAAATGATCGTGATTATCTTTCAAAGTAAAGCTTCTACAGAGAAAAGGAACACTGTTCTCACTTTTAACCATACTTTGACATATCCCAAACAGACGCTTCTCATTTCAGAGTAACACATGTGCGTTTCTCACAAAAGCATTTCATGAAATTCACTGACTTTCAAATGATCGTGATTATCTTTCAAAGTAAAGCTTCTACAGAGAAAAGGAACACTGTTCTCACTTTTAACCATACTTTGACATATCCCAAACAGACGCTTCTCATTTCAGAGTAACACATGTGCGTTTCTCACAAAAGCATTTCATGAAATTCACTGACTTTCAAATGATCGTGATTATCTTTCAAAGTAAAGCTTCTACAGAGAAAAGGAACACTGTTCTCACTTTTAACCATACTTTGACATATCCCAAACAGACGCTTCTCATTTCAGAGTAACACATGTGCGTTTCTCACAAAAGCATTTCATGAAATTCACTGACTTTCAAATGATCGTGATTATCTTTCAAAGTAAAGCTTCTACAGAGAAAAGGAACACTGTTCTCACTTTTAACCATACTTTGACATATCCCAAACAGACGCTTCTCATTTCAGAGTAACACATGTGCGTTTCTCACAAAAGCATTTCATGAAATTCACTGACTTTCAAATGATCGTGATTATCTTTCAAAGTAAAGCTTCTACAGAGAAAAGGAACACTGTTCTCACTTTTAACCATACTTTGACATATCCCAAACAGACGCTCCTCATTTCAGAGTAACACATGTGCATTTCTCACAAAAGCATTTCATGAAATTCACTGACTTTCAAATGATCATGTTTATCTTTCAAAGTAAAGCTTCTACAGAGAAAAGGAACACTGTTCTCACTTTTAACCATACTTTGACATATCCACTTCTCATTTCAGAGTAACACATGTGCGTTTCTCACAAAAGCATTTCATGAAATTCTTTTGCCTTCAAATAACAATCATTATCTTTCAAAGTAAAGCTTCTACAGAGAAAAGGAACACTGTTCTCACTTTTAACCATACTTTGACATATCCCAAACAGACGCTTCTCATTTCAGAGTAACACATGTGCGTTTCTCACAAAAGCATTTCATGAAATTCACTGACTTTCAAATGATCGTGATTATCTTTCAAAGTAAAGCTTCTACAGAGAAAAGGAACACTGTTCTCACTTTTAACCATACTTTGACATATACCAAACAGACGCTTCTCATTTCAGAATAACGCATGTGCGTTTCTCAAAAAATCATTTCATGAAATTCACTGACTTTCAAATGATCGTGATTATCTTTCAAAGTAAAGCTTCTACAGAGAAAAGGAACACTGTTCTCACTTTTAACCATACTTTGACATATCCCAAACACTTCTCATTTCAGAGTAACACATGTGCGTTTCTCACAAAAGCATTTCATGAAATTCTTTTGCCTTCAAATAACAATCATTATCTTTCAAAGTAAAGCTTCTACAGAGAAAAGGAACACTGTTCTCACTTTTAACCATACTTTGACATATCCCAAACAGACGCTTCTCATTTCAGAGTAACACATGTGCGTTTCACACAAAAGCATTTCATGAAATTCACTGACTTTCAAATGATCGTGATTATCTTTCAAAGTAAAACTTCTACAGAGAAAAGGAACACTGTTCTCACTTTTAACCATACTTTGACATATCCCAAACAGACGCTTCTCATTTCAGAGTAACACATGTGGGTTTCTCACAAAAGCATTTCATGAAATTCACTGACTTTCAAATGGTCATGATTGTCTTTCAAAGTAAAGCTTCTACAGAGAAAAGGAACACTGTTCTCACTTTTAACCATACTTTGACATATCCCAAACAGACGCTTCTCATTTCAGAGTAACACATGTGCGTTTCTCACAAAAGCATTTCATGAAATTCTTATGCTTTCAAAGAACGTGATTATCTTTCAAAGTAAAGCTTCTACAGAGAAAAGGAACACTGTTCTCACTTTTAACCATACTTTGACATATCCCAAACAGACGCTTCTCATTTCAGAGTAACACATGTGTGTTCCTCCCAAAAGCATTTCATGAAATTCACTGACTTTCAAATGATCGTGATTATCTTTCAAAGTAAAGCTTCTACAGAGAAAAGGAACACTGTTCTCACTTTTAACCATACTTTGACATATCCCAAACAGACGCTTCTCATTTCAGAATAACACATGGGCATTTCTCACAAAAGCATTTCATGAAATTCACTGACTATCAAATGATCGTGATTATCTTTCAAAGTAAAGCTTCTACAGAGAAAAGGAACACTGTTCTCACTTTTAACCATACTTTGACATATCCCAAACAGACGCTTCTCATTTCAGAGTAACACATGTGCGTTTCTCACAAAAGCATTTCATGAAATTCACTGACTTTCAAATGATCGTGATTATCTTTCAAAGTAAAGCTTCTACAGAGAAAAGGAACACTGTTCTCACTTTTAACCATACTTTGACATATCCCAAACAGACGCTTCTCATTTCAGAGTAACACATGTGCGTTTCTCACAAAAGCATTTCATGAAATTCACTGACTTTCAAATGATCGTGATTATCTTTCAAAGTAAAGCTTCTACAGAGAAAAGGAACACTGTTCTCACTTTTAACCATACTTTGACATATCCCAAACAGACGCTTCTCATTTCAGAGTAACACATGTGCGTTTCTCACAAAAGCATTTCATGAAATTCACTGACTTTCAAATGATCGTGATTATCTTTCAAAGTAAAGCTTCTACAGAGAAAAGGAACACTGTTCTCACTTTTAACCATACTTTGACATATCCCAAACAGACGCTTCTCATTTCAGAGTAACACATGTGCGTTTCTCACAAAAGCATTTCATGAAATTCACTGACTTTCAAATGATCGTGATTATCTTTCAAAGTAAAGCTTCTACAGAGAAAAGGAACACTGTTCTCACTTTTAACCATACTTTGACATATCCCAAACAGACGCTTCTCATTTCAGAGTAACACACGTGCATTTCTCACAAAAGCATTTCATGAAATTCACTGACTTTCAAATGATCATGATTATCTTTCAAAGTAAAGCTTCTACAGAGAAAAGGAACACTGTTCTCACTTTTAACCATACTTTGACATATCCCAAACACTTCTCATTTCAGAGTAACACATGTGCGTTTCTCACAAAAGCATTTCATGAAATTCTTTTGCCTTCAAATAACAATCATTATCTTTCAAAGTAAAGCTTCTACAGAGAAAAGGAACACGGTTCTCACTTTTAACCATACTTTGACATATCCCAAACAGACGCTTCTCATTTCAGAGTAACACATGTGCGTTTCTCACAAAAGCATTTCATGAAATTCACTGACTTTCAAATGATCGTGATTATCTTTCAAAGTAAAGCTTCTACAGAGAAAAGGAACACTGTTCTCACTTTTAACCATACTTTGACATATCCCAAACAGACGCTTCTCATTTCAGAGTAACACATGTGTGTTTCTCACAAAAGCATTTCATGAAATTCACTGACTTTCAAATGATCATGATTATCTTTCAAAGTAAAGCTTCTACAGAGAAAAGGAACAATGTTCTCACTTTTAACCATACTTTGACATATTCCTTCTCATTTGAGAGTAACACATGTGCGTTTCTCACAAAAGCATTTCATGAAATTCTTTTGCCTTCAAATAACAATCATTATCTTTCAAAGTAAAGCTTCTACAGAGAAAAGAAACACTGTTCTCACTTTTAACCATACTTTGACATATCCCAAACAGACGCTTCTCATTTCAGAGTAACACATGTGCGTTTCTCACAAAAGCATTTCATGAAATTCACTGACTTTCAAATGATCGTGATTATCTTTCAAAGTAAAGCTTCTACAGCGAAAAGGAACACTGTTCTCACTTTTAACCATACTTTGACATATCCCAAACAGACGCTTCTCATTTCAGAGTAACACATGTGCGTTTCTCACAAAAGCATTTCATGAAATTCACTGACTTTCAAATGGTCATGATTGTCTTTCAAAGTAAAGCTTCTACAGAGAAAAGGAACACTGTTCTCACTTTTAACCATACTTTGACATATCCCAAACAGACGCTTCTCATTTCAGAGTAACACATGTGCGTTTGTCACAAAAGCATTTCATGAAATTCTTTTGCTTTCAAAGAACGTGATTATCTTTCAAAGTAAAGCTTCTACAGAGAAAAGGAACACTGTTCTCACTTTTAACCATACTTTGACATATCCCAAACAGACGCTTCTCATTTCAGAGTAACACATGTGCGTTCCTCACAAAAGCATTTCATGAAATTCACTGACTTTCAAATGATCGTGATTATCTTTCAAAGTAAAGCTTCTACAGAGAAAAGGAACACTGTTCTCACTTTTAACCATACTTTGACATATACCAAACAGACGCTTCTCATTTCAGAATAACACATGTGCGTTTCTCAAAAAAGCATTTCATGAAATTCACTGACTTTCAAATGATCGTGATTATCTTTCAAAGTAAAGCTTCTACAGAGAAAAGGAACACTGTTCTCACTTTTAACCATACTTTGACATATCCCAAACAGACGCTTCTCATTTCAGAGTAACACATGTGCGTTTCTCACAAAAGCATTTCATGAAATTCTTTTGCTTTCAAAGAACGTGACTATCTTTCAAAGTAAAGCTTCTACAGAGAAAAGGAACACTGTTCTCACTTTTAACCATACTTTGACATATCCCAAACAGACGCTTCTCATTTCAGAGTAACACATGTGCGTTTCTCACAAAAGCATTTCATGAAATTCTTTTGCTTTCAAAGAACGTGACTATCTTTCAAAGTAAAGCTTATACAGAGAAAAGGAACACTGTTCTCACGTTTATCCATACTTTGACATATCCCAAACAGACGCTTCTCATTTCAGAGTAACACATGTGCGTTTCTCACAAAAGCATTTCATGAAATTCGTTTGCTTTCAAAGAACGTGATTATCTTTCAATGTAAAGCTTCTACAGAGAAAAGGAACACTGTTCTCACTTTTAACCATACTTTGACATATCCCAAACAGACGCTTCTCATTTCAGAGTAACACATGTGCGTTTCTCACAAAAGCATTTCATGAAATTCACTGACTTTCAAATGATCGTGATTATCTTTCAAAGTAAAGCTTCTACAGAGAATAGGAACACTGTTCTCACTTTTAACCATACTTTGACATATCCCAAACAGACGCTTCTCATTTCAGAGTAACACATGTGCGTTTCTCACAAAAGCATTTCATGAAATTCACTGACTTTCAAATGATCGTGATTATCTTTCATAGTAAAGCTTCTACAGAGGAAATGAACACTGTTCTCACTTTTAACCATACTTTGACATATCCCAAACAGAAGCTTCTCATTTCAGAATAACACATGTGCGTTTCTCACAAAAGCATTTCATGAAATTCACTGACTTTCAAATGATCGTGATTATCTTTCAAAGTAAAGCTTCTACAGAGAAAAGGAACAATGTTCTCACTTTTAACCATACTTTGACATATCCCAAACAGACGCTTCTCATTTCAAAGTAACCACATGTGCGTTTCTCACAAAAGCATTTCATGAAATTCTTTTGCTTTCAAAGAACGTGATTATCTTTCAAAGTAAAGCTTCTACAGAGAAAAGGAACACTGTTCTCACTTTTAACCATACTTTGACATATCCCAAACAGACGCTTCTCATTTCAGAGTAACACATGTGCGTTTCTCACAAAAGCATTTCATGAAATTCACTGACTTTCAAATGATCGTGATTATCTTTCAAAGTAAAGCTTCTACAGAGAAAAGGAACACTGTTCTCACTTTTAACCATACTTTGACATATCCCAAACAGCGCTTCTCATTTCAGAGTAACACATGTGCGTTTCTCACAAAAGCATTTCATGAAATTCACTGACTTTCAAATGATCATGATTATCTTTCAAAGTAAAGCTTCTACAGAGAAAAGGAACACTGTTCTCACTTTTAACCATACTTTGACATATCCCTTCTCATTTCAGAGTAACACATGTGCGTTTCTCACAAAAGCATTTCATGAAATTCTTTTGCCTTCAAATAACAATCATTATCTTTCAAAGTAAAGCTTCTACAGAGAAAAGGAACACTGTTCTCACTTTTAACCATACTTTGACATATCCCAAACAGACCCTTCTCATTTCAGAGTAACACATGTGCGTTTCTCACAAAAGCATTTCATGAAATTCACTGACTTTCAAATGATCGTGATTATCTTTCAAAGTAAAGCTTCTACAGAGAAAAGGAACACTGTTCTCACTTTTAACCATACTTTGACATATCCCAAACAGACGCTTCTCATTTCAGAGTAACACATGTGGGTTTCTCACAAAAGCATTTCATGAAATTCACTGACTTTCAAATGGTCATGATTGTCTTTCAAAGTAAAGCTTCTACAGAGAAAAGGAACACTGTTCTCACTTTTAACCATACTTTGACATATCCCAAACAGACGCTTCTCATTTCAGAGTAACACATGTGCGTTTCTCACAAAAGCATTTCATGAAATTCTATTGCTTTCAAAGAACGTGATTATCTTTCAAAGTAAAGCTTCTACAGAGAAAAGGAACACTGTTCTCACTTTTAACCATACTTTGACATATACCAAACAGACGCTTCTCATTTCAGAGTAACACATGTGCGTTCCTCACAAAAGCATTTCATGAAATTCACTGACTTTCAAATGATCGTGATTATCTTTCAAAGTAAAGCTTCTACAGAGAAAAGGAACACTGTTCTCACTTTTAACCATACTTTGACATATACCAAACAGACGCTTCTCATTTCAGAATAACACATGTGCGTTTCTCACAAAAGCATTTCATGAAATTCACTGACTTTCAAATGATCGTGATTATCTTTCAAAGTAAAGCTTCTACAGAGAAAAGGAACACTGTTCTCACTTTTAACCATACTTTGACATATCCCAAACAGACGCCTCTCATTTCAGAGTAACACATGTGCGTTTCTCACAAAAGCATTTCATGAAATTCACTGACTTTCAAATGATCGTGATTATCTTTCAAAGTAAAGCTTCTACAGAGAAAAGGAACACTGTTCTCACTTTTAACCATACTTTGACATATCCCAAACAGACGCTTCTCATTTCAGAGTAACACAATTGCGTTTCTCACAAAAGCATTTCATGAAATTCACTGACTTTCAAATGATCGTGATTATCTTTCAAAGTAAAGCTTCTACAGAGGAAAGGAACACTGTTCTCACTTTTAACCATACTTTGACATATCCCAAACAGACGCTTCTCATTTCAGAGTAACACATGTGCGTTTCTCACAAAAGCATTTCATGAAATTCACTGACTTTCAAATGATCGTGATTATCTTTCAAAGTAAAGCTTCTACAGAGAAAAGGAACACTGTTCTCACTTTTAACCATACTTTGACATATCCCAAACAGACGCTTCTCATTTCAGAGTAACACATGTGCGTTTCTCACAAAAGCATTTCATGAAATTCACTGACTTTCAAATGATCGTGATTATCTTTCAAAGTAAAGCTTCTACAGAGAAAAGGAACACTGTTCTCACTTTTAACCATACTTTGACATATCCCAAACAGACGCTTCTCATTTCAGAGTAACACATGTGCGTTTCTCACAAAAGCATTTCATGAAATTCTTTTGCTTTCAAAGAACGTGATTATCTTTCAAAGTAAAGCTTCTACAGAGAAAAGGAACACTGTTCTCACTTTTAACCATACTTTGACATATCCCAAACAGACGCTTCTCATTTCAGAGTAACACATGTGCGTTTCTCACAAAAGCATTTCATGAAATACTTTTGCTTTCAAATGAACGTGATTATCTTTCAAAGTAAAGCTTCTACAGAGAAAAGGAACACTGTTCTCACTTTTAACCATACTTTGACATATCCCAAACAGACGCTTCTCATTTCAGAGTAACACATGTGCGTTTCTCACAAAAGCATTTCATGAAATTCACTGACTTTCAAATGATCGTGATTATCTTTCAAAGTAAAGCTTCTACAGAGAAAAGGAACACTGTTCTCACTTTTAACCATACTTTGACATATCCCAAACAGACGCTTCTCATTTCAGAGTAACACATGTGGGTTTCTCACAAAAGCATTTCATGAAATTCACTGACTTTCAAATGGTCATGATTATCTTTCAAAGTAAAGCTTCTACAGAGAAAAGGAACACTGTTCTCACTTTTAACCATACTTTGACATATCCCAAACAGACGCTTCTCATTTCAGAGTAACACATGTGCGTTTCTCACAAAAGCATTTCATGAAATTCTTTTGCTTTCAAAGAACGTGATTATCTTTCAAAGTAAAGCTTCTACAGAGAAAAGGAACACTGTTCTCACTTTTAACCATACTTTGACATATCCCAAACAGACGCTTCTCATTTCAGAGTAACACATGTGCATTCCTCACAAAAGCATTTCATGAAATTCACTGACTTTCAAATGATCGTGATTATCTTTCAAAGTAAAGCTTCTACAGAGAAAAGGAACACTGTTCTCACTTTTAACCATACTTTGACATATCCCAAACAGACGCTTCTCATTTCAGAGTAACACATGTGCGTTTCTCACAAAAGCATTTCATGAAATTCACTGACTTTCAAATGATCATGATTATCTTTCAAAGTAAAGCTTCTACAGAGAAAAGGAACACTGTTCTCACTTTTAACCATACTTTGACATATCCCAAACAGACGCTTCTCATTTCAGAGTAACACATGTGCGTTTCTCACAAAAGCATTTCATGAAATTCTTTTGCTTTCAAAGAACGTGACTATCTTTCAAAGTAAAGCTTCTACAGAGAAAAAGAACACTGTTCTCACTTTTAACCATACTTTGACATATCCCAAACAGACGCTTCTCATTTCAGAATAACACATGTGCGTTTCTCACAAAAGCATTTCATGAAATTCTTTTGCTTTCAAAGAACGTGACTATCTTTCAAATTAAAGCTTATACAGAGAAAAGGAACACTGTTCTCACGTTTATCCATACTTTGACATATCCCAAACAGACGCTTCTCATTTCAGAGTAACACATGTGCGTTTCTCACAAAAGCATTTCATGAAATTCGTTTGCTTTCAAAGAACGTGACTATCTTTCAA
Organism: Microtus agrestis; assembly: GCA_902806775.1. NCBI lineage: Eukaryota > Metazoa > Chordata > Mammalia > Rodentia > Cricetidae > Microtus > Microtus agrestis. The sequence goes on from CADCXT010001934.1 coordinate 22,934, forward strand.
CGTAAAGCTTCTACAGAGAAAAGGAACACTGTTCTCACTTTTAACCATACTTTGACATATCCCAAACAGACGCTTCTCCTTTCAGAGTAACACATGTGCGTTTCTCACAAAAGCATTTCATGAAATTCGTTTGCTTTCAAAGAACGTGATTATCTTTCAATGTAAAGCTTCTACAGAGAAAAGGAACACTGTTCTCACTTTTAACCATACTTTGACATATCCCAAACAGACGCTTCTCATTTCAGAGTAACACATGTGCGTTTCTCACAAAAGCATTTCATGAAATTCACTGACTTTCAAATGATCGTGATTATCTTTCAAAGTAAAGCTTCTACAGAGAATAGGAACACTGTTCTCACTTTTAACCATACTTTGACATATCCCAAACAGACGCTTCTCATTTCAGAGTAACACATGTGCGTTTCTCACAAAAGCATTTCATGAAATTCACTGACTTTCAAATGATCGTGATTATCTTTCATAGTAAAGCTTCTACAGAGGAAATGAACACTGTTCTCACTTTTAACCATACTTTGACATATCCCAAACAGAAGCTTCTCATTTCAGAATAACACATGTGCGTTTCTCACAAAAGCATTTCATGAAATTCACTGACTTTCAAATGATCGTGATTATCTTTCAAATTAAAGCTTCTACAGAGAAAAGGAACACTGTTCTCACTTTTAACCATACTTTGACATATCCCAAACAGACGCTTCTCATTTCAGAGTAACACATGTGCGTTTCTCACAAAAGCATTTCATGAAATTCTTTTGTTTTCAAAGAACGTGATTATCTTTCAAAGTAAAGCTTCTACAGAGAAAAGGAACACTGTTCTCACTTTTAACCATACTTTGACATATCCCAAACACTTCTCATTTCAGAGTAACACATGTGCGTTTCTCACAAAAGCATTTCATGAAATTCACTGACTTTCAAATGATCGTGATTATCTTTCAAAGTAAAGCTTCTACAGAGAAAAGGAACACTGTTCTCACTTTTAACCATACTTTGACATATCCCAAACAGACGCTTCTCATTTCAGAGTAACACATGTGCGTTTCTCACAAAAGCATTTCATGAAATTCACTGACTTTCAAATGATCGTGATTATCTTTCAAAGTAAAGCTTCTACAGAGAAAAGGAACACTGTTCTCACTTTTAACCATACTTTGACATATCCCAAACAGACGCTTCTCATTTCAGAGTAACACATGTGCGTTTCTCACAAAAGCATTTCATGAAATTCTTTTGCTTTCAAAGAACGTGACTATCTTTCAAAGTAAAGCTTCTACAGAGAAAAGGAACACTGTTCTCACTTTTAACCATACTTTGACATATCCCAAACAGACGCTTCTCATTTCAGAGTAACACATGTGCGTTTCTCACAAAAGCATTTCATGAAATTCGTTGACTTTCAAATGAACGTGATTATCTTTCAAAGTAAAGCTTCTACAGAGAAAAGGAACACTGTTCTCACTTTTAACCATACTTTGACATATCCCAAACAGACGCTTCTCATTTCAGAGTAACACATGTGCGTTTCTCACAAAAGCATTTCATGAAATTCACTGACTTTCAAATGATCGTGATTATCTTTCAAAGTAAAGCTTCTACAGAGAAAAGGAACACTGTTCTCACTTTTAACCATACTTTGACATATCCCAAACAGACGCTTCTCATTTCAGAGTAACACATGTGCGTTTCTCACAAAAGCATTTCATGAAATTCACTGACTTTCAAATGATCGTGATTATCTTTCAAAGTAAAGCTTCTACAGAGAAAAGGAACACTGTTCTCACTTTTAACCATACTTTGACATATCCCAAACAGACGCTTCTCATTTCAGAGTAACACATGTGCGTTTCTCACAAAAGCATTTCATGAAATTCTTTGCTTTCAAATGAACGTGATTATCTTTCAAAATAAAGCTTCTACAGAGAAAAGGAACACTGTTCTCACTTTTAACCATACTTTGACATATCCCCAAACAGACGCTTCTCATTTCAGAGTAACACATGTGCGTTTCTCACAAAAGCATTTCATGAAATTCACTGACTTTCAAATGATCGTGATTATCTTTCAAAGTAAAGCTTCTACAGAGAAAAGGAACACTGTTCTCACTTTTAACCATACTTTGACATATCCCAAACAGACGCTTCTCATTTCAGAGTAACACATGTGCGTTTCTCACAAAAGCATTTCATGAAATTCACTGACTTTCAAATGATCATGATTATCTTTCAAAGTAAAGCTTCTACAGAGAAAAGGAACACTGTTCTCACTTTTAACCATACTTTGACATATCCCAACAGCCTTCTCATTTCAGAGTAACACATGTGCGTTTCTCACAAAAGCATTTCATGAAATTCTTTTGCCTTTCAAATAACAATCATTATCTTTCAAAGTAAAGCTTCTACAGAGAAAAGGAACACTGTTCTCACTTTTAACCATACTTTGACATATCCCAAACAGACGCTTCTCATTTCAGAGTAACACATGTGCGTTTCTCACAAAAGCATTTCATGAAATTCACTGACTTTCAAATGATCGTGATTATCTTTCAAAGTAAAGCTTCTACAGAGAAAAGGAACACTGTTCTCACTTTTAACCATACTTTGACATATCCAAACAGACTTCTCATTTCAGAGTAACACATGTGCGTTTCTCACAAAAGCATTTCATGAAATTCTTTTGCTTTCAAAGAACGTGACTATCTTTCAAATTAAAGCTTATACAGAGAAAAGGAACACTGTTCTCACGTTTATCCATACTTTGACATATCCCAAACAGACGCTTCTCATTTCAGAGTAACACATGTGCGTTTCTCACAAAAGCATTTCATGAAATTCGTTTGCTTTCAAAGAACGTGATTATCTTTCAATGTAAAGCTTCTACAGAGAAAAGGAACACTGTTCTCACTTTTATCCATACTTTGACATATCCCAAACAGACGCTTCTCATTTCAGAGTAACACATGTGCGTTTCTCACAAAAGCATTTCATGAAATTCACTGACTTTCAAATGATCGTGATTATCTTTCAAAGTAAAGCTTCTACAGAGAAAAGGAACACTGTTCTCACTTTTAACCATACTTTGACATATCCCAAACAGACGCTTCTCATTTCAGAGTAACACATGTGCGTTTCTCACAAAAGCATTTCATGAAATTCACTGACTTTCAAATGATCGTGATTATCTTTCATAGTAAAGCTTCTACAGAGGAAATGAACACTGTTCTCACTTTTAACCATACTTTCACATATCCCAAACAGAAGCTTCTCATTTCAGAATAACACATGTGCGTTTCTCACAAAAGCATTTCATGAAATTCACTGACTTTCAAATGATCGTGATTATCTTTCAAATTAAAGCTTCTACAGAGAAAAGGAACAATGTTCTCACTTTTAACCATACTTTGACATATCCCAAACAGACGCTTCTCATTTCAGAGTAACACATGTGCGTTTCTCACAAAAGCATTTCATGAAATTCTTTTGTTTTCAAAGAACGTGATTATCTTTCAAAATAAAGCTTCTACAGAGAAAAGGAACACTGTTCTCACTTTTAACCATACTTTGACATATCCAAAAGCTTCTCATTTCAGAGTAACACATGTGCGTTTCTCACAAAAGCATTTCATGAAATTCACTGACTTTCAAATGATCGTGATTATCTTTCAAAGTAAAGCTTCTACAGAGAAAAGGAACACTGTTCTCACTTTTAACCATACTTTGACATATCCCAAACAGACGCTTCTCATTTCAGAGTAACACATGTGCGTTTCTCACAAAAGCATTTCATGAAATTCACTGACTTTCAAATGATCATGATTATCTTTCAAAGTAAAGCTTCTACAGAGAAAAGGAACACTGTTCTCACTTTTAACCATACTTTGACATATCCCTTCTCATTTCAGAGTAACACATGTGCGTTTCTCACAAAAGCATTTCATGAAATTCTTTTGCCTTCAAATAACAATCATTATCTTTCAAAGTAAAGCTTCTACAGAGAAAAGGAACACTGTTCTCACTTTTAACCATACTTTGACATATCCCAAACAGACGCTTCTCATTTCAGAGTAACACATGTGCGTTTCTCACAAAAGCATTTCATGAAATTCACTGACTTTCAAATGATCGTGATTATCTTTCAAAGTAAAGCTTCTACAGAGAAAAGGAACACTGTTCTCACTTTTAACCATACTTTGACATATCCCAAACAGACGCTTCTCATTTCAGAGTAACACATGTGGGTTTCTCACAAAAGCATTTCATGAAATTCACTGACTTTCAAATGGTCATGATTGTCTTTCAAAGTAAAGCTTCTACAGAGAAAAGGAACACTGTTCTCACTTTTAACCATACTTTGACATATCCCAAACAGACGCTTCTCATTTCAGAGTAACACATGTGCGTTTGTCACAAAAGCATTTCATGAAATTCTTATGCTTTCAAAGAACGTGATTATCTTTCAAAGTAAAGCTTCTACAGAGAAAAGGAACACTGTTCTCACTTTTAACCATACTTTGACATATCCCAAACAGACGCTTCTCATTTCAGAGTAACACATGTGCGTTCCTCACAAAAGCATTTCATGAAATTCACTGACTTTCAAATGATCGTGATTATCTTTCAAAGTAAAGCTTCTACAGAGAAAAGGAACACTGTTCTCACTTTTAACCATACTTTGACATATACCAAACAGACGCTTCTCATTTCAGAATAACACATGTGCGTTTCTCACAAAAGCATTTCATGAAATTCACTGACTTTCAAATGATCGTGATTATCTTTCAAAGTAAAGCTTCTACAGAGAAAAGGAACACTGTTCTCACTTTTAACCATACTTTGACATATCCCAAACAGACGCTTCTCATTTCAGAGTAACACATGTGCGTTTCTCACAAAAGCATTTCATGAAATTCTTTTGCTTTCAAAGAACGTGACTATCTTTCAAAGTAAAGCTTCTACAGAGAAAAGGAACACTGTTCTCACTTTTAACCATACTTTGACATATCCCAAACAGACGCTTCTCATTTCAGAGTAACACATGTGCGTTTCTCACAAAAGCATTTCATGAAATTCTTTTGCTTTCAAAGAACGTGACTATCTTTCAAAGTAAAGCTTATACAGAGAAAAGGAACACTAATGTTCTCACTTTTAACCATACTTTGACATATCCCAAACAGACGCTTCTCATTTCAGAGTAACACATGTGCGTTTCTCACAAAAGCATTTCATGAAATTCGTTTGCTTTCAAAGAACGTGATTATCTTTCAATGTAAAGCTTCTACAGAGAAAAGGAACACTGTTCTCACTTTTAACCATACTTTGACATATCCCAAACAGACGCTTCTCATTTCAGAGTAACACATGTGCGTTTCTCACAAAAGCATTTCATGAAATTCACTGACTTTCAAATGATCGTGATTATCTTTCAAAGTAAAGCTTCTACAGAGAAAAGGAACACTGTTCTCACTTTTAACCATACTTTGACATATCCCAAACAGACGCTTCTCATTTCAGAGTAACACATGTGCGTTTCTCACAAAAGCATTTCATGAAATTCACTGACTTTCAAATGATCATGATTATCTTTCAAAGTAAAGCTTCTACAGAGAAAAGGAACACTGTTCTCACTTTTAACCATACTTTGACATATCCCCTTCTCATTTCAGAGTAACACATGTGCGTTTCTCACAAAAGCATTTCATGAAATTCTTTGACTTTCAAATGATCGTGATTATCTTTCAAAGTAAAGCTTCTACAGAGAAAAGGAACACTGTTCTCACTTTTAACCATACTTTGACATATCCCAAACAGACGCTTCTCATTTCAGAGTAACACATGTGCGTTTCTCACAAAAGCATTTCATGAAATTCACTGACTTTCAAATGATCGTGATTATCTTTCAAAGTAAAAGCTTCTACAGAGAAAAGGAACACTGTTCTCACTTTTAACCATACTTTGACATATCCCAAACAGACGCTTCTCATTTCAGAGTAACACATGTGCGTTTCTCACAAAAGCATTTCATGAAATTCACTGACTTTCAAATGATCATGATTATCTTTCAAAGTAAAGCTTCTACAGAGAAAAGGAACACTGTTCTCACTTTTAACCATACTTTGACATATCCCAAACAGACGCTTCTCATTTCAGAGTAACACATGTGCGTTTCTCACAAAAGCATTTCATGAAATTCACTGACTTTCAAATGATCGTGATTATCTTTCAAAGTAAAGCTTCTACAGAGAAAAGGAACACTGTTCTCACTTTTAACCATACTTTGACATATCCCAAACAGACGCTTCTCATTTCAGAGTAACACATGTGCGTTTCTCACAAAAAGCATTTCATGAAATTCTTTGGCTTTCAAATGAACGTGATTATCTTTCAAAGTAAAGCTTCTACAGAGAAAAGGAACACTGTTCTCACTTTTAACCATACTTTGACATATCCCAAACTTCTCATTTCAGAGTAACACATGTGCGTTTCTCACAAAAGCATTTCATGAAATTCACTGACTTTCAAATGATCGTGATTATCTTTCAAAGTAAAGCTTCTACAGAGAAAAGGAACACTGTTCTCACTTTTAACCATACTTTGACATATCCCAAACAGCGCTTCTCATTTCAGAGTAACACATGTGCGTTTCTCACAAAAGCATTTCATGAAATTCTTTGGCTTTCAAATGATCGTGATTATCTTTCAAAGTAAAGCTTCTACAGAGAAAAGGAACACTGTTCTCACTTTTAACCATACTTTGACATATCCCAAACAGACGCTTCTCATTTCAGAGTAACACATGTGCGTTTCTCACAAAAGCATTTCATGAAATTCACTGACTTTCAAAGGATCGTGATTATCTTTCAAAGTAAAGCTTCTACAGAGAAAAGGAACACTGTTCTCACTTTTAACCATACTTTGACATATCCCAAACAGACGCTTCTCATTTCAGAGTAACACATGTGCGTTTCTCACAAAAGCATTTCATGAAATTCACTGACTTTCAAATGATCGTGATTATCTTTCAAAGTAAAGCTTCTACAGAGAAAAGGAACACTGTTCTCACTTTTAACCATACTTTGACATATCCCAAACAGACGCTTCTCATTTCAGAGTAACACATGTGCGTTTCTCACAAAAGCATTTCATGAAATTCTCTGACTTTCAAATGATCGTGATTATCTTTCAAAGTAAAGCTTCTACAGAGAAAAGGAACACTGTTCTCACTTTTAACCATACTTTGACATATCCCAAACAGACGCTTCTCATTTCAGAGTAACACATGTGCGTTTCTCACAAAAGCATTTCATGAAATTCACTGACTTTCAAAGGATCGTGATTATCTTTCAAAGTAAAGCTTCTACAGAGAAAAGGAACACTGTTCTCACTTTTAACCATACTTTGACATATCCCAAACAGACGCTTCTCATTTCAGAGTAACACATGTGCGTTTCTCACAAAAAGCATTTCATGAAATTCACTGACTTTCAAATGATCGTGATTATCTTTCAAAGTAAAGCTTCTACAGAGAAAAGGAACACTGTTCTCACTTTTAACCATACTTTGACATATCCCAAACAGACGCTTCTCATTTCAGAGTAACACATGTGCGTTTCTCACAAAAAGCATTTCATGAAATTCTTTGGCTTTCAAAGATCGTGACTATCTTTCAAAGTAAAGCTTCTACAGAGAAAAGGAACACTGTTCTCACTTTTAACCATACTTTGACATATCCCAAACAGACGCTTCTCATTTCAGAGTAACACATGTGCGTTTCTCACAAAAGCATTTCATGAAATTCTTTTGCTTTCAAATGATCGTGATTATCTTTCAAAGTAAAGCTTCTACAGAGAAAAGGAACACTGTTCTCACTTTTAACCATACTTTGACATATCCCAAACAGACGCTTCTCATTTCAGAGTAACACATGTGCGTTTCTCACAAAAGCATTTCATGAAATTCCTTTGCTTTCAAAGAACGTGATTATCTTTCAAAGTAAAGCTTCTACAGAGAAAAGGAACACTGTTCTCACTTTTAACCATACTTTGACATATCCCAAACAGACGCTTCTCATTTCAGAGTAACACATGTGCGTTTCTCACAAAAGCATTTCATGAAATTCACTGACTTTCAAATGATCGTGATTATCTTTCAAAGTAAAGCTTCTACAGAGAAAAGGAACACTGTTCTCACTTTTAACCATACTTTGACATATCCCAAACAGACGCTTCTCATTTCAGAGTAATACATGTGCGTTTCTCACAAAAGCATTTCATGAAATTCACTGACTTTCAAATGATCGTGATTATCTTTCAAAGTAAAGCTTCTACAGAGAAAAGGAACACTGTTCTCACTTTTAACCATACTTTGACATATCCCAAACAGACGCTTCTCATTTCAGAGTAACACATGTGCGTTTCTCACAAAAGCATTTCATGAAATTCACTGACTTTCAAATGATCCTGATTATCTTTCAAAGTAAAGCTTCTACAGAGAAAAGGAACACTGTTCTCACTTTTAACCATACTTTGACATATCCCAAACAGACGCTTCTCATTTCAGAGTAACACATGTGCGTTTCTCACAAAAGCATTTCATGAAATTCACTGACTTTCAAATGATCGTGATTATCTTTCAAAGTAAAGCTTCTACAGAGAAAAGGAACACTGTTCTCACTTTTAACCATACTTTGACATATCCCAAACAGACGCTTCTCATTTCAGAGTAACACATGTGCGTTTGTCACAAAAGCATTTCATGAAATTCACTGACTTTCAAATGATCGTGATTATCTTTCAAAGTAAAGCTTCTACAGAGAAAAGGAACACTGTTCTCACTTTTAACCATACTTTGACATATCCCAAACAGACGCTTCTCATTTCAGAGTAACACATGTGCGTTTCTCACAAAAGCATTTCATGAAATTCTTTTGCTTTCAAAGAACGTGATTATCTTTCAAAGTAAAGCTTCTACAGAGAAAAGGAACACTGTTCTCACTTTTAACCATACTTTGACATATCCCAAACAGACGCTTCTCATTTCAGAGTAACACATGTGCGTTTCTCACAAAAGCATTTCATGAAATTCTTTGACTTTCAAATGATCGTGATTATCTTTCAAAGTAAAGCTTCTACAGAGAAAAGGAACACTGTTCTCACTTTTAACCATACTTTGACATATCCCAAACAGACGCTTCTCATTTCAGAGTAACACATGTGCGTTTCTCACAAAAGCATTTCATGAAATTCACTGACTTTCAAATGATCGTGATTATCTTTCAAAGTAAAGCTTCTACAGAGAATAGGAACACTGTTCTCACTTTTAACCATACTTTGACATATCCCAAACAGACGCTTCTCATTTCAGAGTAACACATGTGCGTTTCTCACAAAAGCATTTCATGAAATTCACTGACTTTCAAATGATCGTGATTATCTTTCAAAGTAAAGCTTCTACAGAGAAAAGGAACACTGTTCTCACTTTTAACCATACTTTGACATATCCCAACAGCCTTCTCATTTCAGAGTAACACATGTGCGTTTCTCACAAAAGCATTTCATGAAATTCACTGACTTTCAAATGATCATGATTATCTTTCAAAGTAAAGCTTCTACAGAGAAAAGGAACAATGTTCTCACTTTTAACCATACTTTGACATATCCCAAACAGACGCTTCTCATTTCAGAGTAACACATGTGCGCTTTCTCACAAAAAGCATTTCATGAAATTCATTGACTTTCAAATGATCGTGATTGTCTTTCAAAGTAAAGCTTCTACAGAGAAAAGGAACACTGTTCTCACTTTTAACCATACTTTGACATATCCCAAACAGACGCTTCTCATTTCAGAGTAACACATGTGCGTTTCTCACAAAAGCATTTCATGAAATTCACTGACTTTCAAATGATCGTGATTGTCTTTCAAAGTAAAGCTTCTACAGAGAAAAGGAACACTGTTCTCACTTTTAACCATACTTTGACATATCCCAAACAGACGCTTCTCATTTCAGAGTAACACATGTGCGTTTCTCACAAAAGCATTTCATGAAATTCACTGACTTTCAAATGGTCAAGGGATTGTCTTTCAAAGTAAAGGCTTCTACAGACAAAAAGCACTGACTGTTCCCACTTTTAACCATACTTGACATATCCCAAAACAGACGCTTCTCATTTTTAGAGTAACACATGGGCATGAAACACAAAAAGCATTTCATGAAATTCTTTTGCCTTCAAAGGAACGTGATTATCTTTCAAAGTGAAAGCTTCTACAGAGAAAAGGAACACTGTTCTCACTTTTAACCATATACCTCTGACATATCCCAAACAGACGCTTCTCATTTCAGAGTAACACATGTGCGTTCTCACAAAAAGCATTTCATGAAATTCACTGAAATTCAACCGATCGTGATTATCTTTCAAAGTAAAGCTTCTACAGAGAAAAGGAACACTGTTCTCACATTTTAACCATACTTTGCCATATCCCAAACAGACGCTACTCATCAGAGTAAAACATGTATGTTTCTCACAAAAAGCATTTCATGAAATTCTTTTGCTTTCAAAGGAACGTGACTATCTTTCAAAGTAAAGTCTTTATACAGAGAAAAGGAACACTGTTCTCACGTTTATCCATACTTTGACATATCCCAAACAGACGATCCTCAACAGAGTAACACAAATGCTTTCTAACAAAAAGCATTTCATGAAATTCGTTTGCTTTCAAAGGAACGTGATTATCTTTCAATGTAAAGCTCTACAGAGAAAAGGAACACTGTTCTCACTTTTAACCATACTTTGACATATCCCAAACAGACGCTTCTCATTTCAGAGTAACACATGTGCTTTCTCACATAAGCATTTCATGAAATTCACTGACTTTCAAATGATCGTGATTATCTTTCATAGTAAAGCTTCTACAGAGGGAAATGAACACTGTTCTCACTTTTAACCATACTAAAAAATATAACAAACAGACGCTTCCCTTTTACCAGAATAATACATGCATGCTTTCTAACAGAAAGCATTTCATGAAATTCACTGACTTTCAAATGATCGTGATTATTCCTTCAAATTAAAGCTTCTTACAGAGAAAAGGAACAATGTTCCCACTTAAAATGATACTTTGACATATCCCAAAACAGACGCTAAATATTTCAGAGTAATACTGCTTTCTCAAATAAAGCATTTCATGAAATTCTTTGCCTTTCTAAAGAACTTGAGTATCTTCAAAGTAAAGCTTCTACAGAGAAAAGGAACACTGTTCTCACTTTTAACCATACTTTGACATATCCTGAAACAGACGTTTCTCATTTCAGAGTAACACATGTGGGTTTCTCACAAAAGCATTCTCATGAAATTCACTGACTTTCAAATGGTCATGATTGTCTTTCAAAGTAAAGCTTCTACAGAGAAAAGGAACACTGTTCTCACCTTTAACCATACTTTGATATATCCCAAACAGATGCTTCTCATTTCAGAGTAAAACATGTGCGTTTGTCAAAAAAAGTATCATGAAATAAAGTGACTTAAAAAAAATGTGATTATCTTTCAAAGCAAAGCTTTTACAGAGAAAAGGAACACTGTTCTCACTTTTATCCATACTTTGACATATCCCAAACAGACGCTAATTTTTCAGAGTAACACATGTGCGTTTTCTCACAAAAAGCATTCATGAAATTCTTTTTGCTTTCGAATGAACGTGATTATCTTTTCAAAGTAAAGCTTCTACAGAGGAAAAGGAACACTGTTCTCTACCTTTTAACCATACGTTGACATATCCCCAAACAGACGCTTCTCATTTCAGAGTAACACATGTGCGTTTCTCACAAAAAGCATTTCATGAAATTCACTGACTTTCTCAAATGATCGTGATTATCTTTCATAGTAAAAGTTTCTACAGAGGAAATGAACACTGTTCCCTACTTTTAACCATACTTTCACATATCCCAAACAGACGCTTCTCATTTCAGAATAACACAAGTGCGTTTCATCATAAAAGCATTTCTATGAAATTCACTGACTTTCAAATGATCGTGGGATTATCTTTCAAATTAAAGTTTAAGCAGAGAAAAGGAACAATGTATTCACTTTAACCATACTTTGACATATCCCAAAACAGACGCTTTTCATTTCAGAGTACTACAAGTGCGTTTTCTAACAAAAAGCATTTCATGAAATTCTTTGCCTTTCAAAGGAACCTGATTATCTTTCAAAGTAAAGCTTCTACAGAGAAAAGGAACACTGTTCTCATCTTTAACCATACTTTGACATATCCCAAACAGACGTTTCTCATTTCCAGAGTAACACATGTGGGTTTCTAACAAAAAGCATTTCATGAAATTCACTGACTTTCAAATGGTCATGATTGTCTTTCAAAGTAAAGCTTCTACAGAGAAAAGGAACACTGTTCTCACTTTTAACCATACTTTGACATATCCCAAACAGATGCTTCTCATTTCAGAGTAACAAGCATGTAAGTGTTTGTCACAAAAAGCATTTCATGAAATTCACTGACTTTCAAATGATCGTGATTATCTTTCAAAGCAAAGTTTCTACAGAGAAAAGGAACACTGTTCTCACTTTTATCCATACTTTGACATATCCCAAACAGACGCTTTTCATTTCAGAGTAACACATGTAGTTTCTCACAAAAAGCATTTCATGAAATTCTTTTGCTTTCAAATGAACGTGTGTGACTATCTTTCAAAGTAAAGCTTCTACAGAGGAAAGGAACACTGTTCTCACTTTTAACCATACTTTGACATATCCCAAACAGACGCTTCTCATTTCAGAGTAAAACATGTATGCTTCTCACAATAAGCATTTCATGAAATACTTTTGCTTTCAACTAAACGCGATTATCTTTCAAAGTGAAGCTTCCCCACAGAGAAAAGGAACACTGTTCTCACTTTTAACCATACTTTGACATATCCCAAACAGACGCTTCTGATTTCAGAGTAAC
>CADCXT010001935.1:0-261029 GCA_902806775.1 Microtus agrestis
CCAAAAGCAAGGTTGATCCTTCCATTTTCTGGTATACTCTTCAATTTCTTTCTTCAAAGATTTAAAGTTCTTGTCAAATAGATCTTTCACTTCCTTGGTTAGAGTTACCCCAAGATTTTTTCCTTATTTATTTATTTATTTTATTTATTAAAGATTTCTGTCTCTTCCCCACCGCCGCCCCCTTCCCTCCTCCTCCCCCAATCAAATCCCCCTTTCTCGACCGCCCAAAGAGCAATCAGGATTCTCTGCCCTTTGGGAAGTTCAAGGACCACCCACCTCTATCCAGGTCTAGTAAGGTGAGCATCCAAACTGCCTAGGCTCCCACAAAGCCAATAGGTGCAGTAGGACCAAAAACCCATTGCCATTGTTCTTGAGGTCTCAGTAGTCCTCGTTGTCCGTCATGTTCAGCGAGACCGGTTTTAACCCAGGCTTTTTTAGAACCAGGCCAGCTGGCCTTGGTGAGTTCCTGAAAGAACATCCCCACTGCCTCAGTATGTGGGTGCACCCCTCGTGGTCCTGAGCTCCCTGCTCGTGTTCTCTCTCCTTCCGCTCTTGACTTGGACCTTGAGATTTCAGTCCGGTGCTCCAGTGTGGGTCTCTGTCTCTGTCTCCTTTCATCGCCTGATGAAGGTTAATATTCAGGAGGATGCCTATATGTTTTTCTTTGGGTTTTCCTTCTTATTTAACTTCTCTAAGAACCCGGACTCTTAAAATCTCACCACCACTTCCACACAGGACCACATTCTTTAAGACAAACCCCAGATTAGCGGGATAATGAGACTTTCATAATCAGGATTTCCTTTCTCTAGGGTACCAGAGGCATTGACAATGGTGACCATTGTGTAAAATGTGAGTAAAAGTCAAATGCTTCCACTTCCATGAATTTAATGGGTAAAAATATCTCAGACTGTGATATCCTCTCCAGATGGAATTCAGATGCCTGAAGTTCCAGAAACCTCTCTTCTGCACTCTCCTATTTTGTACTGAATTCAGGAGTCTTCCCTGCAGTCAGTCAGCAAGGACAACTCTGTGTGGATCCACTGCCTTTTAAACCAAGGGTTACTCAAGTCATTCACAGCCTTCTTCACATCTCTTCAAAACTAAACTTAATGTTCCCCACCAGATGATATTCTGGGTTATTACAGAGTATGTCTCACAACCTCTCAATACTTTTCTTCTGCCTCAGGAAAGGCTTCCATCTCTATGTCACTTACAGCACAGTGTGAGCCATTTTTCACCTGTGCACTTTTTGGGGGATTGTAAAGTGTTTTGAATGATGATGATTTGGTTACAGGTCAGTTTGTTTTGCACCTGAGAAGTTTGTCTCCATGACAATATGTTACAATTTTGAATGAAAATGGACAGTTGACTTTCTCATTATGCTTGATATTTAAGAAGGCAATTTTTGGCTGACATAGAATACCTTCATGATGGGTTGTGACACATTGTAGTGGTGGTGGTGGATCACACACTGTCCTGTAACTTCCCTGGACTAAATATGTGTTTTCCAGAATCAGGAGAAGCATGGCTTTGAGGCAGGAGAGTCATCTTAAGTCCAGTTCATTGCCTAAATACCTGATGAATTATTTAGTAGTCACTCTGGTTTAGTAAGTACCTCCAGAACCATTTCTTCCCTTTCTGATGCATATAGATTGTATATGTTCTGGCTTGGGAGGCTCAGAACTGGTGCTTTAAGTAAGGCTTGATTTAACTGGGTGAAAGCATATGGAGCTGTTGTGTCACATGTTTGGAGGGGAGTTCCAGTTTCTGCTGCTTAGGTATCAATTACTAACTGTTGTAACAAGTGAGCTATTTCTGCCAACCCATCTAACCATCTACACCAGAACTCATGACACTTGGGAAGCCTTTAAATTTTTTAAGGTTTGAAAAAAAGGAAAAGGGAAAGGTAAGTTAGACTCTATCTTTGCTCAGTACCACAGTTCTCTCTAAAGTGAATAAGCTCAGATATTTTTGGAAGGCTAATGAAATTGAACTTTAGACTCTCTTTTGTTTTGAGATTATAATATACTTACATAATTTATCCCTTCTCATTCCTCCCTCTGATCATTCCAGACATCCCTCCTAGCTTGCTCTCAAATTGATGACTTAGGTTTTCATTAATTTTCTTCTTGTTTTCTTTTTTCAAGACAGGCTGTCTCTGTGTAACAATCCTGGCTGTCCTAGAAGTCTCTCTGTAGACCAGGCTGGCCCCAAACTCACTGAGATCCATCTGCCTTTGTATCCCAAGTGCTGCAATTTTCCCTTTTTTAAAAATTGATTTTATTGAGCTATACATTTTTCTCTACTCCCCTCCTTTCCTCTACCCTCCCCTTCAACCCTCTCCCATAGTTTCCATATTCCCAATTTACTAAGAAGATCTTGCCTTTTACTACTTCCCATGTAGATTATATCCATGTATGTCTCTTTTATGGTCCTCATTGTTGGCTAGTTTCTCTGGGATTTTGATTTGTAAGCTGGTTTTTAATGCATTATGTCTAAAAATCCACTTATGAGTGAATAATATGATAATTGTCTCTCTGGGTCTGGGTTACCTCACTCAATTTTATGTTTCCTAGATCTATTCATTTGCCTGCAAATTTTAAGATGTCATTATTTTTCTTTGCTATATAGTACTCCACTCTACCATCTTTTCCTTTTTTTCTTTTCTTTTTTTTGTTTTGTTTTTATTTTATTTTATTTTTCTCCATTGACAGCTTCAACTGGGTGTGGGGCAACAGGACCATTCCCAGCACAACCATGGGTGTGGGGTTCCCCGCAGTCTCCCCAGGGCGATGGTTCCACCAATGATCACTAGGGGGAAATGGCTCCCAACAGATCCCCTCCCCCCTCCCATACAAAGGCAGGCAGCTATCACGTGGAGAGCACCAGTCAGAGTCATCCATGGTGTCAGACCAAAGGAGAAGGGACTGAGACAAGACGAGACCCTCCTCTCGAGTGGTAAAGCAATCCACCTCTCCTGGGAACAGAGGGGTGCTCGATGACTCCTAGGTCGAGTGGGGACCAGGCCTTTTTTCTTTCCCCCTTACCCGTCCTAGGGTTCCCAGGGCCCTGCCTTAGGTTGGGGGATTATCCTGCCATAAGTCGCCCGTCCTTGGAGCTCCTCAAATAAAAGGCATCTAGCAGGATTAAAGTAAACAGATCACAGGGCACCCTGTCTTAGGCCATATGGAGAGCGCCCTCATACCTGTACCATGTCATGTTGAGCCGGTTTCTACAACCTCTGTATGGTGTGCTATTCAGGCGAGGATCCACACTAGCTCCCGTCATTGGGCCCCTGTGTCTATCATTAATGAAAAGACTGTGAGGAGCTCCTCAAACAAAAGATATAATGATATAATTTTGGCACCAATAACTCCATCTCCAGACAAGAAGAAAGGGCTTTTTCCCAACCCAGTATTCACCTTTTAGTCTGGCCTATGGTATGTCCTCCTTCCTAAGTGCCTACTCCACATAATGTTACGTGTGCTGCCTGCCAAAAATTAGGGCAGTGTAAAAGGGATCAAAATCTAAAATTTTTAACATAAGCATTAAACCCAAACACTTTACAGCATGTGTCAAACTTTTCCCAACATCTATATGCAGTTACAAATATCATTAGATCAATTTCAGTAGGAGTACAATGACATACATTGTTGTTATCAAATACCACCAGTTCCAGCCTCTGGGCAACAGTAACAGGAACCCCCAATTTTCCCCCTTCTTAAGTGAAGAGAGGTTAATATTTTAATTAAAGTGAGTTCTGTGTCCCAAAGTTTAAAGCAGTCTGATGTTTAGTCTGCAACTCAGCTCCAAAGCAGACCAGAGTTCAAGCTGCAGAAGCAGTTTAGCATTTGTGCTCCAGGACAGGTGGGGGAACCTGGGTGAGGCGAGGTGGATTCAGGTACATGAAGCACATCCTGGCCCTTATGTCAGCCGGGTCTCCCTGGACTCTGGGGGCTGGATGACACCCTGCAGAGTGGTGTAGCTGGTTTTGTCAGCAGGCACTCCTTTCCTTGGGGGTAGGGAAGACCGGACCAAGGACCTCTCCTCAATCACCTCTGGAAGTCTGGAATTCCTCTGTGTCCACAGCCTCGACATCACGTCCAGATTTCATTTTCTTTCTGTGAAAAAAAGCACAAACACATCCTCGACCCCAAATATATATAGGTTGGGTTTTTTCATGATGCATTGCGAGGGCTTTTTCACCTTGTCTTAGCAAAGGTCAGCTTGGTGTCAACAAGCCAGATCCGTTTGCATCAGGATCTGCTGGCAACTTTTATGAGTTGCTTTGAAGGAGCATTGTTATGCTCCATAGTTTTTATTATTATTAGCCATACATGCAGTTCCTCCATTGGAAGAGCCATTTGTAAAATTTAGCATAAAATCCTTTAAGGGATTTTTTGCTATAACTTTAGCAAAATACAGGTGCATAAATTGTAGCAATGATCTGGGAAAAGACCATTGTTTTTGGCCTTTGAATTTAGCAAAGGCAAATATCCAGGAATCAATCTTAAAATTATCAATGAGTCTACTGTTTAGTATAAGAAACCTTGATCATAGTCAAAATTTTGTTAAACCATTTTCCAGATTCTATCCTGTCCTTTTATATCAGACAGGCTACTGGTTTAAATTAAGAGCTTAATATCTTACCTAGCAAAACTGAGAAGATTTAGCCATGAGCCTCATTTTTTATAAAACTGTTGTAGAATAAGTTTTACATTTAATATACACACTTGCCATATCTGAATTATAATTAATATACTGTAGTTGTTGATTATTGTATACTTTATCTGTTGATTTATTCTTTACCTGCTTGAGTAGCTGTTAGGCAGCTGTTTTAAGCTCTCTATTGGAAACTGTTTTTTGTAAGAATTTTACCTAGCAGTTCAAGGTCTCCCATAAGAATATTATCACTAGAGCTTTAACCATTTTACATCCAACCAAAAGTTTGTAAGCTATCCTTTTTTTTTAGTTTTTTTTTATATTGGAAAAAAAGAAATTTCTGCCTCCTCCCCGCCTCCCATTTCCCTCCCCCCCCCCCCCCTCCTCCCCTCCCCCCCCCTCCTCCCCCTCCTTATCCAGACTGAAGTGCAGTCAGGGTTCCCTGCCCTGTGGAAAGTACAAAGTCCTCCCCCCTCAATCCTGGTCTAGGAAGGTGAACATCCAAACTGGCTAGGCTCCCACCAAGCCAGAACATGAAGTAGGATCAAAACCCTGTGCCATTGTCCTTGGCTTCTCAGCAGCCCTCATTGGGTTCACCTTCTTATTTAGCTTCTTTAGTATCACAGAATATAGACTCAATGACCATTATTTGTGACAAGAAACCAATTATGAGTGAGTACATCCCATGTTCCTCTTTTTGGGTCTGGGATACCTCACTCAGGATAGTGTTTTCTATTTCCATCCATTTGCATGCAAAATTCGAGAAGTCATTGTTTTTTACTGCTGAGTAGTACTCTAATATGTAAATATTCCACACTTTCTTCATCCATTCTTCCACTGAAGGACATCTAGGTTGTTTCCAGGTTCTGGCTATAACAAACAATGCTGCTATGAACATAGTTGAACAAATGCTTTTGACATAAGATAGGGTATCTCTTGGGTATATTCCCAAGAGTGGTATTGCTGGGTCCAGGGGTAGGTTGATCCCGAATTTCCTGAGAAACCGCCACACTGATTTCCAAAGAGGTTGCACAAGTTTGCATTCCCACCAACAATGGATGAGGGTACCCCTTCCTCCACAACCTCTCCAGCAAAGACAATCATTGGTGTTTTTGATTTTAGCCACTCTGACAGGCATAAGATGATATCTCAGTGTTGTTTTGATTTGCATTTCCCTGATTGCTAAGGAGGTTGAGCATGACCTTAAGTGTCTTTTGGCCATTTGGAATTCTTCTGTTGAGAATTCTCTGTTCAGTTCAGTGCCCCAATTTTTAATTGGGTTATTTAGCGTTTTAATGTTTAGCTTCTTGAGTTCTTTATATATTTTGGAGATCAGGCCTTTGTCTGTTGTTGGGTTGGTGAAGATCTTCTCCCATTCAGTAGGTTGCCTTTTTGTCTTAGTGACAGTGTCCTTTGCTTTACAGAAGCTTCTCAGTTTCAGGAGGTCCCATTTATTCAATGTTTCCCTTAATGTCTGTGCTTCTGGGCTTAAACATAGGAACCGATCTCCTGTGCCCAACTGTTGTAGGGTACTTCCCACTTTCTCTTCTATCAGGTTCAGTGTGTTAAGATTGATATTGAGGTCTTTGATACATTTGGACTTGAGTTTTGTGCATGGTGATAGATATGGGTCTATTTTCATTCTTCTACAGGTTGAAATCCAATTGTGCCAGCACCATTTGTTGAAGATGCTTTCTTTCTTCCAATGTATGTTTTTAGCTCCTTTATCAAAAATGAGGTGTTTATAGGTTTGTGGGTTAAAATCCGGGTCTTCTGTACGATTCCATTGATCGAGTTCTCTGTTTTTATGCCAGTACCACACTGTTTTCATTACTGTAGCTCTGTAATAGAGTTTGAAGTCAGGGATGGTAATGCCTCCAGAAGTTCCTTTATTGTACAAGATTGTTTTGGCTATCCTGGGTTTTTTGTTTTTCCATATAAAGTTGATTATTATCCTCTCAAGATCTGTGAAGAATTTTGATGGGCTCTTAATGGGAATTGCACTGAATCTATAAATTGCTTTTGGTAGAATTGCCATTTTTACTATGTTGATCCTCCCAATCCAAGAGCAAGGGAGGTCCTTCCATTTTCTGGTATCCTCTTCAATTTCTTTCTTCAATGCCTTAAAGTTCTTGTCAAATAAATCCTTCACTTCCTTGGTTAGAGTTACCCCAAGATATTTTATGCTGTTTGTGGCTATGGTGAAAGGTGATGCGTCTCTGATTTCCCTCTCTGTTTCCATATCCTTTGTGTAAAGGAGGGCAACTGATTTTTTGGAGTTGATCTTGTATCCGGCCACATTACTAAACGTGTTTATCAGCTGTAGGAGTTCTTTGGTGGAGTTTTTGGGGTCGCTTATGTACACTATCATATCATCTGCAAATAACGAAAGTTTAACTTCTTCCTTGCCAATTCGAATCCCCTTGATCCCCCTGTGTTGTCTTATTGCTATCGCTAACACTTCAAGCACTATATTGAAGAGGTATGGAGAGAGTGGACAGCCTTGTCTTGTTCCAGATTTCAGTGGGATGGCTTTGAGTTTCTCTCCATTTAATTTGATGTTAGCTGTCGGCTTGGTGTAAATAGCTTTTATTATATTTAGGTACGTCCCTTGTATCCCTAATCTCTCCAAGACTTTTATCATAAAGGGATGTTGAATTTTGTCAAATGCTTTTTCAGCATCTAATGAAATGATTATATGGTTTTTTTTCCTGCTTATTTATATGATGGATTACATTGATAGATTTCTGTATGTTGAACCAGGCCTGCATCTCTGGGATGAAGCCTACTTGGTCATAATGGATAATTTTTCTAATGTGTTCTTGGATTCGGTTTGCCAGTATTTTGTTGAGGATTTTTGCGTCGATGTTCATGAGCGAGATTGGCCTGTAATTCTCTTTCTTGGTTGAGTCTTTGTGTGGTTTTGGTATCAGAGTAACTGTAGCTTCATAAAAGGAATTTGGCAACGACTCTTCTCTTTCTATATTGTGAAATACCTTAAGGAGTATAGGTATTAGGTCTTCTTGGAAGTTCTGGTAGAATTCCGCATTGAAACCATCTGCACCTGGGTTTTTTTGGTAGGGAGGTTTTTCATAACAGTTTCTAATTCTTCGCGACTAACAGGTCTATTTAGATCCTTCACCTGGTCTTGGTTTAGCTTTGGTATACTTTATTTATCTAAAAAAGTGTCCATTTCTTCCACATTTTCCAGTTTTGTGGCATACAGGCTTTTGTAGTAAGATCTAATTATTCTCTGAATTTCCTCTGTGTCTGTTGTTATGTCACCCTTTTCATTTCTGATCTTATTAATTTGCATATTCTCTCTCTGCTGTTTGATTAGTTTGGATAGGGGTTTATCAATCTTGTTGATTTTCTCCAGGAACCAGCTTTTTGTTTCATTGATTCTTTGAATTGTTTTCTGTGCTTCTATTTTGTTGATTTCTGCCCTCAGTTTGACTATTTCCAGTCTTCTACTCCTCCTATGTGAGTCTGCTTCTTTTTTTTCTAGAGCTTTCAGGTGGGCTATTAAGTCTCCAATGTGTGCTTTCTCTGTTTTCTTTAAGTGGGCACTTAGTGCTATGAACTTTCCTCTCAGGACTGCTTTCATAGTGTCCCATAAGTTTGAGTAGGTTGTTTCTTTATTTTCATTGAATTCAAGGAAGACTTTAATTTCTTTCTTTATTTCTTCCTTGATCCATGTGTGGTTCAGCAGTTGACTGTTCAGTTTCCATGAGTTTGTAGACTTTCTGGGGGTAGCTTTGTCGTTGAATTCTAACTTTAATCCATGGTGATCTGATAAGACGCAGGAGGTTATGCATATTTTTTTGTACCTGTGGAAGTTTGCTTTGTTACCGAGTATGTGGTCGATTTTCGAGAAGGTTCCATGAGCTGCAGAGAAGAAGGTATATTCTTTTCTTTTTGGGTGGAATGTTCTATAGATGTCTGTTAAGTCCATTTGATTCATTACCTCCATGAATTCTCTTATTTCTCTGTTAGGTTTCAGTCTGATTGACCTGTCCATTGGTGAGAAAGGAGTGTTGAAGTCTCCTACTATTAGTGTGTGCAGTTTGATGGCATCCTTGAGTTTTAGTAATGTTTCTTTTACGTATGTGGGTGCTTTTACATTAGGGGCATAGATATTCAGGATTGAGACTTCCTCCTGATGAATTGTTCCTGTTATGAGTATAAAATGTCCCTCTCCATCTCTTCTGATTGATTTAAGTTTGAAATCAACTTTGTTAGAAATTAGTATGGCCACCCCTGCTTGTTTCTTAGGTCCATTCGCTTGATAAGCCTTTTCCCAGCCCTTTACTCTGAGTAGTTGCCTGTGTTTGTGTTTGAGGTGTGTTTTTTGTAGACAGCAGAGTGTTGGATCCTGTTTTCATATCCAATCTCTTAGCCTGTGCCTTTTTATAGATGAGTTGAGTCCATTGACATTAAGTGATATTAATGTCCAGTGGTTGTTCATTCTGGTCATTTTTCTAGTAGTAGAGTTTGTGTGTTTCCCTTCTTTGAGATGTGTTGTTGAAGGGACTCTAGATATCTGAGTTATTGTGGGCCTTGGTGGACTCCTTGGTTTGTGATTTTCCTTCTATTACTTTCTGTAAGGCAGGATTTGTGGCTACATACTGTTTAAATTTGTTTTTATCTTGAAAAATTTTGTTTTCTCCAATTATAGTGAACGAAAGTTTGGCTGGGTATAGTAGTCTGGGCTTGCATCCATCGTCTCTTAGTTTCTGCAGTACATCTATCCAGGACCTTCTAGCTTTCATGGTTTCCAAAGAGAAGTCAGGTGTAAGTCTGATGGGTTTGCCTTTATAAGTAACTTGGCCTTTTTCCTTTGCAGCTCTTAATATTCTTTCTTTATTCTGTATGCTTTGTGTTTTGATTATTATATGGTGAGGGGATGTTCTTTTTTTGATCCAGCCTATTTGGTGTTCTGTATGCTTCTTGGATCTTCATAGGTATATCTTTCTTTAGGTTGGGAAAGTTTTCTTCTATAATTTTATTAAATATATTTTCTGGACCGTTGAGCTGCACTTCTTCTCCTTCTTCAACTCCAATTATTCTTAGGTTTGGTCTTTTTATTGTGTCCCAGATTTCCTGAATGTTTTGTGATGAGAGCTTGTTGGATTTGCTGTTTTCTTTGATCAGTGCGTTTATTTTCTCTATGGTATCTTCAGCGTCTGAGATTCTTTATTCAATCTCTTGTATTCTGTTGGTTATACTTGTTTCTGTAGTTTCTATTCGTTTACCTAGATTCTCTATGTCCAGTCGGCCCTCTGTTTGTGTTTTCTTCCTTGTCTCCATTTCAGTTTTCAGGTCTTGAACTGTTTCCATTATCTGTTTGATTGTTTTTCCTTGGTTTCCTAGCGTATCATTCACTGATTTATTCAATTCTTCAAACTTTCTGTTGTATTTCTCATCCATTTCTATAAGGGTATCATTCACTGATTTATTCAATTCTTCAAACTTTCTGTTATACTTCTCATCCATTTCCATAAGGGCGTTTTTTACATGCTGTTTAAGGATGTCAATCACTTTCATAGATTCCATTTTTTCTACTTCTTCTTGATTAAGGTGTTCATGTCCTCCTGTTGTGGGGTCGCTGGGTTCTGGTGGTTTCATGTTGTTTTTCAGATTGTTGGGTGAATTCTTGCATTGGCGCCTGCCCATCTCTTCCTCCGAATGCTCCCCTAAGGATCTTCTTTTACAGGATCAGGTCTCCTTGCCCACTGATGTTACTTCCCAGTGATGGGACTCTCCCATGATGGCTCTCTAGGTGCCCCAGTGATGGATCTCCTGGTGCCAAGATCAGCTCTCCTTGCTGGTTGGGTAGCTTGTAAACAAAGCGCCTACCCTGCTTGGTGCAGGCAGGCTACTGAGGACAAAGGAATTCGCGCCTGCCCGGCTGCCCTCCTGATACTGCCCCAAAGCCCAGACAGGCTGAGCTGGGTGATGTTATTTGCCCAGAGATGGCAGGGAGAGAGAAGTGAGGGAGGGTTCTGGGTACACCCTGGGTGAGGTATGAAGAGAGAGGCGGTATGCAGGTGTATAGGCCCTGCAGGAAATAGTTCCTTGACCCGGGCTGCGGCCGCGGGTCAGAAACTCACTCACCCCGAGACGGTTCTTCTGGTGCCGAGATCAGCACTCCTTGCTGGTTGGGTAGCTTGTAAACAAAGCGCCTACCTGCGAGGTGCAGGCAGGCTACTGAGGACAAAGGAATTCGTGCCCGCCTGGCTGCCCTCCGGATACTGCCCTAGCGCCCAGACAGGCTGAGCTGGGTGATGTTATTTGCCCAGAGATGGCAGGGAGAGAGAAGTGAGGGAGGGTTGTGGGTACACGCTGGGTGAGGTATGAAGAGAGAGGCGGTATGCAAGTGTATAGGCCCTGCAGGAAATAGTTCTTGACCTGGGCTGCGGCCGCGGGTCAGAAACTCACTCACCCCGAGAAGGTTCTACTGGTCTATTTTGTTCTTTTTATCCAAATATAAAAACAACCACACTGAACCTCATAAAAGAGAAAGTGGGAAGTACACTTGAACACATTGTCACAGGAGAACACTACCCAAATAGAAACCCAGTAGCACATACACTGAGAGAAACAATTAATAAATGGTACCTCCTGAAAGCATAGGACATGGTCAATAAGATAAAGTGGCAGCCCAGAGAATAGGAAAGGATCTTTACCAAACCCACATCATACAGAGAGCTGATCTCCAAAATATACAGAGAACTCAAGATATTGGCCATCAAAAGAACAAATAATCTAATACACATATGCTATCAAGAAATCATTTAATGATTACTTATGACTATTCAAATATTTTTAGTGTTATTTATCCCTTTTGGTACCTCTCCTTTTGTATTATTATCCCTATAACTACCTCATAAAACTCAACTTCATCCATTTTAACTATTTTGTTGTTCACTGTCCCTCTGTCCTATTAACTTTTCTCACCTCCATGGGCCATTTTTACTTTCCTGGTTTCTGAGGCTCTTCCAGGTTATATATGTCCATTAAAAAATGTGGAGCTAAGACCCATATATTAGATAAATCTTGTGTCTTTATTTCTGTGAATGGCATTTATTTCCTCTATAAGAATTTTACAAATGTAATGAAGGATGTTATATTTAATAGAGAGATTATCTGAATAGAAATAACCATTAACCAGTCTGATGGGCTACTTTCATTATTGGTGTGTGATATCAGATGTTGCATCAATACCCCTTTTCTACTATCATCAGCTGCCAAAATGTATTAAGAACCAGACTATCAATGGTGATTTCCTTTCACAAAACACATATATAAACTGATTAACTTTGAGAAAGGTCATATTCTGTCTTAATTTTGCCCGCAGTCATGATCAAGGATGACCGAAGAAACTATGGGATGGTACTATAAGAGACAGGTGAGAACTGAGGACAATTCAGACAGACATAAAGTTCACTACTGTCTGTACCCTACATGAAGGTGCCAAATATTTGAAGAACCCAATATTGATGTTTACTTTCATGCAGAAAATTGATAGCAGTTTAATTTTCTAAAAGAGAGTGACTGTTTTCCATTATTGGTATTTTCATTTGGCATTCATATTGTTTATATATATATATATATATATATATATATATATATATATATAATAAAGATTAAATTCTATGTGTCCCCTTAATACTATTAATTTAGTATATTGATCTGCTGAGGAATTGTTCCTTAACAAATGTCAAACATTATTTATTATATGATAGAAAGAAAAGAAGGTGTATTTACTTGATGCAAAATTATATTCACCTTTATCACAGTTAACTTTGGAGAGAAGTATCTCAGTCTCCAACTAGGAAAAGCAGAAGAGGAGACAGCATCAGAGGATGTGAACCAGGAACAGGAGGTATAGATTAGACATTCTACATGATCAAACATCATGTTTTCTTTAATTTTTTGATCCTATATTGTTACAAATAATGTGTTAGTTTGAAGGGCATTGGCCCCCCATAGCCTCATGTCATGTATTTAAATGATTGACCCTTAGCATGTGTATCCCTGTTAGAAGAAGAGAGTCAATGTGAAGGTGGGCTTTAATTTTCAGAAGCGCAAGCCAGTTCACTTCTGTTGCCTACTGCTCTAGATATAAAGCTCTCAGCTACCTCTTTAGCACCAAGTCTGTCTGCATGCTGCCATGCTTCCTTCCATGATGACAATGGACTTACATTCTGAAATTTAAACCAGCCCCAACTAAATATTTTCCTTTATAAATGTTGCTCTTGTCATGGTGACACTTCCAGAAATAATACCCTAGATAAGACAGATCCTTAAATCTGTGTGTGTGTGTGTCCATGCATTCATTAATGTGTGTGCATGTATGTTTATGTGTGTGCATATTTGTTTATGTTTGAATGTGTTTGGGCACATGAGCATGTCACATAAAAATTTAAGAGTAACTATGGGAATGAAGAAGGTTAGGTGCAGGGAAGGTGGGAGTTAGAAAGGATAAAACACAAAAGGGATGAATATGTCAAAGTATGTGGCATTGTTTTTGAAACTCAACATTACATATGACAAAAACCAAAGTTAACCAAAAACTTGAGAGAAATTCATGGGAGTTCAAGAGTTAAAGAAACTTCCAGGGTTTGGCAAAAGCCTAAGTCCACTTTTCTTCCATATCAGTCAGACGGAGTACAGTCTGGCAGTCTCTTGATTTCAGCCCATGAAGAAACAAGTTGAACTTTTTTGTTTCATAATTATACAATAGTGAATTTATCATGATCAACCAACAGATTTTGTACAGATAAAATAAAATGAAAAAGTAAAAACATACTCATAAGATTTCACTTCATTTTTTTTAAGGACCTTCATTACAAAGGCTCTAGAAGGCCATCTGTTCATTAATTTTCTACTTGAGTTTTTATCAGTAAGTCAGGCACACCACCCTCTCATGCAGAGAGGAAGTGTGCAGGTCCAAGACTGTGTGTGGTGTAGGCAGCTGGTGAGACTATCAGATGAGGTTTTTGTTGGAGGCTGAAGCACTGTGGTAGGCCAGTTGCTATACTGCTGACAGTAGTAATCTGCCAGGTCTTCAGCCTGAACATTACTGATGGTGAGAGTGAAATCTGTGCCAGATCCACTTCCTGAGAAGCGATCAGGTACCCCAGTGTACCGAGTGGATGCCCAGTATATCAGGAGTTTAGGAGCCTGCCCTGGTTTCTGTTGATACCATGCTATATTAGTGCCTACATTCTGACTGGACTTACAGCTGATTGTGGCTTTGTCTTCAATTGATATAGGTAGAGATTTGGGAGACTGGGTCATCACAATATCCCCATAAGTACCTGCAATCAGAAATAATCAATGATTATACACATATAAACATAAAGATTTCATGATACAAATGTTGAAATTTAGAAATTTTCAAATGGCATTATGCCTGAATACTATAAACTTCCTATCGAAAATAGCTATTTCTGTATAAATAAACTATTTTCAGATATTACAATACTTTTAAACATCTTACCAGACACACAGAACAGCATAAATATGAAGATCTGGGTCTGTGACTCCATAGTGATGCCTCTGCCTGTCTGGCACAACTTCAGTTCTCTAAATATATCATGGTTGGTAAATATATCAGGTTCTGGGTTGGCCTGTAAGGAATTATGCAAAGCAGTCATCAAATAAGGAAGTAAATTGCCTCAGCAATGGTGTGTGAGATTATTCAGCTCATATCAACAGTCAAAAATATCATCAAAGAGAGTAAATATATCACTCAGAACAAAGTCGACCCAGAAGTTCAAGGACCAACATAGAGCTCTTAGACTACACATGGCTAGATGTTTTCATGACAAGCTTCTAATCACAATCAAAGACATTTGTAGCAGATAAGTTTTACAGATATCATAGTAGAAATACCCTTAATTACAATCCAGAGGAAGTACTAAATATCCAGAAAAAAAATAAAAAAGAAAGGAAGAGG
This sequence comes from Microtus agrestis, assembly GCA_902806775.1. Lineage (NCBI taxonomy): Eukaryota > Metazoa > Chordata > Mammalia > Rodentia > Cricetidae > Microtus > Microtus agrestis. The sequence goes on from CADCXT010001935.1 coordinate 14,630, forward strand.
AAACAGGGCAAGTGGAAAGGAATAAAGAAAGAAAAGAAGAGGGAAAGAACAAGGAAAGGAGTGGATGGGAAGGCAAGAAAGAATAGAATAGAGAAGAGGATAGACTGTGTTTGGAGGGGAGTATGAGTGAGGGAGAGGCATAATAGCAAAGAGAATGAAGGATAAATATTTTAAAAGAAATTTGTTTTGGCTTGACACTCAGCTCAGTGTTTAGAGCCTTTGTTGATATTTTAGAGGACAGAGATATGTTTTCATGAACTCACATGATCATTCTCAGACATCTATAATTCCATTCATGGCACTCACATGGTACACATTCATAGACATAATGCATTTTGTGATGTGAATCCTCAGTTTCTCTTCAAACTACCATGTCTGCTGCCTGCTGCTTCTTTTTTTTACAATTATGAAGTCTAATTCTCTGAAATCCCAAATGAACTCCTTCTTTACAAGTTGTCTTGATCATGGTGTTCATCACAATAGAAACGTAACTAAGAAAAAGGGAGAACCCATCAAACGGATTTGTAATTGAAAGAAGATACATGAACAATTGTGTGTGGTCTGTAAGACTTTCATTCTCTGTTGTATCTGTGGGCTCCAAAAACCAGATCATCAATTTGTTTTTAAGTAATGTAAAAATGTTATTAGTTAACCTATTATTTACATGAAGTCTTAGAGCTACACTTCATAAAAATTAAATTTAAACATAAATATGAGATATAAGTCTAGAAGGTAGAGTCTAACAATGCAAAATCATATATTCGTAGTATAAAGTCAGATATCTGCATCTCCAATTTTGAAAGCAGGTATAGATATGGATCTTTTTTCATTGTTCTACAAGCTGACATTCAGTTATGCTAGTACCATTTGCTAAAGGTACATTCTTCCTTCCATTGTATAATTTTAGCTATTTTTCGAAAATCAGGTGTTCATAGGTTTGGGAGTTAATATCTGGGTCTTCAGTTCCATTAGTCAAGTTTCTGTTCTTATGCCAATACCAAGCTTATTTCATTACTGTAGCTCTGTAATAGAGTTTAAAGTCAGGGATGGTAATGCCTCCAGAAGTACTTTATTGTATAGGATTGTTTTGGCTATGCTGTTTTTTTTTGTTTTTCCATATGAAGTTGATTATTGTTCTTTCAAGGTCTGTGATGAACTTTGTTGGAATTTTGCTGGGGATTGCATTGAATCTATAGATTGCTTTTGGTAGAGTTGCCATTTTTACTATGTTGATCCTCCCAATCCAAGAGCATGGGAGGTCCTTCCATTTTCTGGTATCCTCTTCAGTTTCATTCTTCAAAGACTTAAAGTACTTGTCAAATAGATCTTTCACTTTCTTGGTTGGCGTTACCCAAAGATACTTTATGCTATTTGTGGCTATCATGAAAGGTGATGCTTTTCTGATTTCTTTCTCTGCTTCTTTGTTCTTTGTGTATAGGAGGACAACTGATTATTCTGGAGTTGATCTTGTATCCTGCCACATTACTAAAGGTGTTTACCATTATGTACAAAACTCAAGTCCAATGGATTAAACACCTCAACATAAATCTGACCATACTGAACCTGACAGGAAAGTGGGAAGTAGTCTGCATCACTTGGGCACAGAAGACCACTTCTTGAGTAGAACCCCTGTAGCACAGACAATAGGAACAACAATGAACAAATGAGACTTCCTGAAACTGAGAAGCTTCTGTAATGCAAAGGACACTGTCATTAAGACAAAAAGGCAACCTACTGAATGGGAGAAGATCTTCACCAACCCCACATCAGACAAAGGTCTGATCTCCAAAATATATAAAGAACTCAAGAAACTAGACACTAAAACTCTAATTAACCTAATTAAAAATGGGGTACTCAACTGAACATAGAATTCTCAACTGAAGTATTTCAAATGGCCAAAATTCTCTTAAGGTCACGCTCAACCTCCTTAGCAATCAGAGAAATCTAAATCCAAACAACTTTGAGATATTATCTTACACCTGTCAGAATAGCTAAAATCAAAATACCAATAATAGCCTATGCTGGAGAGGATGTGGATTAAGGGGTACACTCATTCATTGTTGGTGGGAATGTAAACTTGTGCAACCACTTTGGAAATCAGCGTGGCGGTTTCTTGGGAAACTGGTAGTCAACCTACCTCAGGATCCAGCAATTCTACCTAGGGATATAACCAAGATATGCCCAATCATACAAAAGCATTTGTTCAACTATGTTCATAGCAGCACTATTTTAATAGCCAGAACCTGGAAACAACCTAGGTGCCCCTCAATAGAAGAATGAATAAAGAAGGTATACACCTTAGAGTTCTACTCAGCGGTAAAAAAAAATCATATCTTGAATTTTGCATGCAAATGAATGGGAATAGAAAACTCTTTACTGAGTGAGATAACTCAGACCCAAATTGAGGAATATGGTATGTACTCACTCATAAGAGGATTCTAGCCATTAACAAAGGATATTGAGCCTATAATTTGTGGTCGTAGAGAAGCTAAATAAGAAGGTGGACCCAAAGAAAAACATAGTTATCCTCCTGGACACTGAGAAGCCAAGGATAATTACACCGGGTTTTGATTCTACTGCATGTACTGGCTTTTTGGGATCCTACTCTGTTTGGATGCACACCTTCCTAGATCTGTATGTAGTGGGGAGGGCTTTGAACTTCCCACAGGGAAGGGCACCCTGACTCCTCTTAGGACTGGAGAGGGAGAGGGAGGGGGAGTGGGAGGAATGGGAGGCAAATCGTGGGATGGGAGGAGGAGGAAATTTTTGAAAAAGAAAGAAAGAAAGCAGATATAAAAAGTTCAGAGTGACACATGATACATAAATAAGAGGCAGGGAGCAGAAATATGGTTTAGAAACAAAGCTATTATATATATTCTTTAATTTATTAGTCTTATATTTTTAAACATAATTACAATAGTGTAGGGTGTGTAGAAAGGAAACTAGGGTGGAAAAGAAACTTGTGGAAAAGGGAACATAGAACAGAAAAAGTGGATAAGGAAAGTCTCTTAAAGTTATTACTGCTGTGATGAAAAATAATGACCAAAAGCATCATAAAGATGGGAATATATATATATATATATATATATATATATATATATATATATATATATATATATATATATATATACTTACAGGTAACCATCCTTCTGTTAGGAAAGTTAGGGCAGACACTCAAACAGGTAAAGATCACAGAGACATTGGAAGAGAATTGCTTACTGGCTCCTTTCTCATAGCTTGTTCAGTCTGCATAATTGTGGAACTCAGGAATACATATAAAGATCAATCTTTACCCACAGTGGAATGTTGGGCCCCTCGATCACTAATTAAAAAACTGTCCTACAGGCTTGCCCACAGCCCAGTATTTTGAAGTCATTTTTCTCAGGTGAGGTTTCCTCCTCTCAGACAAGTTTAGCTTGTTTCAATTTGACACTAAAACTTAAAAGGATAGGGTATAAATATAGTTTATAGATCATAATCTTGAAAGAATTTGTTTTATGTGATCCAACATTATATATTATGAGTATATACCAACAAAGATTTTTTTTAGTAAGTAAAGAATAAATAAGGATCAGGTTCTGTTGGTGAGAGACATCTGAGGCTCTGTTGCTTCCCATCTGTGTTTTATCCACATGACAAATACATAGAGTCTTTTGCATTCAGACAGGCAAATGTGTATCAGTTTAATTATTACATGTTCAGTGATTGCCAAAGAAATTAATGTATACATTCCTGCCTAATTCAAGTGAATTTTATATTGCCATGAGTCCTAATAATCAGTGTAATTTTTTAAACAAAATAATTCAGAAACAAATAAATTTATACATAAGGAGTGTCAGAAATTCAATACAGAAAAATTCATTGCTGTAATTTAAAGATTGTATATTTGAAAGATATGACTGGCTAATATGATATGAATATTCTTGAATTGTTTCCAAACTACTTGCTCTATAAAGGACGCAACCATAAAAAGGAGGTATTACCTCCTTTTTATGTCAAATCGGCATTACCCCCATGAAGTCAAACTAAGCAAAACTACAGGAAACAAACCATTACATCTTGTAAAATGTAGTCACTCCCATTAAATAAAAGGACACATTAGACCCTGAATACTCTCCTGGGCTTTCAGATATACTCATGCAAAGGTCAGGGCACACTGATCCTTTGTCAGAAAGGATGGTGTTTGAATACCAGGCTGTGTGTAGGGAGAGAAAAGCTGCTCCTTCAGACACTGGCTGACAGCCTGACATCTCAAGGGGATTTGAGGAGGAGACTACAACCATGTTCATAGCAATAACCTGTCACATCTTCAGTATAAATGCTGCTGGTGGTGAGAATGAGCTCTCACTGTGTTGTCAAGGTTTCTGTGTATCTTTGTCCTGCCCAGTTCCAACAGTCATTAAGTCCCAACAAAATCACACAGACATGTACATTCACAATAAACTGATTGGCCTGTTAGCTCAGGCTTCTTATTAACTCTTATAACATATACTAACCCATTACTCTTGTCTATGTCAGCCATGTGGCTTGGTACCTTATTCAGCCAGGCAGTTACATCTTGCTTCTTCTGTGTCAGGACCAGGACTGCAGAGGAATGGGCTTCCTCCTTCCCAGAATTATCCTGTTCTCATTGATCTGCCTCTACTTCCTGTCTGGTTGTCCTTCCTATACTTCTTGCATTGCTACTGGCCAATCAGCATTTATTTAAAATATAATTGAAATAATACAAACCATTTTCCCACACCACCACTGCCACTGAAACAGTCAAATACCCTCATAGCAGCATTTTTTGTTATAACCAGAACCTGAAAACAACCTAAACGCCTCTTGACTGAAGAATGGATAAGGAAAATATAGTGCATTTCCAAAATGGAGTACTACACAGCAGAGAAAAATAATGATATCTTAAAATTTGCAGGCAAATGAATGGAGCTAAAAACATTATCTTGAGTGAGGTAACCCAGACCCAGAAAAACAAATATAATATGTACTCACTCATAAGCAGTTTTTAAACATAAAACAAAGAAAAACAGCCCACAAATCACAATCCCAAAGAATTTAGATAACAAAGGGGACCCTAAGAGAGACATACATGGATCTAATCTACAAGAGAAGTTGTAAAAGACAAGATCTCTTGAGTATGCGGATCATGGGAGAGGTTTGATGTTGCGGAGCGCCTTCTGCTCCTTCAGCCAATAGCCGCTGAGATACCAGCCCATTGGGGTGTGGTCTCTCTCCCTTTAAAAAAGCGGCCACCTCCCTCTCCTCTCTCTCTGGCTTCTGGCAACTAGGCTCCTTTCCTGACTGTGCTTAGGGCTGTTGTCTGGGACGGTGATCCGTAAGTTTTCCCCCTTTAAATAAATAACCATTCTTTTAATCATAATTCCAAACTGGTGTGGGATTGTTTGTGACTTACGCCTTCAGTTTGAAGGGAAGGGGAAAGAAAGGGAGGGCAACAGAGAAAAATGTATAGCTCAATAAAATAAAAAAATCCCTGGTAGATTCCCAGAAGAACAGAATAATGGTCTGCCTCTTCTTTTGTTGGTATCAGGCTTAATAGTTTGCTGTTATAGTTCTGTGTAGACAGCACTAACCTTGCAACTGAGGGTGACTCTTTGTGCTGCAGTCATGGCTGAGGAGTCTCCATAGTTCAACTAGTTTCCTCCCGCACTTTTCTGCTCCTCTGTAGTCTCCTCCTCTAGAATCCTGTAGATCTTTCGCGGCATTACAGGCAGAAATAGTGTTACTCTAAGCTCTGTTAATGTATGTTTTAATTTATGGACACAATCAAAACTACTTCCATAGTTTCACAATGTGTGGGGTGTGGACGAGATTTTAACTTATGTCACTTTTAAACTTACTGAGTTTTATTGACAGGGTGGTTGGTGGTAGTGAGACCTAAGTGTTAAGTGCTATTTTGATTGGTATTCCTATATACTCTGACTAAGATATTCTCTAATACCATCAGTATTTTTAACCTACCACATATTTTGATTTCAAGAATCATGCCTCTGCCCAGCTTGATAATGAATGCCTGTAATCTAAAATTTTCTACTGCTGAGGAAAGAGGAATTCAAATTTTCCTCCAGTCTATATTAGTGTATGCTACACATTAAAGCAAATAGGCACAGTTTGTGTGTGTGTGTGTGTGTGTGTGTGTGTAAAGATTTTTGTCCCTGTTCTCATAGAGTCCCATTAAGTGTGTACATATATTATCATTTATATGAAACTAACAACTTAACATCTGTTCCATTGACAAATTTCTTTCTTCAATGAACCTGAAACTACTTTAAAATATAAAAAAATCACTTAGAAATATAATTCAGATCAAATTTTAAAAAGTTCAAAACAAAAACAGAACCAAAACATCACAAGATGATTAATAAAACAACAACAACAACAAAAGATGAATAGTAGCTGAACTCTCGGTGATGTAACAGAAATACAGGGACAGAAAATTCGTTTTTAGGAACAGCTACTTCAGAGCATTTTTAAGAGAAGAGATTTGGCATTACAAATCTCAGACTGGAGTCCTTTACAAATTCCTATGCCCTTTTATTAAGGGAGAAGGTCTGAAATGTATGGGTACTCGGAAAGCTTTTGTCAAAGAAGACAAAAAAATATGCTTAGAAGCCAACATGGGACTGAGACTGCTAGATTTGGGAAGTCTGCAGAAAGTTTGAGGTTTATGCTAAGTGCAATAAAAGCTTGTGGTTTTCTATATTAGTCTTAGTTTAGTTCAAGAAGTTTCCTCAAGGAGTGAACTAAACAATTCTGAGGGTATAGGACAATTATTTAGAATGTAATTGGGGATTATGCTGGAGAATTATAAATTCTCCTAATATTGATAGAATTATAGATTATCCTAAAGAAGTCTATGATTAGGGAAATTATAACTGTGGTTAGTTTGCAAGGTTTTTTAAAGCAGACATGAGTTTCAACTTGTTTTGAAACTTATTTCTGCTAGGAAGTTGAGGAAAGCTTTATTAGAATCCTGAGAGATGTCCTCAGTGGAGACAGAAAGAGAATGTCTTATTGAAATACACTAACTTATGAAGAAGAAAATACAGATAGGTTCTTTAATAGTGCCTCCCCATAGTGAGAGCTGTCTAGGAACCCCTGAAGCAATATATTCCCAACCTAAAGAAAGATATTCCTTTGAAGGTTCAAGAAGCATACAGAACACCGAATAGACTGGACCAAAAAAAAAAAACATCTCCTTGCCATATAATAATCAAAATACAAAACACACAGAATCAAGAAAGAATATTAAGAGCTGCGAAGGAAAAAGGTCAAGTTATTATAAAGGTAAACCTATCAGACTTACACCTGACTACTCTATGGAAAATATGAAAGCCAGAAGGTCCTGGATAGATGTACTGCAGAAGCTAAGAGATCATGGATGCAAGCCCAGACTACTATACCCAGCCAAGCTTTCGTTCACTATAAATGGAGAAAACAAAATTTTCCAGGATAAAAACAAATTTAAACAATACGTAGCTACAAATCCAGCCTTACAGAAAGTAATAGAAGGAAAATCACAAACCAAGGAGTCCAACAATGACCACAATAACTCAAACATCTAGAGACCCTTCACCAGCACAACTCAAAGAAGGCAAACAAACAAACTCTATGACTAAAAAAGTGACCGGAGTTAACAACCACTGGTCATTAATATCCCTTAATGTCAATGGACTCAACTCACCTATAAAATGGCACAGACTAAGAGATTGGATACGCAAACAGGATCCAACATTCTGCTGTTTACAAGAAACACACTTCAACCACAAAGACAGGCACCTACTTAGAGTAAAGGGATAAGAAAAGGTTTATCATGCAAATGGACCTAAGAAACAAGCAGGGGTGGCCATACTAATTTCTAAAAAAGTTGACTTCAAACTTAAATCAATCAGAAGAGATGCAGAGGGACATTTTATACTCACAACAGGAACAATTCATCAGGAAGAGGTCTCAATCCTGAATATCTATGCCCCTAATATAAAAGCACCCATGTACGTAAAAGAAACATTACTAAAACTCAAGGCTGCCATCAAACCGCACACACTAATAGTAGGAGATTTCAACAATCCTCTTTCACCAATGGACAGGTCAATCAGACAGAAACCTAACAGAGAAATAAGAGAATTAATGAAGGTAATGAATCAAATGGACTTAACAGACATCTATAGAACATTCCAACCAAATAGGGAAGAATATACCTTCTCTGCAGCTCATGGAACCTTCTCGAAAATTGACCACATACTCAGTAAGAAAGCAAACTTCCACAGTTACCAAAAAATATTCGTAACCTCCTGTGTCTTATCAAATCACCATGGACTAAAGTTAGAATTCAACAACAATGCTACCCCCAGAAAGCCTACAAACTCATGGAAACTGAACAGTCAACTATTGACCCACAGCTGGATCAAAGAAGAAATAAAGAAAGAAATTAAAGTCTTCCTTGAATCAATGAAAATAAAGAAACAACCTACTCAAACTTATGGGACACTATGAAAGCAGTCCTAAGGGGAAAGTTCATAGCCCTAAGTGCCCACTTAAAGAAAACAGAGAAAGCATACATTGGAGACTTAACAGCTCACCTGAAAGCTCTAGTAAAAAAAGAAGCAGACTCACATAGGAGGAGTAGAAGACTGGAAATAGTCAAACTGAGGGCAGAAATCAACAAAATAGAAGCACAGAAAACAATTCAAAGAATCAATGAAACAAAAAGCTGGTTCCTGGAGAAAATCAACAAGATTGATAAACCCCTATCCAAACTAATCAAATGGCAGAGAGAGAATATGCAAATTAATAAGATCAGAAATGAAAAGGGGGACATAATCACAGACATAGAGGAAATTCAGAGAATCATTAGATCTTACTACAAAAGCCTGTATGCCACAAAATTGGAAAATGTAAAAGAAATGGACACTTTTTTAGATAAATACCATATACCAAAGTTAAATCAGGACCAGGTAAACAATCTAAATAAACCTGTCAGTCGAGAAGAATTAGAAGCTGTTATCAAAAGCCTCCCTACCAAAAAACGCCCAGGACCAGATGGGTTCAATGTGGAATTCTACCAGAACTTCCAAGAAGACCTAATACCTATAATCCTTAATGTATTTCACAATATAGAAACAGAAGAGTCATTGCCAAATTCCTTTTATGAAGCTACAGTCACTCTGATACCAAAACCACACAAAGACTCAACCAAGAAAGAGAATTATAGGCCAGTCTCACTCATGAACATCGACGCAAAAATCCTCAACAAAATACTGGCAAACCATATCCAAGAACACATTAGAAAAATTGTCCATTATGATCAAGTAGGCTTCATCCCAGAGATGCAGGCCTGGTTCAACATACGAAAATCTATCAATGTAATCCACCATATAAATAAACTGGAAGAAAAAAACCATATGATCATTTCTTTAGATGCTGAAAAAGCTTTTGACAAAATTCAACATCCCTTTATGAGAAATGTCTTGGAGAGATTAGGGATACAAGGGTCATACCTAAATATAATAAAAGCTATTTACAGCAAACCGACAGCTAACATCAAACTAAATGGAGAGACACTCAAAGCCATCCCGCTAAAATCAGGAACACGACAAGGCTGTCCACTCTCTCCATACCTCTTCAAAAATACAGTGCTTGAAGTTTTAGCAATAGCAATAAGACAACATAAGGGGATCAAGGGGATTCGAATTGGAAAGGAAGAAGTTAAACTTTCTTTATTTGCAGATGATATGATAGTGTACATAAGCGACCCCAAAAACTCCACCAAAGAACTCCTACAGCTGATAAACACCTTTAGTAATGTGGCCGGGTACAAGATCAACTCCAAAAAATCAGTCGCCCTCCTATACACAAAGGATATGGAAGCAGAGAGGGAAATAAGAGAAGCTTCTCCTTTCACGATAGCCAGAAACAGCATAAAATATCTCGGGGGTAACTCTAACCAAAGAAGTGAAAGATCTATTTGACAAGAACTTTAAGGCATTGAAGAAAGAAATTGATGAGGATACCCGAAAATGGAAGGATCTCCCTTGCTCTTGGATTGGGAAGATCAACATAGTAAAAATGGCAATCCTACCAAAGGCAATTTATAGATTCAATGCAATCCCCATTAAGAGCCCATCAAAATTCTTCGCTGATCTTTAGAGGACAATAATCAACTTTATATGGAAAAACAAAACACCCAGGATAGCCAAAACAATCTTATACAATAAAGGAACTTCTGGAGGCATTACCATCCCTGACTTCAAACTCTACTACAGAGCTTCAGTAATGAAAACAGTGTGGTATTGGCATAAAAACAGAGAAGTCGACCAATGGAATCGTATAGAAGACCCGGATTTTAACCCACAAACCTATGAACACCTCATTTTCGATAAAGGTGCTAAAAGTATACAATGGAAGAAAGAAAGCATCTTCAACAAACGGTGCTGGCACAACTGGATGTCAACCTGTAGAAGAATGAAAATAGACCCATATCTATCACCACGCACAACACTCAAGTCCAAATGGATCAAAGACCTCAATATCAATCTGAACACACTGAACCTGATAGAAGAGAAAGTGGGAAGTACCCTACAACAGATGGGCACAGGCGATCGCTTCCTAGGTATAACCCGAGCAGCACAGTCATTAAGGGCAACATTGAATAAATGGGACCTACTGAAACTGAGAAGCTTCTGTAAAGCAAAGGACACTGTCACTAAGACAAAAAGGCAACCCACTGACTGGGAGAAGATCTTCACCAACCCCGCAACAGACAAAGGTCTGATCTCCAAAATATATAAAGAACTCAAGAAACTAGACTTTAAAATGCTAATTAACCCAATTAAAAAATGGGGCACTGATCTGAAGAGAGAATTGTCAACAGAAGAAGTTCAAATGGACAAAAGACACTTAAGGTCATGCTCAGCCTCCTTAGCGATCAGGGAAATGCAAATCAAAACAACATTGAGATATCATCTTACACCTGTCAGAATGGCTAAAATCAAAAACACCAATGATAGCCTTTGCTGGAGAGGCTGTGGAGAAAGGGTTCCCTCATCCATTGCTGGTGGGAATGCAAACTTGTGCAACCACTTTGGAAAGCAGTGTGCGGTTTCTCAGGAAATTCGAGATCAACCTACCCATGGACACAGTAATGCCACTCTTGGGAATATACCCCCGAGATGCCCGATCATATGACAAGGACATTTGTTCAACTATGTTCATAGTAGCATTATTTGTAATAGCCAGAACCTGGAAACAACCTAGATGCCCTTAAATGGAAGAATGGATGAAGAAAATGTGGAATATATACACATTAGAATACTACTCAGCGGTAAAAAAATAATGACTTCGCGAATTTTGCATGCACATTGATGGAAATAGAAAACACTATCGTGAGTGAGGTAACCCAGACCCAAAAAGTTGAACATGGGATGTACTCACTCATAATTGATTTCTAGAGATAAATATATGTCAGTGAGTCTATAATTTGATATCCTAAATAAACTAAATAAGAAGATGAACCCAAAGAAAAACATATAGCTATCCTCCTGGTTATGGGAAGAAGACAAGATTGCCAGGCAAAAAATTGGGATCTTGGGGGTGTGGTGGGAGGGGGTAAGGGGAGAAGGGGAGAGAAATGTGAGAAGGGGAGGTTGGGGGGAACTTGGGGAAACGGGATGATTGGGATAAAGGAAGGTTGGATAGGGGAGCAGGGAAGCAGACATCTTAATTAAGGGAGCCATCTTAGGGTTGGCAAGAGACTTGGACCTAGAGGGGCTCCCAGGTTCCCAAGGCGATGTCCCCAGTTAGTTCCTGGGGCAGCTGAAGATAGGGAACCTGAAATGACCCTATCCTATAGCCATACTGATGAATATCTTGCATATCACCATAGAACCTTCATCTGGCGCTGGATGGAGATAGAGACAGAGACCCACACTGGAGCACCGGACTGAGTTCCCAATGTTCCAGTGAGGAGCAGAAGGAGGGAGAATATGAGCAAAGAAGTCAGGACCACAAGGGGTGCACCCACCCACGGAGACAGTGGGGCTGATCCATTGGGAGCTCACCAAGGCCAGCTGGACTGTGACTGAAAAAGCATGGGATAAAACCGGACTCTCTGAATTTGGCGGACAATGAGGGCTGCTGAGAAGCCAAGGAAAATGACACCGGGTTTTGATCCTACTTCAAATTCTGGCTTTGTGGGAGCCTAGCCAGTTTGGATGTTCACCTTCCTAGACCAGGATTGAGGGGGGAGGACTTTGAACTTTCCACAGGGCAGGGAACCCTTACTGCTCTTCAGTCTGGAGAGGGAGGGGGAGGAGGGGGGGGGGGGAGGGAAAGGGGAGCGAAAGGGGAGGCAGAAATTATTTTTTCAATAAAAAAGAATTATGTAAATGACATGTGCCCAGATACATGTACAAGCCTCATTTGTAAGGCATTTATTAAGGTGTTTAAGATTATTAAGGCATGTTGTTATAGCGATGAAAGCTACTACTGCTTTGGTTTGAAGTCTTTTTTGTGATATATTAGAGAGACTACATCAGCTTGATTCTTGGGTATTTTTGTTTAATATACTTTTCCTTCTTTTATTCTGAGGTAATGTCTTCCCTTAATATTAAGGTATGTCTCTCAGATCCAGCAGAAAGATGAATCCAGTTTTCAAATCCATACTGTTTTTTTTTGTGAATTTTATTAGGGAACTAAGACCACTGATATTTATTGAGAGTTATGAGTAACCAGCGTTTGTTTGTTCCTTTTATTTTATTGTGATAGTGTGGGGCTTTCCCCCCTCCTTATTTTGCTGGGCTGAAATTATTTATGTGTTCCTTTTATTTATTTTCTTTTCATTCAATAATAAATATCAAGAAAGGTGAACTGTTAGGTCTAAAGGAAAACACCAACCAACCCAAAGGGGTAGATCAGTGTAATAACTTGGTCTAAAATTTAACGTAGGCTCCATTCAAGCTGGACTGTTAAAACATTTTTGGTGGTTAGATAAAGCCATAATTGCTCAGGAACTTGAAAAATGAGTCAAGTCTCTTGCCCTAGATAGAAGGGGCATATTATTCTCCACTAATAAAAACCTGTGGTTGTGTATTAAAGTCCAAGCTAACCTCTAATTTCTCTCAGTTCTTATTCACAAGTACTTGTTATGCATCTGTTATGGTTCCTAAGAAAATGCACCCCATGGGATTGGCACTATTAGGAGGTGTGACCTTGTTGGGGTAAGTGTGGTCTTGTTTGAGGAAGTATTTTACTGTGGAGATGAGATTTTAGATCTCAAATATGCTTAAGATACTGCTCAGTGTCTCAGACAATTTCCTGTTCCTTACAAGGTATAGGAATTTCAGTTACTTTTCCAGTACCATATCTGCTTTGATGTCGCCATGTACCACTATGATGATAATGGGCTGAACCCTTTATCTGTAAATAAGAAAACCCAATTAAATGTTTTCCTTTATAAGGGTTGTTATGGTCCTAGTGTTTTTCACAGTAATAGAAACCCCCACTAAGGAAGCATGTTATACCAGAAGTGAGTATCATAGCTCTTTTAACATGTCCAATTATGCCAACCTCTAGAATGTTAGAGTTCACAGTCTTCCTTCCTCCCAGATCCTTGCTCCCTTTATAACAAGAAGGTTTTCCCTCTGATCCACTATTCTCTACTATTTCCCTTCTTGTTATTCTCTATTATTCTCCTGCTTCTATCTGCTACCAAGAGATAGCCCTGGCCATATCCAGCCTGCTTCATTTTCTCTCTGCTCTGGAAACTTTCTGATGCCTCTGGATGTTTTCTCATATCTGCAACAAAACATTCTTGAAAATTAGGAAGAGACTATTTTTGTGGTTTCTTTACTGTGCTCTCCGTTATACTGGTCATTGCCTACAAGTAACTAGATGTCTGACAGAATAATGAGATAAAATGATAAGAACCAATAAAACTATAAGACAAGCAAAAGGAGACGCCTTAGTGCCCAGAGGGAATTTGGGAGAGGAAGATGTCAAAGAGAGAACAAAACTTTTCTCTAGTCTGCTTCCTTTGGGTTAGTTGCTTCTGTCTTCAAAGTTGTTTTTTTAAAGATCACAGACAAGAGAAAGGGGACAAGATAAAGCACCAGGCAGTCTGTTCTCAGTCCTATCATTATGCATATTCACTGTCCACATATGACTGTTTTCAATTGTTTCTTTCACAGGTACTCTGGGTCTAGGGAAGGTGGTACAACTAGACCTTTGCTCTTTTGGAAACTTATTGCCAGAGATCCACTTAGCTGGATCCACTTAGATATATCTTCAGGATATAATGACAGTGACAAACTGAAAAATAGTTAAGTGCTATGTTAGCAGTCTGAGGATGAATTCTTTCCCAGATCAACTCAGAATCAGATAGAGGCCCTTATCAAAACTGGTCAAATCATAATAACAGGGAGTCTTTTGTGGTGGTCTACTGAGAATACTGCTGGTCCTGGGGCAAATTGTAATTTCTGTTACTGTAGGGAAGACTCATTCATCTTACAGGTGATGAAGGCTTTATTTCCAAGGGAATCTATAGAATCTCCGTAGACTGAGGGATGGCATTCTGACTATTTTATCAGTAACCAGAGGGATAAGGGCAGATATAGAGATGCTGTGAGAGATGACTCCACCAGTGGTGCCTGGGAAACAAGTACTGTAGCTACAACATTTCATCCTCTCTCTCTCCTACATCCATCTCTGTGTTCTTGAACTCCCAAATTCATGACCTCTTTATCCTTAATTGCTACAGGCGTGAACACATACATGTACAAACATATATACACACATACGTATCCTACTGACTCCACTTAAGATTAATCATATAGGCATGTATTTAGGACAGACCACTTGGGATTAAATAATCTATCAGTGGGACACTTGCAGAAATAAAATTAATTTCCCCACTCTTATCAATCATTGATTGTTTGTAGTTTTTATCTTGGAGTAAGGCATTGCTTCAATTTTTGTGGGTTTTGTTTATAACAATATTATATTTCTTCATTTAATTTTATTTTATATATATTGAGTTTTGGTGTTGTACACCATGTTTGTTCAATGATCACAAAGACCAGAAGAACGTATTCAATTCTCTGGAACTGCAGCCACAGTTGATTGCTAGCTGCCATACAGGTACTGGGAATTATCTAGTCAGAGCTGCTAGTGTTCTTAAAGGCTGAGACATCTCCTAGGCCATGACATCATGTTTTAAAAGACCCTGAGTCATATTAACTAATTTAAAAACACTTTTGTGATGGGAATATCCCCAATTATGACCATTCAGACACAGTTTAGCCAATCCAAGAGGCTGGGGATACATTAGGCTAATTTGGGCCTATGTTTGTCCCTGAGTATTAGACTACAGACAGGGCTTTTAAAGGCAAAATACACATCCTGTTGTCTTGGTCTGCAGCTGCAGGGGGAGGTTTGTATAATAAAGTAGTATAGCAGACACTATGATAAGCTATTATCTGGAGTGGGGGTTCTGCAAAAACAGAGAGTTTAACAGAAGCTAAGATAAATTAGCTGGGTCATCTTGGCCTCAGGTACTACAATAGAGTTGTGTAATTTTCATGGGATCCTACATCAAGAAAAAATTCTAGTTAAACTTGAAAGATCCTCATCATAAATACAAGATGTAGGAAGCTGTTTTGTCTTATTACATTTTATTCAGAGCATGAGCAAAGTTCTCTTTTGCAGTTCATACTTTATAACTTCTGGACTGACAAAACGGGAGAGACTAGTATCCCATGTGTGATACTGAATAGAGGCAAAACCACCAGTGAAGCAGGATCAGAAGCAGTATTCATTGTGAGACTGAAGGACACTGAGCATTCAGTACCTTATGAACTATAATTTGTCTTTTCACATAGACAGCTTAAAATGGACTCTTGAAGGTCTCTATGTACAACTATAAATCAGGTGAGTGTTATCTTTACCAGAATATGTATAGTGTTCATTTCCTGCTGTGCATATTATTGTTTCAGTGATTTCTGGAGTTCTAATTCATTGTCCTCTTCTCTGTCCTTTAGTTATCCATCCTTTTTGATAGCTTTAATTGACTACTGATTTCATAGATTCTTTTTCTTTCTTTCTTTTTTGTTTTTGAGACTCAAACAACTTGTCCTATAAGAGTCCCGTGTATCTTTAAAGAAATGACTTCTCACTCCTTTTCATATTGTGTTTTAATACACCAGAAAGCAGCTTCTTTCTTGTTAAGAAGTGGTTATGATATGTAAAAACAGGTTGGTTCATCTTGAGGAATGACCCTGTGTGATGCTTGAAAAGATGTAAAGATTCCTAGACTTTACCAGGTGTGATGTCATTGAAACCTTTTGACTTTAAAACCTAAACCCTCCTTAAACTTTGTACCAAGAGTCTTTCACAGTGACTATTAAGCATTCCATGAATCAGGAATCTTCCAGTGTCCAGTAGGAGTTTAGCATGACCATCAGTGAATAGCTTACAAAGATCTGGAACCCTCTGCCACACAGTGTCAAACAAGATAATTCCGCCAACAACATGATCATAGAAGCAGACTCTTCACTTCTCCAGAGGAAAAAATGAAGCCTTAATGAAACCTTCATAACAACATATGAGACTTGTGCGGAAGACTCTAGCTGCACCCTGCAGAATCTATATGTGGCTTTAAGTTATTGTACTTGAGTTAATAATTTATTGTGGAGCTGTTGAATACTAATTCAACAACATATTAATATATATATGTGAGTATATATATATATATATATATATATATATATGTATATATATATATCAAGCTATGTATCTAAAATTGAAAAAATGCAGAAATGGACATCTGAGCTCAGTCAATTTTTGCTAAGGATCAGTTTACTAAGACCCTCAGCTCCTGTTAGAAAAGGACAAAAGACCAAGACAGGGATAGAAGAGAATGTGGTAACTAAACTTCCATTGAATGTGACTGTTCACTCCCAGGTTTCCATTGTTGATTCCCTTGCATAGTGAGAACATCATAAAATGAAAACGACTTAGGCATGAAGACACATACCAGGAATCTCAACACTCACAAGAAAGAGACAGATGTGCCATAAGTTAAAAGCCAGAATGGGCTACATAGTGCATTCTTATTTAGCCTGGAAAAAGTAGTGAGATGCTTTCTCAAACTTATAAAAGCTCAAACCAATAAAGAAGTGAAAATAAAACAATATAACCAGTATCCAAAGTTTCTCCTCTGGGCACTTATATTAAAAAAAAATGAGTTAAACACTTATTCCAGAGGAAAGAATGAGGGGACAGTCACAATCTTTTTTTTGTATTATTATTTTATTTATTTATTTATTTTATTTATTAAAGATTTCTGTCTCTTCCCCACCGCCGCCCCCTTCCCTCCTCCTCCCCCAATCAAATCCCCCTTTCTCGACTACCCAAAGAGCAATCAGGATTCCCTGCCCTGTGGGAAGTTCAAGGACCACCCACCTCTATCCAGTTCTAGTAAGGTGAGCATCCAAACTGCCTAGGCTCCCACAAGGCCAATAGGTGCAGTAGGATCCGAAACCCATTGCCATTGTTTTTGAGGTCTCAGTAGTCCTCATTGTCCGCTATGTTCAGCGAGACCGGTTTTAATCCAGGCTTTTTTAGACCCAGACCAGCTAGCCTTGGTGAGTTCCTGAAAGAACATCCCCACTGCCTCAGTATGTGGGTGCACCCCTCGTGGTCCTGAGCTCCCTGCTCGTGTTCTCTCTCCTTCCGCTCTTGACTTGGACCTTGAGATTTCAGTCTGGTGCTCCAATGTGGGTCTCTATCTCTGTCTCCTTTCATCACCTGATGAATGTTAATATTCAGGAAGATGCCTATATGTTTTTCTTTGGGTTCTCCTTCTTATTTAGCTTCTCTAAGAACGCGGATTATATGCTCAATGTCCTTTACTTATGGCTAGAAACCAAATATGAGTGAGTACATCCCATGTTCCTCTTTTTGGGTCTGGCTTACCTCACTCAGGATAGTGTTTTCAATTTCCATCCATTTGCCTGCAAACTTCAAGAAGTCCTTGTTTTTTACTGCTGAGTAGTACTCTAATATGTATATATTCCATACTTTCTTCATCCATTCTTCAATTGAAGGGCATCTAGGTTGTTTCCAGTTTCTGGCTATTACAAACAATGCTGCTATGAACATAGTAGAGCATATACTTTTGTTGTATGATACGGCCTCTCTTGGGTATATTCCCAAGAGTGGTATTGCTGGGTCCATGGGTAGGTTGATCCCGAATTTCCTGAGAAACCTCCACACTGCTTTCCAGAGTGGTTGCACAAGTTTGCATTCCCACCAGCAATGGATGAGTGTACCCCTTTCTCCACAACCTCTCCAGCAACAGCTATCATTGGTGTTTTTGATTTTAGCCATTCTGACAGGTGTAAGATGGTATCTTAAAGTTGTCTTGATTTGCATTTCCCTGATCGCTAAGGAAGTTGAGCATGACTTTAGGTGTCTTTTGGCCATTTGAACTTCTGTTGAGAGATCTCTGTTCAGCTCAGTGCCCCATTTTATAATTGGGTTGATTTGCCTTTTACGTTCTAGTTTCTTGAGTTCTTTATATATTTTGGAGATCAGACCTTTGTCAGTTGCGGGGTTGGTGAAGATTTTCTCCCAGTCAGTGGGTTGCCTTTCTGTCTTAGCGACAGTGTCCTTTGCTTTACAAAAGCTTCTCAGTCTCAGGAGGTCCCATTTATTCAATGAGGCCCTTACAGTCTGTGCTGCTGGGGTTATACGTAGGAAGTGGTCTCCTGTGCCCACGTGTTGTAGAGTGCTTCCCACTTTCTCTTCTATCAGGTTCAGTGTGTTCGGGCTGATATTGGGATAGAAGAAGGAGAAGAGTCACAGCTCAAAGGCCCAGAAAATATTTTTAACAAAATTATGGAAGAAAACTTCCCCAACATAAAGAAAGATATTCCTTTGAATATTCAAGAAGCATATAGAACACCAAGCAGATTGGATCAAAGAAAAACATCCCCTCGCCATATAATAATCAAAACACAGAATATACAGGTTAAAGAAGGGATATTAAGAGCTGCAAAGGAAAGAGGCCAAGTATCTTATAAAGGTAAACCGATCAGACTTACACCTGACTTCTCTATGGAAACCATGAAAGCCAGGAGGTCCTGGATAGAGGTACTGCAGAAGCTAAGAGAACATGGATGCAAACCCAAACTACTATACCCAGCCAAGCTATCGATCAGTATCAATGGAGAAAACAAGACATTCCAGGATAAGAATAAATTTAAGCAATACATAGCCACAAATCCAGCCCTACAGAAGATAATAGAAGGAAAATCACAACCCAAGGAACCCAACATGACCAACACTGCCTACAAGAACTCAGGCACCTAGAGACCCTTCCCCAGCACAACTCAAAGAAGGGAGACACACAAACTATACTACCAAAAACAATAAGAATAACTGGAGTAAACAACCACTGGTCATTAATATCACTTAATATTAATGGTCTCAATTCACCTATAAAAAGGCACAGGCTAAGAGATTGGATACGAAAACAGGATCCAACATTCTGCTGTTTGCAAGAAACACATCTCAACCACAAAGAAAGGCATCTACTCAGAGTAAAGGGTTGGGAAAAGGTCTTTCAAGCAAATGGTCCTAAGAAAAAAGCAGGTGTGGCCATATTAATTTCTAACAAAACTGACTTCAAACTAAAATCAATCAGAAGAGATCGAGATGGACACTTTATACTTATAACAGGAACAAATCATCAGGAGGACGTATCAATCCTGAATATCTACGCCCCTAATACAAAAGCACCCACTTATCTAAAAGAAATATTACTAGAACTGAAGTCAGACATTAAACCACACACACTAGTAGTAGGAGACTTCAATACACCTCTCTCTCCAATGGACAGGTCAATCAGACAGAAACCAAACAGAGTATTTATTTATTTATTTATTTTTATTTTTATTCATTTATTAAAGATTTCTGTCTCTTCCCCACCTCCGCCTCACATTTCCCCCTCCCCCAATCAAGACCCCCTCCTTCAACAGCCCAAAGAGCAATCAGTGTTACCTGCCCTGTCGGGAGTCCAAGGACCTCCCACCTCCATCCAGGTCTAGTAAGGTGAACATCCAAACTGCCTAGGCTCCCCCAAAGCCAGAACTGCAGTGCAGTAGGATCAAAAACCCATTCCTATTGTTCTTAAGTTCTCAGTAGTCCTCATTGTCCACTATGTTCAGCGAGTCCGGTTTTATCCCTTGCTTTTTCAGACCCAGGCCAGCTGGCCTTGGTGAGTTCCCGATAGAACATTCCCATTGTCTCAGTGTGTGGGTGCACCCCTCGTGGTACTGAGTTCCTTGCACGTGCTCTCTCTCCTTCTGCTCCTGATTTGGACCTTGAGATTTCAGTCCGGTGCTCCAATGTGGGTCTTTGTCTCTGTCTCCTTTCATCGCCTGATGAAGGTTAATATTCAGGAGGATGACTATATGTCTTTCTTTGGATTCTCCTTCTTATTTAGCTTCTCTAAGATCACGAATTATAGGCTCAATGCCCTTTATTTATGGCTAGAAACCAAATATGAGGGAGTACATCCCATGTTCCTCTTTTTGGATCTGGCTTACCTCACTCAATATAGTGTTTTCTATTTCCATCCATTTGCCTGCAAACTTCAAGAAGTCCTTGTTTTTTACTGCTGAGTAGTACTCTAATATGTATATATTCCATACTTTCTTCATCCATTCTTCAATTGAAGGGCATCTAGGTTGTTTCCAGGTTCTGGCTATTACAAACAGTGCTGCTATGAACATAGTAGAGCATATACTTTTGTTGTATGATAAGGCCTCTCTTGGGTATATTCCCAAGAGTGGTATTGCTGGGTCCAGGGGTAGGTTGATTCCGAATTTCCTGAGAAACCTTCACACTGCTTTCCAAAGTGGTTGCACAAGTTTGCATTCCCACCAGCAATGGACGAGTGTACCCCTTTCTCCACAACCTCTCCAGCAAAGGCTATTATTGGTGTTTTTTATTTTTGCCATTCTGAGAGGTGTAAGATGGTATCTTAAAGTTGTCTTGATTTGCATTTCCCTGATCGCTGAGGAAGTTGAGCATGACCTTAGGTGTCTTTTGGCCATTTGAACTTCTTCTGTTGAGAATTCTCTGTTCAGTTCAGTGCCCCATTTTATAATTGGGTTGATTAGCCTTTTACGGTCTAGTTTCTTGAGTTCATTATATATTTTGGAGATCAGACCTTTGTCAGTTGCGGGGTTGGTGAAGATCTTCTCCCAGTCAGTGGGTTGCCTTCCTGTCTTAGCAACAGTGTCCTTTGCTTTACAGAAGCTTCTCAGTCTCAGTAGGTCCCATTTATTCAATGAGGCCCTTACTGTCTGTGCTGCTGGGGTTATACATAGGAAGTGGTCTCCTGTGCCCACGTGTTGTATAGTACTTCCCACTTTCTCTTCTATCAGGTTCAGTGGGTTTGGACTGATATTGAGGTCTTTAATCCACTTGGACTTGAGTTTTGTGCATGGTGATAGATATGGGTCTATTTTCATTCTTCTACAGATTGACATCCAGTTTTGCCAGCACAATTTGTTGAAGATGCTCTCTTTTTTCCATTGTATATTTTTATCTCCTTTATTGAAAATCAAGTGTTCATAGGTTTGTGGGTTAAAGTCAGGGTCTTCTATTCGATTCCATTGGTCGACTTCTCTGTTTTTATGCCAATACCAAGCTGTTTTCAATATTGTAGCTCTGTAATAGAGTTTGAAGTCAGGGATGGTAATGCCTCCAGACGTTCCTTTATTGTATAAGATTGTTTTGGCTATCCTGGGTTTTTTGTTTTTCCATATAAAGTTGATTATTGTCTTCTTCAGATCTGTGAAGAATTTTGATGGGATTTTGATGGGGATTGCATTGAATCTACAGATTGCTTTTGGTAGAATTGCCATTTTTACTATGTTGATCCTCCCAATCCAAGAGCAAGGGATATCCTTCCATTTTCTGGTGTCCTCTTTTATTTCTTTCTTCAGGGGCTTAAAGTTCTTGACAAATAGTTCTTTCACTTCCTTGGTCAGGGTTACCCCAAGATACTTTATGCTCTTTGTGGCTATCGTGAAAGGTGATGCTTCTCTGATTTCCCTCTCTGTTTCCTTATCCTTAGTGTATAGGAAGGCAAGTGATTTTTTGGAGTTGATCTTGTATCCTGCCACGCTACTAAAGGTGTTTATCAGCTTAGGAGTTCTTTGGTAGAGTTTTTGGGGTCGCTTATGTATACTATCATATCATCTGCAAATAACGAAAGCTTAACTTCTTCCTTTCCAATACGAATCCCCTTGATCCCCTTATGTTGTCTTATTGCTATTGCTAGAACTTCAAGCACTATATTGAAGAGGTAAGGAGAGAGTGGACATCCTTGTCTTGTTCCTGATTTCAGTGGGATGGCTTTGAGTTTTTCTCCGTTTAATTTAATGTTAGCTGTCGGGTTGCTGTAAATAGCTTGTATTATATTTAGGTATGTCCCTTGTATCCCTAGTCTCTCCAAGACCTTTATCATAAAAGGGTGTTGAATTTTGTCGAATGCTTTTTCAGCATCTAATGAAATGATCATATGGTTTTTTTTTCAGTCTATTTATATGGTGGATTACATTGATAGATTTGAGTATGTTGAACCAGCCCTGCATCTCTGGGATGAAGCCTACTTGATCATAATGGATAATTTTTCTGATGTGTTCTTGAATTCGGTTTCCTAGTATTTTATTGAGAATTTTGGCGTCGATATTCATGAGTGAGATTGGCCTGTAATTCTCTTTCTTGGTTGGGTCTTTGTGTGGTTTTGGTATCAGGGTAACTGTAGCTTCATAAAAGGAATTTGGCAAAGACTTTTCTGTTTCAATATTGTGAAATACTTTAAGGAGTATAGGTATTAGCTCTTCTTGGAAGTTCTGGTAGAATTCTGCATTGAAACCATCTGGTCCTGGGCTTTTTTTGGAGGGGAGATTTTTGATAACAGTTTCTAGTTCATCGCGACTAACAGGTCTATTTAGATCGTTCACCTGGTCTTGGTTTAGCTTTGGTATATGGTACTTATTTAAAAAAATGTCCATTTCTTTTGCATTTTCCAGTTTTGTGCCATACAGGCTTTTGTAGTAAGATCTAATGATTCTCTGAATTTCCTCTGTGTCTGTGGTTATGTCCCCCTTTTCATTTCTGATTTTATTTATTTGCGTGTTCTCTCTCTGTTGTTTAATTAGTTTGGATAGGGGTTTGTCGATCTTGTTGATTTTCTCCAAGAACCAACTTTTTGTTTCATTGATTTTTTGGACTGTTTTTTGTGTTTCTATTTTGTTGATTTCAGCCCTCAGTTTGATTATTTCCATTCTTCTACTCCTCCTGGGCGCGTCTGCTTCTTTTTTTTCTAAAGCTTTCAGGTGTGATGTTAAGTCCCCAATGTATGCTTTCTCCGTTTTCTTTAAGTGAGCACTTAGTGCTATGAATTTTCCTCTTAGCACTGCTTTCATCGTGTCCCATAGGTTTGAGTATGTTGTCTCTTTATTTTCATTAAATTCAAGGAAGACTTTAATTTCTTTCTTAATTTCTTCCTTGACCCAGTTGTGGTTCAGTAGTTGATTGTTCAGTTTCCATGAGTTTGTTTGCTTTCTGGGTGTAGCATTGTTATTGCCTTCTAATTTTAATCCGTGGTGATCTGATAAGACACAGGTGGACACTGATATTCTTTTGTATCTGTGGAGGCTTCCTTTGTTTCAGAGTATATGGTCAATTTTTGAGAAGGTTCCATGAGCTGCAGAGAAGAAGGTATATTCTTTCCTATTTGGGTGGAGTGTTCTATAGATGTCTGTTAAGTCCATTTGCTTCATTACCTCCAATAATTCTCTTAATTCTCTATTCGGTTTCTGTCTGATTGACCTGTCCATTGGAGAGAGAGGTGTGTTGAAGTCTCCTACTACTAGTGTGTGTGGTTTGATGTCTGCCTTGAGTTCTAGTAATATTTCTTTTAGATAAGTGGGTGCTTTTATATTAGGGGCATAGATATTCAGGATTGAGATGTCATCCTGATGAATTGTTCCTGTTATGAGTATAAAGTGTTCATCTCGATCTCTTCTGATTGATTTTAGTTTGAAGTCAGTTTTGTTGGAAATTAATAT
Organism: Microtus agrestis; assembly: GCA_902806775.1. Lineage (NCBI taxonomy): Eukaryota > Metazoa > Chordata > Mammalia > Rodentia > Cricetidae > Microtus > Microtus agrestis. Next base: position 38,794 of record CADCXT010001935.1, read on the forward strand.
GGCCACACCTGCTTTTTTGTTAGGACCATTTGCTTGAAAGACCTTTTCCCAACCTTTTACTCTGAGTAGATGCCTGTCTTTGTGGTTGAGATGTGTTTCTTGCAAACAGCAGAATGTTGGATCCTGTTTTCGTATCCAATCTCTTAGCCTGTGCCTTTTTATAGGTGAATTGAGACCATTAATATTAAGTGATATTAATGACCAGTGGTTGCTTACTCCAGTTATTCTTATTGTTTTTGGTAGTAGAGTTTGTGTGTGTCCCTTCTTTGAGTTGTGCTGGTGAAGGTTCGCTATATGCTTTAGTTATTGTAGTCAGAGTTGGCAGTGTTGGATTCCTTGGGTTGCGATTTTCCTTCTATTACCTTCTGTAGGGCTGGATTTGTGGCTACGTATTGTTTAAATTTGTTCTTATCCTGGAATGTCTTGTTTTCTCCATTGATAGTGAACACTAGCTTGGCTGGGTATAGAAGTTTGGGTCTGCATCCATGGTCTCTTAGTTTTTGAAGTACCTCTATCCAGGATCTTCTGGCTTTCATGGTTTCCATAGAGAAGTAGGGTGTAAGTCTGATCGGTTTACCTTTATAAGTTACTTGTCCTTTTTCCTTTGCAGCTCTTAATATTCTTTCTTTAACCTGTATATTCTGTGTTTTGATTATTATATGGCAAGGGGATGTTTTTCTTTGATCCAGTCTGTTTGGTGTTCTGTATGCTTCTTGAATATTCAAAGGAATATCTTTCTTTATGTTGGGAAAGTTTTCTTCCATAATTTTGTTAAAAATATTTTCTGGGCCTTTGAGCTGTGACTCTTCTCCTTCTTCTATTCCTATTATTCTTATGTTTGGTCTTTTTATTGTGTCCCATATTTTCTGCATGTTTTGTGATGAGAATTTGTTGGCTTTGCTGTTTTCTTTGATCAGTGCATTTATTTTCTCTATGGTGTCCTCAGAATCTGAGATTCTTTCTTCTATCTCTTGTATTCTATTGGTTATACTTGTTTCTGTAGGCTCTGCTCGCTGACCTAGATTTTCCAAATCCAGCTGGTCCTCAGTTTGTGTTTTCTTCCTTGCTTCCATTTCAGTTTTCAATTCTTGGACTGTTTCCATTACCTGTTTGTTCGTTTTTTCTTGGTTTCCCAGGGTCTCATGTACGTATTTACCTAATTCTTCAAACTTTTACTCATTTCTTCGAACTTTTTGTCGTACTTCTCCTCTATTTCTATAAGGGTACTTTTTACATGTTGCTTAAGAGACTCTATTGCTTTCATAAAGTCAATTTTTTCCACTTCTTCTGTATTAGGGTGTTCAAGTCCTTCTGTTGTAAGATCATTGGGTTCTGGTGTTTTCATGTTGTTTTTCCAATTATTGGGTGAATTCTTACATTGACGCCTGCCCATCTTCTCCTATCAAAGCTATCTAATGTGTCTTTTAAAACCGGATCAGGTTTCCCTGCTGGCCAGCGGCTCCTCTTACAGAATGCCCTCGCTCTGTTTCCTGGCTCCTGCCAGGGGCCAATATCCCTCTCACCCCTCAGAAGGTTGTTCAGGAACAGTACCCCGCTCCTGCTTTGTCAGGGACCTCACCAATCATAGGCCTACCTCTTTGCTTTATGTAGTGGGTAGATCTGCTCTTGGTGTTGAGCCATCCCTGCCGCCACGGTAGCCAACAAGTCGTCCACCGCCGTTCAGGTCCCCTCAGGTCTGCCGCTGCCTAAGCTGGTCTGCTGCTGCCGCCTGGGTCTGAGCCTGGACCGCTGCTGCTGCCTGGGCCTGAGCCCGGTCCTCCGCTGCCACCTGGGCCTGAGCCTGAGCCCGGTCCGCTGCTTCTGCCTGGGCCTGGGCTTGAGCCTGGTCCGCCGCTGTCGCCTGAGCTTGAGCCTGAGCCCGGTCCGCCGCTGCCGCCTGGGCCTGAGCCTGAGCCCGGTCCGCCGCTGCCGCCTGGGCCTGAGCCTGAGCCGGGTCTGCCGCTGCCGCCTGGGCCTGAGCTTGAGCCCGGTCCGCCGCTGCTGCCTGGGCTTGAGCCTGAGCCCGGTCCGCCGCTTCTGCCTGGGCCTGGGCTTGAGCCTGGTCCGCCGCTCTCGCCTGAGCTTGAGCCTGAGCCCGGTCCGCCGCTGCTGCCTGGGCCTGAGCCTGAGCCTGGTCCGCCGCTGCTGCCTGGGCTTGAGCCCGGCCGCCGCTGCCACCTGAGCTTGACTTATTTATTTTTTTTGTTGAAAAAATTTCTGCCTCCTCCCCGCCTCCCATTTCCCTCCCCCTCCTCCCATTTCTCTCCCCGCCCCCACCTCTCTCTCCCCCTCTCCCCATTCCTCTCCCCCTCCCCTCACTTTTCTCCCCCTCTCCCCATTCCTTTACCCCTCCCCCCACTCCATTCCCCTTCCCTCTTGAGAATGAAGAGCAATTCCAGGCAGTCCAGATTCCCTGACCTGTGGGAAGTCCAAGGTCCTTCGCCCTCCACCCAGGTCCAGGAAAGTGAGCATCCAAACAGGCTAGGCTCCCACAAAGCCAGTTCAAGCAGTAGGATCGAAACCTAGTGCCATTGTCCTTGGCTTCTCATCAGCCCTCATTGTCTGCCATGTTCAGAGAGTCCGGTTTTATCCTATGCTTATTCAGTCCCAGTCCAGCTGGCCTTGGTGAGCTCCCAATAGATCAGCACCACTGTCACAGTGGGTGGGTGCAAACCTCACGGTCCTGACTTCCTTGCTCATGTTCTCCCTTCTTCTGGTCCTCATTTGGGACTTGGGAGCTCAGTCCAGTGCTCCAATGTGGGTCTCTGTCTCTATCTCCATCCATCGCCAGATGAAGGTTCTAAGGTGATATGCAAGATATTCATCAGTATGGCTATAGGATAGGGTCGTTTCAGGTTCCCTCTCCTCAATTGCCCAAGGTACTAGCTGGCGAAATCCCCTGGACAACTGCGAGCCCCTTTATAGTCAGATCTCTTGCCAACCCTAAGTTGGCTCCCTTAATTAGGATATCTACTTCCCTGTTCCCATATCCACCCTTCCTTTATCCCATTCATCCCATTCCCCCAAGCTTCCCAGTCCTCACCTTCTCACTTTTCTCACCCCATTTCCCCTTACCTCCAACCCACCTCACTCCCAAGTTCCAAGTTTTTGCCAGGCAATCTTGTCTACTTCCCATATCTAGGTGGATGACTATATGTTTTTCTTTGGGTTCACCTTCTTACTTAGCTTCTCTAGGATCACAAATTATAGGCTCAATGTCTTTTATTTATGGCTAGAAATCAATTATGAGTGAGTACATCCCATGTTAATCGTTTTGGGTCTGGGTTACTTCATTCAGGGTAGTGTTTTCTATTTCCATCCATTTGCATGCAAAATTCTTCATGTCATTGTTTATTTTTACCACTGAATAGTACTCTAATATGTATATGTTTCACACTTTCTTCATCCATTCTTCCATTGAAGGGCATCTAGGTTGTTTCCAGGTTCTGCCTATTACAAATAATGCTGCTATGAACATAGTTGAACAAATGCTTTTGTCATATGATAGGGCATCTCTTGGGTATATTCCCAAGAGTGGTATTACTGAGTCCAGGGGTAGGTTGATCCCAAATTTCCTGAGAAACCGACACACTGCTTTCCAAAGTGGTTGCACAAGTTTGCATTCCCACCAGCAATGGATGAGTGTACCTCTTACTCCACAACCTCTCCAGCAAAGGCTATCATTGGTGTTTTTGATTTTAGCCATTCTGACAGGTGGAAATGGTATCTCAAAGTTGTTTTGATTTGCATTTCCCTGATCGCTAAGGAGGTTGAGATGACCTTAGGTGTTTTTTGGCCATTATAATTTCTTCTATTGAAAATTCTCTGTTCAGTTAAGTGCCCCATTTTCTAATGTGTTAATTAGCATTTTAAAGTCTAGTTTCTTGAGTTCTTTATATATTTTGGAGATCAGACCTTTGTCTGTTGCAGGGTTGGTGAAGATCTTCTCCCAGTCAGTAGGTTGCCTTTTTGTCTTAGTGACAGTGTCCTTTGCTTTACAGAAGCTTCTCAGTTACAGGAGGTCCCATTTATTCAATGTTGCCCTTAATGTCTGTGCTGCTTGGGTTATTCGTAGGAAGTGATCTCTTGTACCCATAAGTACTTCCCACTTTCTCTTTTATCAGGTTCAGAGTGTTCAGATTGATATTGAGATCTTTGATCCATTTGGACTTGAGTTTTGTGCATGGTGATTGATATGGATCTATTTTCTTCTTCTACAGGTTGACATCCAGTTATGCCAGCACCATTTGTTGAAGACGCTTTCTTTCTTCCATTGTAAACTTTTAGCTCCTTTATTGAAAATCAGTTGTTCATAGGATTGTGGGTTAAAATCCGGGTCTTCTATTTGATGCCATTTGTCGACTTCTCTTTTTTTATGCCAATACCAAGCTGTTTTCAATACTGTAGCTCTGTAATAGAGTTTGAAGTCAGGGATGGTAATGCATCCAGAAGTTCCTTTATTGTATAAGATTGTTTTGGCTATACTAGGATTTTTGTTTTTACACATAAAGTTGATTATTGTCCTGTTGTAGGAGCGGCGGCCGGGCTCCGTCCCCTGCACCCAGCTGTCCACATGGCTTACTTATGCCCCGAAATAATTACATGGAAACTGTATTCTTTTAAACACTGCCTGGCCCATTATCTGTAGCCTCTTATCGGCTAACTCTCGCACCTGGACTAGCCCATTTCTTATAAGGTGTGTAGCAATCCAAGGTGTGCTTACTGGGGAGATTCTAGCCTGCGTCTGCCTGGCATGGGAACATCATGGCGTCTCCTAATCAGCTTTGCTCTCCCAGAATCCTATTCTCTCTACTCCGCCTACCTAATTTTCTGTCTTATGAGAGCCAAGGCAGTTTCTTTATTAATAAGAAATCATTCCCACATCATTGTCCTCTCCAGATCTGTGAAGAATTTTGATGGGACCTTACCGGGGATTGCATTGAATCTATAAATTGCCCTTGGTAGAATTGCCATTTTTACTATGTTGATCCTCCCAATCCAAGAGCAAGGGAGATCCTTCCATTTTCTGGTCTCCTTCTCAATTTCTTTCTTCAAAGACTTAAAGTTCTTGTCAAATAGATCCTTCATTTCCTTGGTTTGAGTTACCCCAAGATATTTTGTGCTATTTGTGGCTACGATGAATGGTGATGTGTCTCTGATTTCCCTCTTTGCTTCTTTATCCTTTTTGTATAGGAGGACAACTGATTTTTTGGAGTTGATCTTGTATCCTGCCACGTTACTAAAGGTGTTTATCAGCTGTAGGAGTTCTATGGTAGAGTTTTTGGGGTCGCTTATGTACACTATCATATTATCTGCAAATAATGAAAGTTTAACTTCTTCCTTTCCAATTCGAATCCCCTGATCCCCTTATGCTGTCGTATTGCTATTGCTAGAACTTCAAGCACTATATTGAAGAGGTATGGCGAGAGTGGACAGCCTTGTTGTGTTCCTGATTTTAGTGGGATGGCTTTGAGTTTCTCTCCGTTTAATTTGATGTTAGCTGTCGGCTTGCTGTAAATAGCATTTATTATATTTAGGTATGAACCTTGTATCCCTAATCTCTCCAAGACCTTTATCAGAAAGGCGTGTTGAATTTTGTCAAATGCTTTTTCTGCATCTAATGAAATGATCATATGTTTTATTTTTCTTTCAGTTTATTTGTATGATGGCTTACATTGATAGATTTGCATATGTTTAACCAGCCCTGCATCACTGGGATGAAGCCTACTGATCATAATGGATAATTTTTCTAATGTGTTCTTGGATTCGCTTTGCCAGTATTTTGTTGAGGATTTTTGCGTCGATGTTCATGAGCGAGATTGGCCTGTAATTCTCTTTCTTGGTTGAGTCTTTGTGTGGTTTTGGTATCAGAGTAACTGTAGCTTCATAAAAGGAATTTGGCAACGACTCTTCTGTTTCTATATTGTGAAATACCTTAAGGAGTATAGGTATTAGGTCTTCTTGGAAGTTCTGGTAGAATTCTGCATTGAAACCATCTGGACCTGGGCTTTTTTTGGTAGGGAGGTTTTTGATAACAGTTTCTAATTCTTCACGACTAACAGGTCTATTTAGATCGTTCACCTGGTCTTGGTTTAGCTTTGGTATATGGTATTTATCTAAAAAAGTGTCCATTTCTTCCACATTTTCCAGTTTTGTGGCATACAGGCTTTTGTAGTAAGATCTCAATATTCTCTGAATTTCCTCTGAGTCCAACAAGGCTCACAATAACTCAGATATCTAGAGTCCCTTCACCAACACATCTCAAAGAAGGGAAACACACAAACTCTACTACTAGAAAAATGACCGGAATGAACAACCACTGGACATTAATATCACTTAATGTCAATGGACTCAACTCATCTATAAAAAGGCACAGGCTAAGAGATTGGATACGGAAACAGGATCCAACACTCTGCTGTCTACAAGAAACACACCTCAAACACAAAGACAGGCAACTACTCAGAGTAAAGGGCTGGGAAAAGTCTTATCAAGCAAATGGACCTAAGAAACAAGCAGGGGTGGCCATACTAATTTCTAACAAAGTTGATTTCAAACTTAAATCAATCAGAAGAGATGGAGAGGGACATTTTATACTCATAACAGGAACAATTCATCAGGAGGAAGTCTCAATCCTGAATATCTATGCCCCTAATGTAAAAGCACCCACGTACGTAAAAGAAACATTACTAAAACTCAAGGCTGCCATCAAACCGCACACACTAATAGTAGGAGACTTCAACACTCCTCTCTCACCAATGGACAGGTCAATCAGACTGAAACCTAACAGAGAAATAAGAGAATTAATGGAGGTAATGAATCAAATGGACTTAACAGACATCTATAGAACATTGACCTTTTTCCTTTGCAGCTCTTAATATTCTTTATTTATTTTGTGTTTTGATGATTATATGGTGAGAGGATTTTTTTTGATCCAATCTGTTTGGTGTTCTGTATGCTTCTTTAACCTTCCTAGGAACATCTTTCTTTAGGTTGGGAAAGTTTTCTTCTATAATTTTATTAATTATATTTTCTGGGCCGTTTAGCTGTAATTTTTCTCCTTCTTCTATCCCTATTATTCTTAGGTTTGATCTTTTTATTGTGTCCCAGGTTTCCTGAATGTTTTGAGATGAGAATTTGTTGAATTTGCTGTTTTCTTTGATCAGTGTGTTTATTTTCTCTATGGTATCTTCAGAATCTGAGATTCTTTCTTCCATCTCTTGTATTCTCTTAGTTATGCTTGTTTTTGTAGTCTCTATTCATTTCCCTAGATTTTCCATATCTAACTGGCCCTCAGTTTGTGTTTTCTTCCTTCTCCCCATTTCAGTTTTCAAGTCTTGAACTGTTTCCATTATCTGTTTGATTGTTTTTCCTTGGTTTCCTAGGATATCATTTACGGATTTACTCAATTCTTCAAACTTTTTGTTATTCTTCTCATCCATTTCTTTTTTTTCCAAACTTTACCCATTATCTATAAGCAGTTACAAATATCATTAGCTCAAATTCAGTGGGAGTACAATGACATACATTGTTGTTATCATATACCACCAGTTTCAGCCTCTGGGCAACAGTCGCAGGAACCCCCAATTTTCCCCCTTCTTAAGTGAAGAGAGGTTAATATTTTAATTAAAATGAGTTCTGTGTCCCAAAGTTTAAAGCAGTCTGATGTTTAGTCTGCAACTCAGCTCCAAAGCAGACCAGAGTTCAAGCTGCAGAAGCAGTTTAGCATTTGTGCTCCTGGACATGTGGGGTAGCCAGGGTGAGGCCTGCTGGTTTCAGGTACATGAAGCACATCCTGGCCCTTATGTCAGCCGGGTCTCCCTGGATTCTGGGGGCTGGATGACACCATGCAGAGTGGTGTAGCTGGTTTTGTCAGCAGGCACTCCTTCCTTGGGGGTAGGCAAGACCGGACCAAAGATCTCTCCTCAATCACCTCTGGAAGTCTGGAACTCTTCTGTGTCCGCAGCCTCGACATCACGTTCAGAATTCATTTTCTTTCTGTGAAAAAAGCACAAACACATCCTCGACCCCAAATATATATAGGTCGGGTTTTTTCATGATGCATTGCAAGGGCTTTTTCACCTTGTCTTAGCAAAGGTCAGCTTGGTGTCAACAAGCCAGATCCGTTTGCATCAGGATCTGCTGGCAACTTGTATGAGTTGCTTTGAAGGAGCCTTGTTATGCTCCATAATTTTTATTATAATTAGCCATATATGCAGTTCCTCCATTGGAAGAGCCAATTGTAAAATTTAGCATAAAATCCTTTAAGGGATTTTTTGCTATAGCTTTAGCAAAATACAGGTGCATAAATTGTAGCAATGATCTGGGAAAAGACCATTGTTTTTGGCCTTTGAATTTAGCAAAGGCAAATATCCAGGTATCAATCTTAAAAATTATCAATGAGTCTACTGTTTAGTATAAGAAACCTTGATCATAGTCAAAATTTTGTTAAACCATTTTCCAGATTCTATCCTGTCCTTTTATATCAGACAGGCTACTGGTTTAAATTAAGAGCTTAATATCTTAACTAGCAAAACTGATAAGATTTAGCCATAAGCCTCATTTTTTATAAAACTGTTGTAGAATAAGTTTTACATTTAATATACACACTTGCCATATCTGAATTATAATTAATATACTGTATTTGTTGATTATTGTATACTTTATCTGTTGATTTATACTTTACCTGCTTGAGTACCTGTTAGGCAGCTGTTTTAAGCTCTCTATTGGAAACTGTTTTTTGTAAGAATTTTACCTAGCAGCTCAAGGTCTCCTATAAGAATATTATCACTAGAGCTTTAACCATTGGACATCCAACCCAAAGTTTGTAAGCTATCCTTTTTTTTTTAGTTTTTTTTATATTGGAAAAAAAGAGAAATTTCTGCCTCCTCCCCGCCTCCCATTTCCCCTCCCCCTCCTCCCACTCCTCCCCTCCTCCCCCCTCCTCCCCCTCCTTATCCAGATCTAAGTGCAGTCAGGGTTCCCTGCCCTGTGGGAAGTACAAAGTCCTCCCCCGTCAATCCTGGTCTAGGAAGGTGAACATCCGAACTGGCTAGGCTCCCACCAAGCCAGAACGTGAAGTAGGATCAAAACCCTGTGCCATTGACCTTGGCTTCTCAGCAGCCCTCATTGGGTTCACCTTCTTATTTAGTTTCTTTAGTATCACAGAATATAGGCTCAATGACCACAATTTGTGACTAGAAACCAATTATGAGTGAGTACATCCCATGTTTCTCTTTTTGGGTCTGGGATACCTCACTCAGGATAGTGTTTTCTATTTCCATCCATTTGCATGCAAAATTCGAGAAGTCATTGTTTTTACTGCTGAGTAGTACTCTAGTATGTAAATATTCCACACTTTCTTCATCCATTCTTCCACTGAGGGACATCTAGGTTGTTTCCAGGTTCTGGCTATAACAAACAATGCTGCTATGAACATAGTTGAACAAATGCTTTTGTCATGTGATAGGGTATCACTTGGGTATATTCCCAAGAGTGGTATTGCTGGGTCCAGAGGTAGGTTGATCCCGACTTTCCTGAGAAACCGCCACACTGATTTCCAAAGTGGTTGCACAAGATTGCATTCCAACCAACAATGGATGAGGGTACCCCTTCCTCCACAACCTCTCCAGCAAAGACTATCATTGGTGTTTTTGATTTTAGCCATTCTGACAGGCGTAAGATGATATCTCAATGTTGTTTTGATTTGCATTTCCCTGATCGCTAAGGAAGTTGAGCATGACCTTAAGTGTCTTTTGGCCATTTGGAATTCTTCTGTTGAGAATTCTCTGTTCAGCTCAGTGCCCCAATTTTTAATTGGGTTATTTAGCATTTTAAAGTTTAGTTTCTTGAGTTCTTTATATATTTTGGAGATCAGGCCCTTGTCTGTTGCTGGGTTGGTGAAGATCTTCTCCCAATCAGTAGGTTGCCTTTTTGTCTTAGTGACAGTATCCTTTGCTTTACAGAAGCTTCTCAGTTTCAGGAGGTCCCATTTGTTCAATGTTTCCCTTAATGCCTGTGCTTCTGGGGTTAAACATAGGAAGCGATCGCCTGTGCCCAGCTGTTGTAGGGTACTTCCCACTTTCTCTTCTATCAGGTTCAGTGTGTAAAGATTGATATTGAGGTCTTTGATCCATTTGGACTTGAGTTTTGTGCATGGTGATAGATATGGGTCTATTTTCATTTTTCTACAGGTTGAAATCCAATTGTGCCAGCACCATTTGTTGAAGATGCTTTCTTTCTTCCAATGTATGTTTTTAGCTCCTTTATCAAAAATGAGGTGTTTATAGGTTTGTGGGTTAAAATCCGGGTCTTCTGTATGATTCCATTGATCGAGTTCTCTGTTTTTATGCCAGTACCACACTGTTTTCAATACTGTAGCTCTGTAATAGAGTTTGAAGTCAGGGATGGTAATGCCTCCAGAAGTTCCTTTATTGTATAAGATTGTTTTGGCTATCCTGGGTTTTTGTTTTTCCATATAAAGTTGATTATTGTCCTCTCAAGATCTGTGAAGAATTTTGATGGGATTTTGATGGGAATTGCATTGAATCTATAAATTGCTTTTGGTAGAATTGCCATTTTTACTATGTTGATCCTCCCAATCCAAGAGCAGGGGAGGTCCTTCCATTTTCTGGTAACCTCTTCAATTTCTTTCTTCAATGCCTTAAAGTTCTTGTCAAACAAATCTTTCACTTCCTTGGTTAGCGTTACCCCAAGATATTTTATGCTGTTTGTGGCTATCGTGAAAGGTGATGCTTCTCTGATTTCCCTCTCTGTTTCCATATCCTTTGTGTAAAGGAGGGCAACTGATTTTTTGGAGTTGATCTTGTATCCGGCCATATTACTAAACGTGTTTATCAGCTGTAGGAGTTCTTTGGTGGAGTTTTTGGGGTCGCTTATGTACACTATCATATCATCTGCAAATAACGAAAGTTTAACTTCTTCCTTGCCAATTCGAATCCCCTTGATCCCCTTGTGTTGTCTTATTGCTATCGCTAACACTTCAAGCACTATATTGAAGAGGTATGGAGAGAGTGGACAGCCTTGTCTTGTTCCAGATTTCAGTGGGATGGCTTTGAGTTTCTCTCCATTTAATTTGATGTTAGCTGTCGGCTTGGTGTAAATAGCTTTTATTATATTTAGGTACGTCCCTTGTATCCCTAATCTCTCCAAGACTTTTATCATAAAGGGATGTTGAATTTTGTCAAATGCTTTTTCCGCATCTAATGAAATGATCATATGGTTTTTTTCTTTCAGTTTATTTATATGATGGATTACATTGATAGATTTTCGTATGTTGAACCAGCCCTGCATCCCTGGGATGAAGCCTACTTGGTCATAATGGATAATTTTTCTAATGTGTTCTTGGATTCGGTTTGCCAGTATTTTGTTGGGGATTTTTGCGTCCATGTTCATGAGCGAGATTGGCCTGTAATTCTCTTTCTTGGTTGAGTCTTTGTGTGGTTTTGGTATCAGAGTAACTGTAGCTTCATAAAAGGAATTTGGCAACGACTCTTCTGTTTCTATATTGTGAAATACCTTAAGGAGTATAGGTATTAGGTCTTCTTGGAAGTTCTGGTAGAATTCTGCATTGAAACCATCTGGACCTGGGCTTTTTTTGGTAGGGAGGTTTTTGATAACAGTTTCTAATTCTTCACGACTAACAGGTCTATTTAGATCGTTCACCTGGTCTTGGTTTAGCTTTGGTATATGGTATTTATCTAAAAAAGTGTCCATTTCTTCCACATTTTCCAGTTTTGTGGCATACAGGCTTTTGTAGTAAGATCTCAATATTCTCTGAATTTCCTCTGTGTCTGTTGTTATGTCACCCTTTTCATTTCTGATCTTATTAATTTGCATATTCTCTCTCTGCCGTTTGATTAGTTTGGATAGGGGTTTATTGATCTTGTTGATTTTCTCCAGGAACCAGCTTTTTGTTTCATTGATTCTTTGGATAGTTTTCCGTGTTTCTATTTTATTGATTTCTGCCCTCAGTTTGATTATTTCCAGTCTTCTACTCCTCTTAGGAGAGTCTGCTTCTTTTTTTTCTAGATCTTTCAGGTGGGTTGTTAAGTCTCCAATGTGTGCTTTCTCTGTTTTCTTTAAGTGGGCACTTAGTGCTATGAACTTTCCTCTCAGGACTGCTTTCATAGTGTCCCATAAGTTTGAGTAGGTTGTTTCTTTATTTTCATTGAATTCAAGGAAGACTTTAATCTCTTTCTTTATTTCTTCCTTGATCCATGTGTGGTTCAGTAGTTGACTGTTCAGTTTCCATGAGTTTGTAGGCTTTCTGGGTGTAGCTCTGTTGTTGAATTCTAACTTTAATTCATGGTGATCTGATAAGACGCAGGAGGTTATGCATATTTTTTTGTACCTGTGGAAGTTTGCTTTGTTACCGAGTATGTGGTCAATTTTCGAGAAGGTTCCATGAGCTGCAGAGAAGAAGGTATACTCTTTTCTTTTTGGGTGGAATGTTCTATAGATGTCTGTTAAGTCCATTTGATTCATTACCTCCATTAATTCTCTTATTTCTCTGTTAGGTTTCAGTCTGATTGACCTGTCCATTGGTGAGAGAGGAGTGTTGAAGTCTCCTACTATTAGTGTGTGCGGTTTGATGGCAGCCTTGAGTTTTAGTAATGTTTTTTACGTACGTGGGTGCTTTTACATTAGGGGCATAGATATTCAGGATTGAGACTTCCTCCTGATGAATTGTTCCTGTTATGAGTATAAAATGTCCCTCTCCATCTCTTCTGATTGATTTAAGTTTGAAATCAACTTTGTTAGAAATTAGTATGGCCACCCCTGCTTGTTTCTTAGGACCATTCGCTTGATTAGCCTTTTCCCAGCCCTTTACTCTGAGTAGTTGCCTGTCTTTGTGTTTGAGGTGTGTTTCTTGTAGACAGCAGAGTGTTGGATCCTGTTTCCGTATCCAATCTCTTAGCCTGTGCCTTTTTATAGATGAGTTGAGTCCATTGACATTAAGTGATATTAATGTCCAGTGGTTGTTCATTCCGGTCATTTTTCTAGTAGTAGAGTTTGTGTGTTTCCCTTCTTTGAGATGTGTTGGAGAAGGGACTCTAGACATCTGAGTTATTGTGGGCCTTGTTGGACTCCTTGGTTTGTGATTTTCCTTCTATTACTTTCTGTAAGGCTGGATTTGTGGCTACATACTGTTTAAATTTGTTTTTATCTTGAAAAATTTTGTTTTCTCCATTTATAGTGAACGAAAGTTTGGCTGGGTATAGTAGTCTGGGCTTGCATCCATGGTCTCTTAGTTTCTGCAGAACATCTATCCAGGACCTTCTGGCTTTCATGGTTTCCAAAGAGAAGTCAGGTGTAAGTCTGATGGGTTTGCCTTTATAAGTAACTTGGGCTTTTTCCTTTGCAGCTCTTAATATTCTTTCCTTATTCTGTATGCTTTGTGTTTTGATTATTATATGGCTAGGGGATGTTCTTTTTTGATCCAGCCTATTTGGTGTTCTGTAAGCTTCTTGGATCTTCATAGGTATATCTTTTTTAGGTTGGGAAAGTTTTCTTCTATAATTTTATTAAATATATTTTCTGGACCGTTGAGCTGCCCTTCTTCTCCTTCTTCAACTCCAATTATTCTTAAGTTTGGTCTTTTTATTGTGTCCCAGATTTCCTGAATGTTTTGTGATGAGAGCTTGTTGGATTTGCTGTTTTCATTGATCAGTGCGTTTATTTTCTCTATGGTATCTTCAGCGTCTGAGATTCTTTCTTCAATCTCTTGTATTCTGTTGGTTATACTCGTTTCTGTAGTTTCTATTTGTTTACCTAGATTCTCTATGTCCAGACGGCCCTCTGTTTGTGTTTTCTTCCTTGTCTCCATTTCAGTTTTCAGGTCTTGAACTGTTTTCATTATCTGTTTGATTGTTTTTCCTTGGTTTCCTAGGGTATCATTCACTGATTTATTCAATTCTTCAAACTTTCTGTTATACTTCTCATCTATTTCTATGAGGGTATCATTCACTGATTTATTAAATTCTTCAAACTTTCTGTTATACTTCTCATCCATTTCCATGAGGGCGTTTTTTACATGCTGTTTAAGGATGTCAATCACTTTCAAAGATTCCATTTTTTCTCCTTCTTCTTGATTAAGGTGTTCATGTCCTCCTGATGTGGGGTCCCTGGGTTCAGGTGGTTTCATGCTGTTTTTCAGATTGTTGGGTGAATTCCTGCATTGGCGCCTGCCCATCTCTTCCTCCAAATGCTCCCCTAAGGATCTTCTTTTACAGGATCAGGTCTCCTTGCCCACTGATGTTACTTCCCTGTGTTGGGACTCTCCCGTGATGGCTCTCTAGGTGCCCCAGTGATGGATCTCCTGGAGCCAAGATCAGCTCTCCTTGCTGGTTGGGAAGCTTGTAAACAAGGTGCCTACCTGCGCGTGCAGGCAGGCTACTGAGGACAGAGGAATTCGCGCCCACCCGGCTGCCCTCTGGACACTGCCCCAGCGCCCAGACAGGCTGAGCTGGGTGATGTTATTTGCCCAGAGATGGCAGGGAGAGAGAAGTGAGGGAGGGTTCTGGGTACACGCTGGGTTAGGTATGAAGAGAGAGGCCCTGGGTTAGGTATGAAGAGAGAGGCGGTATGCAGGAGTATAGGGCCTGCAGGAAACAGTTCCCTGACCCGCTGCGGCCGCGGGTCAGAGACTCACTCACCCCGAGAAGGTTCTTCTGGTGCCGAGATCAGCACTCCTTGCTGGTTGGGTAGCTTGTAAACAAAGCACCGACCTACCTGCACGGTGCAGGCAGGCCACTGAGGACAAAGGAATTCGCGCCCGCCCGGCTGCCCTCCGGACACTGCCCCAGCGCCCAGACAGGCTGAGCTGGGTGATGTTATTTGCCCAGAGATGGCAGGGAGAGGGTGATGTCATTGTTTTTTTGCCACTGAGTAGTACTCTAATATGTATATATTTCACATTTCTTCATTCATTCTTCCCATATCCATCCTTACTTTATCCCAACCATCCCATTCCCCCAAGCTCTCCCCAACATCCCCTTCTCACTTTTCTCTCCCCATCTTCCCTTTCCCCCACCCACCCTCATCAGTTCCCAATTTTTGCCCAGCAGTCTTGTCTACTTCCAATATCTCTCTGAACATGGCAGACAATGAGGGCTGCTGAGAAGCCAAGGACAATGGCACTGGGTTTTGATCCTACTGCATGTACTGGCTTTGTGAGAACCTAGCCTGTTTGGATGCTCACCTTCCTAGACCTGGATGGAGGGGGGAGGACCTTGGACTTCCCACAGGGCAGGGAACCCTGACTGCTCTTTGGACTGAAGAGGGAAGGGGAGGGGAGTCAGGTGTGGGGAGGGGGAGGGAGGCAAGGAGGAGGAGAAAATTTTTAATAAAAGAATTGGAAAATAAAAAAAAAGAAAAAGAAAAGTCGAACCAGGAGCTTGCTCAGCAGATACAGTGGCTTGCTGTGCAAGCCTGGCAACCTAAATGCAATTCTTAAAATCCACGTAAAGGTAGAAGAAAAGAGCCAACTCCACAAAGCTGCCTTTTGACCGCCATATACATGTCATGATTTGTGTGTGTCCACACATGCCCATCATATATACACAATAATAATAAATCAAAATAAAGTAAAGAAAAACAAATAATGATGCTATGAATATAGTTGAACAAATGCCTTTGTAATATGATTGAGCAACTTTTGGGTATATTCCCAAGAGGAGTATTGCTGGATACTGAGGTAGGTTGATTCACAATTTTCTGATAAATTGCCATACTGATTTCCAAGGTGGTTGTACAAGTTTGGATTCTCACCAGTAATGGATGAGTATTCCTCTTACTATCGATCCTTTCCAGTATAAACTATCATTGGCGTTTTTGTTCTTAGCCATTCTGACAGGTGTAAAATGGTATCTCAGAGTTATTTTAACTTGCATTTCTCTGATGACTAACTATGTTGAACATTTCCTTAAATGTCTTTTGGACATTTGAGAGTCTTCTGTTGAGAATTTTCTGCTTAGTTCTGTAACCCATATTTTAATTGTGTTATTTAGAATTTTGATGTCTAATTTCTTTTTTTTAAATATTTATTTATTTATTATGCATACAATGTTCTCTCTGTGTGTGTTACTGCAGGCCAGGAGAGGGCACCAGACCTCATTACAGATGGTTGTGAGCCACCATGTGGTTGCTGGGAATTGAACTCAGGACCTTTGGAAGAGCAGGCAGTGCTCTTAACCGCTGAGCCATCTCTCCAGCCCCCTGATGTCTAATTTCTTGAGTTCTTTATATAATTTTGAGATCAGTTGTTTGTCTGATATGGGGTTAGTGAAGATTTTTCCCTTTCAGTAGGCTGCCTACATTTGGTCTTATTGACTGTATCCATTGCTTTATAGAGTCTTCTCAGTTTGAGCAGGTCCCATTCATTTATTATTTATCTCAGTGTCTGTGCTACTGGGGTTATATTTACAAAGAGGTCTCCTGAGCCCATGCATTGAAGACTATTTCCCACTTTAACTTCTATCAGGTTTACTATGGTCATATTTATATTCAGGTCTTTAATACATTTGGACTTGAATTTTGTGCATGGAGATAGATATGTATCTGTTTTCATTCTTCTACATATTGACATCCAGTTACGCCAGCAGCATTTGTTGAAGATGCATTCTTTTATTCATTGTAAAATTTTTGCTTTTTTTTTTCAAAAATCAGGTCTTCATAGGTGTGTGTTGATTAATATCTGGGTCTTTGATTCAATTCCATTGGGGCAGATGTGTCTTAAATCAAGACCAGGTGAACAGTTTAAATAGACTCATTATTGGTTTTTAATCCCGTTTTGAACTAGCTTGTCAGTCAGCTACAACACTATCTAGTAAACACAGTAAAAAAAAAAGCCTAGTTCAGAATTGCTTGGATCTATCATTTTCTCATGCTCCACCACCTCTTCTGCTACAAGGTCTTGGTCCCTGGTTCAATAGTTCAGATCCAGGGTTTGGCACCTAGATCATGCTTCTTCAGCTGTCATGCACACAGCTCCCTTAGCTCTCAGGAGATTCTTCAGAGACAGGAAACTGCAGATGCCTCTTTTGTGCACTTTCCCATTTTGAATTGTAGACTGTAGGCCTTTCTGAAGTTAGACACCCAGGACATATGTGAATGGATCAGCTGCCTATTAAAATAAGGCTTACACAACTTCTTCATAGCTTCCTCATTATCTTCTTCTAGGAAATCTTGGCATGCATGTTCCCTACCAGGTGGGACCCAAGGTGGTTGAAAACATTCTTCTCAACCAGTACTTTTGTTCCACATCAGTGAAGACTTCTTCAAAGAACCCAACATAATGGTCCTGTGTTCATAATATTTGTAGAATATTGTGAGCCACCTGCTGTCTGTTTATTGTTTGAGGTTTTGTTTGATGTTTTCAATCAAGATGGCATGGCTAAAGGTCAGTTTATTGTACAACTAAAAACATATGTCTCTGTAATGACATGTTAAAATTAAAAAAAAAGAAATGAAGAGTTGATATTTTCTGTCTCAGTACTGATGAAAGAAAACAAGTATTCTGCCTTCTTCCGCAGAAGCTGCAGACAGGGCTGCACATGTCAGTTACTGTTTCCTTTATTCCTAGTTATAATATGAAAAGATCCTACTACTGCTGGCTCATTCTGGGATTTATTCTGAGTTTAAAGAAGTGTTCTACATTTACCAAGATAATGACAAGATTTCATCTTCTTAAGCAGTTTTGTGCTTAATTTGAGTTAGTAATTTTGTGTTTGAGCCACCCTTTCATCTCTGCATAGAAACCAACTTAAACATTTCTCTTAATGTGTTCTTACATTTCATTTGCAAGAATTAGGAGGTCCCTATGTTAATCAGAGAAATTTATCTCTCATCTCTGACTTTTTTTCAATTTTTATTCTTTATTTTGGTATCTAGAAAGTCCTGGCTCCCTATAATAAGTCTAAGTTGTTTTACTTCTCTTTCTATGGTTTGGAAGATTTCCAAGGGTGTTAAGATCATCTCTTCTTAAAATGGCTATCAGAGTTCAGAAAACACATCCATAAGTCTTATGTTTTACTCTTTTTCTTAAATAAATTTCTTTATTATAACTTGGATATGTTGTAAAAGAAAAATCAAAAATAACAACGCATTTTTACTTCCCTCCCAGAAAGAAAACAAATAACAAAATGTTGGAAATAAGATATTAATTACACTTCTTATAATTAAGAGGTCATTTATTTCATGACACTTTTTTACATGTTCACTAGGACTTGCTCACCTGTTCCTTATGTAAAATACTTCCATGCCAGTATCACTTTTGAAATGCATTTACTGGCATGTACAGTTAGAATGAAGTCCAACTCAAATGAGCTATTAATTTAAAATATATTCTTCTACATTCTTATATGTAGTTTCTTTTGACATTTAAAAATGAATAAAGTCATAATCACTATGCAGCCATCATGTTGTCTGGTGCTCAGAGAACCATTTGTCCTCTTATCACCTGCACCATCTGCATGAATGACCAGGAACACCTAGTGAAGGTACCAACTGTGTCTCCATGGATGGCTCTCTCTCCAGCAGGGGGTTCTGTAATACAGATTGGGAGAAATACTGTAGAACAAACAGGGCTTGTTTTACTACTAATTTAAACATTCATGATGTACTTTTAAAAAAGTGATTACAAAATAAACTAGGTATTTTATTTATGTTTTTATTATTTCTATTCAGCATAATATTCATTTTTCAACAAAAAGTTATATTGTTTAATGTTAGAAATGCCAAAAATTAGAACTGTCATTTGCTAGATCTGGCCTACATTCATGGATACATTAATCTACACCATTACTTGTCACTTTTTATCAGGTCAATAAAAGCCAGAGAGAACTGTTTTGCTGTGCATAAGCAACAACTGTGGTCTTACACATTGAAGAAGCTCTTTAACTCAGCTGACAGTTGATGATATTGATCCCAATATGATGTAAATAATCCTCTCCTCATTTTATATGAACGTGATGATTTTCTATCATACAGGAAAGGAAAATTACATGCCCAATTAATGTATAAAATGTGGCACAGTCTGAGCACATCTCTTCTTCCTCCGTAGCCTAGGAGACAGACCTTTTGTAGTAAACCTTCCTAATTATGTTCTTCAAACATTATGAAACCTACTCATAGGTTGTCTCAAATATGATCAGTTAGTGATTTTGGTAAAATACACCACTTTCTATGCTACGTCCTGTTAGCTCAGGCCCTTAATACTGACATGTTTCTCTGGTTGGTATCCTTGTATGGGTGTGTAGTGAAAACTTATTTTTCAAATGTTGTTCCAGCAGTGGCACATTTTCATCTGAATTCTAATGAGGTTATGACATTCCATTTTCCACCTAAATCTCTTCTTGCATTTATTTCATCTGCAAGAGTAACAGGCAAATCTCCCCTACTGCAGGTACAGTTACCACAGAATATCTAGTATGAATTCTTATTCTTTGTGGAACATGTCTAGCTCCCGATTCTTTAGCTTGGCAAGTCTGACCTATTTCTCAATTCTCATGTTGTATTAGGGTTGGCAAGAGACTTGGACCTAGAGGGGCTCCCAGGTGCCCAAGGCGATGTCCCCAGTTAGTTCCTGGGGCAGCTGAGGATAGGGAACCTGAAATGACCCTATCCTATACTCATACTGATGAATATCTTGCATATCACCATAGAACCTTCATCTGGCGATGGATGGAGACCCACACTGGAGCACCAGACTGAGCTCTCAGTGTTCCAGTGAGCAGCAGAAGGAAGGAGAATATGAGCAAAGAAATCAGGACCACAAGGGGTGTACCCACCCACGAAGACAGTGGGGCTGATCCATTGGGAGCTCACCAAGGCCAGCTGGACTGTGACTGAAAAAGCATGGGATAAAACCGGACTCTCTGAATTTGGTAGACAATGAGGGCTGATGAGAAGTCAAGAACAATGGCACCAGGTTTTGATCCTACTTCATGTTCTGGCTTTGTGGGAGCCTACCCAGTTTGGATGTTCACCTTCCTAGACCAGGATGGAGGGGGGAGGACTTTGGACTTTCCACAGGGCAGGGAACCCTGACTGCTCTTCAGGCTGGAGACGGAGGTGGAGGAGTAGGGGGAGGGAGGGAGGAGGGGGAGGGAAATGGGAGGTGGGGAGGAGGCAGAAATTTCTTTTTTTTTCCAATAAAAAAAAAGATTCTATTACATGGTGTGTTTGCTATATTATCTACTGGAGTCCTGCTGTCTCAGATTATGCTCCGTTTCAATCTTGTCTAAACATCCTAAGTCCATGAAATGCTTATATCTACATTATATGGTTCTCATTGTCTTATATCTATTCTCCCATGAATTTTGAAATTTTCTCTGTAGGATTTCTTCTTGAACATGAGAAATGCAAAGATTCCTGTTTACCCATCAAATCATTAACCAGAGTTGGGAAATGTTTTATAAGTACGTCTTGAATTGTGATTTTATTATTCAGTCTGTCTCCTTTGGAAGAGCAATTTTCTAATGCATTTGGCAAGGGAGTTTCTCTATTTCTTTCTGTTGAGACGCTCTGAGGGATTCAGTGTGTGCAGCTGTGTTGTCCTTGATCCTTTTCATGTAAATTTTAATTGTTGTATTTATTTTCAAATTAAAACCTCACCTTATTTTTCTCTAAAATCAAACTATCTAGCTCATTTCTCAATCTTTATTTTTCTCTTATAACCTCTGAATTAGAATCAGTAAAGGCATGCTGGAGGTTCAGTTTCAGATATAGTGATCCAAAGAAAGAATTCACATTTCCTTTATTTGGGTGCAAAAACCTTGGTTCCACGTTTTGGAAGAAGTTTCCTTTCTGATCCTGAGGCTCTGCCTAGATGGCATCATTCTTTTCTCCTTCTGTAGACTCTCCAGAGTTTTCAAAAGGTTTTGTACTTTTCTCTCCTATTCTGCCAATTCTTAGTTGAGGCCTACCAGCTGTGTTTTAACACAGACAAGAAGTTCTGATCTTTGTTGATATACTTCTTGCAATATGACTTAACATTTTCATATTTAAGAATTCTATTTCAGCTTCCATATTTTTTAGAGATATGATGGATGGCCTTTATTTCACCAAGTTCTCTTTTAAGTTCCTCTCATAGACATTGCCTCTTTAAAAGTGTTTCTTGCTCTGGTTCTGCTGATGATGTTGATGCATTTTTGATTTAACTTTATAGCGCTTGTTTTTAGAAACATGCTAGTATGTTCAAAGTTTTCCAGTTTTTTAGAGAAGTATAAGATTTCTAAATACTCCTTAGTGATCACCAAGATTTCATTTGAATCTTTTTCAAGCCTCTGTCTCCTATCTAAGATAATATTTAGATATTTTTCTTTTTCTCTAGGTTACTTTGCATGCTATTGTTCATCTTTTACTTCAAAAAACAAACTCGTGAAATACATTTATATACTGTTATTATAATTTCTATTTACTTAATTTCTGCCATAATACTTATCACCTTCTAACACTGACTTCCTCTGAGTTTGAATTGATCATTCCCTTACACCTTGAGGGTTGTCATTTGATGTTTACATGAGATCACTCTGAATTTGGTCATTTGCTTGAGGACTTTCTGGTTTTTGAATGTAGGCATTCAAAGCCATAAACTTTCCTCATAGCAGCATATGCCTAACTCTCAAAGACTCTATATAACTGTGCTGTCATTTTCATCTGATTCTATGAATTGTTTATTTTCTCTCCCTTACTTATTCATTCAATAAATCCATGGTCAATCAAGAGGCTACATGGAAGTCTCCAATTAATTATTCAGACACTGTAATTTCTTTCTGTATTAGTTGCTTATTTTGTTTGCAATCTCTTATATTTTAAGGCTTACATGTGGCCTAAAATGAAATCTTTTTTGTAGATGGTTGGTGGAATGACAAAAGCTATATTTAAAATCATGTATTCATGATAAATGGAATATATTTTAGATTTATGGTGACAATTCATTTTTCCTATAGCTCAATTCTTAAATTTTTCTGGCAATATTGAGTTTGACTCTAAAGAAAAGAGCACTGTGCTAAAATTGCCTATTTCTTTTGTATCATGAAAATCTTACCGTTTTTGTCCATTTTATCTGTGGGTCCCCCTTCTACATTTTTGTCTGTTGGCCACAAGTTCACTAGTACAAAGGGGTAGAAGTGGTAACACAGAGCATTAGATGTCCTATCAACATTAGGTAAATATCATTCTGGGAGTTTGTTTCAGTGAGGCAGACAACTTTCTTCCCAAGTGAATGAAGATAAAAAGGATAAGAACAGTGGCTGAGCCATGATATTATTTGTATTAAACAGGGTGATAATATCATAAATTTTCAAGTACAAGTCTAGGTTATCATCTGTGGAAGCAAAGTCCTATCAGAAATCTCCTAGCACAATGTCTAATTAACTTTGGATAACAGGATTAAGGCTTCTGCAGGAAACTGTCTGAACAGTCATATAGACATAGTTCAGGCTTCTGGTCCTAGAGATAGTCTCCAAATCAATCCAGGTAAAGAACAGAGCGTCTTTAACTGGGGAGAGGTATTAAGAGAGGTATCCTCTATGTTTCCAAGTTTGGAGAATTCTGCCAGTCCATGGTAGTCTGCAACCTCTGACTAACAGGGCCTTCCAGCAACTATCCAGGTTTGTTTTAAAATACAAAAGTCCCAAAGATTGATGTGTATGTATTTGAAGCTGTTGTGTGTTCTTTTAGTAACTCATTTCCTTTTGATTGAGCACAGTTCAAATTCTAACGTAACAGCTGTCAACAGAGCTGTGCCAGCTTGGTGTGGGGCCCCCATTCTCTTTGTAGATTTGCTTCCATCACTTGATATTCGACCTATGTGTACTGTTCCTAGTTAGATGTGTTTCTTCAAGAAAACAGATAGCTGGATAGAACATTTATACCTAGTCTAAAAATGTGTATTATTCTTCCTTAATTGGGGTCACATAAGATTATTAATAAATGTTTATTATTTACTATCATTTTGTGTTTTAGATTGTTATTTATTTTCTTTTTCCCCTACTACTTAACTATATTGGAGTTTCTGGCTTATAGTATTGGACATACTAATATCTCTTTTCCTGATAATTATTTATCTATCCCTCTAATGACATTAACATTTTGTCTGTACTCTCATGATGGAGGTGATCTTCTTTTTTCTGTGTGCATAGTATTTTAATGATGTTTATGTATGTGATGCTATGAGGGTATGTGGAGACCTAAGGTTAATGCATATGTATGAGAGACAGAGAATGAAAACTTAAGGAAGTTCCCAATCTCAAGGTCAAGAACATGAGAAATGAGGACCTGCCCCTTACAATGTCTAAAAGGTTGGTTTGTGCTCTCTATCTTTGATAAACTTTGTATTTTGCTTTGTGATAGCTATGATGAACTCAGTTTGTGCTTTGATATCACTTACTGCTGCTCTTTCAGAGTGGACACTTGGAGACTGAGGACTTATAAATCCAAAGACCCCTGCAATTAAACATGTGTTTTCACAGTATGTAAGGGGAAAACATGGAAACTAAAAGGACAAAAATCCATTTTCTTTAATGTCTAATAGGAAATGTCTGACTGTCCTTAGTTACTGCTTTTCACACAAGTCAAGTTTTTATCCCTGGTGCATTTGCTTTATAAATGGCAGCTGGCCAACTTGTGGCCATCTATGCTCTGCAGTTTGAAAAAGTACAATGTCTAAAATTCTTTCTTACTATTTAAAAGATAAGATTCTTTGATGAGGAGTGAGAGCTGCAGTTGTATGTTGGTACAGGCATAATTATTTAGAATACTTACATTGGCTTGGGAAAACAGCTTTTGTGGGTTTTCTTCTAGGGTCCATGAAAACTCCAGACACAAGTACTTGACTTATTTAACAATACCACGCATAAATACTGTCCTACTGAGCAAACCTTACATCCAAATAGGCCATTATTATTGTTCACTGAAAATAAAAATTAGCAACTACTGCTACATTCATGATATCTTTCTGAATCCTTCTTGGTTGTGGATCATTGACTTTAGAGTCACACAGAAATGTTGAATATTTTTATCCCTGGGTAGCTTATATTGAAACTTACAAAGTGGATGAAGTAGTTCTCATGGAGTGTCTTCCAAGTCAATTTCTGACAGATTCTTCAAATTCCTGTGAACAAAATATGTGGTGTATTTAAAAGGGTTTTACTTACTTTCAAATCCTGAGAGAAAACCAAGGACAATTACAATAGCAAACATTGAATTGGGAATCTCTAGGCCTAGGTCAGATGAGTTCTCCCATATTTGGAACAGAAATTTGTGTTAGATGGTCTGTGGCTCTTATTAGTACCATTACAAGCACATTAGTGTAGCTCTATTCAAATTCATGTTTATGTATGTGTATTTACTTATGTATGTTATATATGTAATGTCAACTAAACATGAAATTATTCATCTCCTTATAATTTTTCCAAACATCCTTAGGGTTATTTGTCCCATATCCTATCCACTTCTTCTGTATTACCTCCCTGTCTCTACATCACTTAGATTCATCTCCTATCACTTTTTCCCATTTCTCCATTTTTATGCCTGTGTCCTATTAGCTCTCTTGTTATAACTTCTCCCTCCTACATGGTCCCATTCTACTTTCCTTATTTGTGAAGTTTTTCAAGGATATAAACTCACATCTAGAGATTTGTATCTAGGACCCACAAAGTATAAAGCATTTGATTTTGCCTTTCTGGGACAGTCACAAAGTTCCTTCTATAAGCAGATATAATGGCAGGTGTAATTGCAGCTATAATGACAGATGATTACATTAGGAGAGAAATTATCTGAATGGATCTAACCTAATCACAAAAGGCATTAGAACCTGGATATCAAATCAAAGAAAAGCAGAAAGTCTCAATATATGAAAAGGACTTGATGTAAAGGATAGTTATAGATGATGGCTTTGGAATGTTTAAAACCATGCCCAACTTATTAATTTAGATCTTGATTGAGCTTTTCTTGAGATCCAAGACACACAATATTTAGAAATGGATGACTAATAAGAAGGAAGAATTCCTGGACTGTTTCCAAACTACTTGTTCTTCTAAGCAGCACAGCCATAAAAATTAGAATAGTCATAAAGATTCAGTCTTAAAAGCATGCTATAAAGAGATTAATTAGGATTTGTATCTTAAAAATGATTAAAGCATACTTTAGCACTGAGTGTTCTCTTGGACCTTAAATTCTAATTAGGTATAAGGTGCTGCATACAGGTCCTTGGGTGGAGAGGACACTGTTTGAATAACAGGCTGTGTAGAGAGGAGGAAGCTGCTGCTTCAGACACTGCCTAACAGGCTAAACTCTAAATGGAGTTTGTGATTCAGGCTGAAATACTGAGGGAGAGACTATAACAATGTGTAAAGTAATAACCTGTCACATCTTCAGTCTGAGTGCTGATGGTAGTGAGAATGAACTCTGTCCTAGACCCACGGCCACTGGACCAGGAAAGATGCCTAGTCTATAACTAGATGAACAGATGAAGGGCCCGACTGTGCTTTTGTCAGTATCAGGCTAAATATCTTGCTGTTAGAGCTCCGTGTAGAAAACATTGACCTTTCAGCTGATGGTGATACTCTCTGCTGTATATATGGACAGGGTGGCTCTATAGTTTACCTACTTCCCTTCACAACCTATTACTCCTTTAGCCCTCAACTGAAGAAGCCTACAGGACATAGCTTCTCCTAGAGTTATCAATTGGAAATAGTGTCAGATCCAAGCTCTGTTAAAGTATGTTATAATTTATGCACACAATAAAATGCATATCTAGAACTCCACAATGTGGTATGTAGATGGGATTGTAATTTACGAGCACTTCAATTTCATTGAGTTTTTTGGTAGGATGACTGCTGATGTGAGACATGCAGGAAGAACCTTTTTGGCTGCTATTCCTATTTTTCCTCTTATGATATTTCCCCAACATCATAATAATTATTTATCTGCAACATATTGAGGTTTTAAGAATTATATATCCGCTCATCTTGTTGACCATTGCCTACAATCTGAGCATTTCCAATGGAGGTTATGGCAGTAGGAAGAGGAATTTTCATCCAATCCATGCTAAACAGTCCATGCTACACAAGAACAGAGTCATACACAATCTCAAATATATAACTCAAATATATAAAAATGACACACCCTGATCTCTCCTACTACATCAGCATGCACAGATGATATAATTTATATGATGTTAACAACATAATTCTCTATTCCATAATATTATTTCCCTTCTTCAATGAGGCCAGACCTTCTGCTCTATATGTGAGAGTAGTTAGTACTGGCAATTAGATGAAATTAGGCAAAAGTTTACCCAGAAAATAAAATAATGAAGAAGAACAGTTGCAATTGTGAGAGCAAGTAGCCCACCAATAGCTTAAAAACAAAAGCTAAAGGTATAGTGTCTTCCCGATCCTAATTATGGAAACAGAGGAACTAGAGTGATGTCTCAGCAGTTAACAGTACTGATTGCTCTTCCAGGTAAACAGGATCAGTTCCTACGACATAAATGGCAGTTCACTACTATTTGTGACTCCAGTTACAGGGAACTTAAAATGCTCTTCTGGCTTTGATAGAAACTGTATGCATCAGGTACAAGACTAACATACAGGCAAAGCACCCATATACATTAAAATTAATTCATCTTAAAGCCTTGACATGGAATTATAGGCTACCAACATCTTAACTTCCGGTACTTGAGTCTTGTGTTGAACTTCTGGATTCCAGAACTACAAAAATGATAAATTTCTTTAGTTCAAGTCAGAAACTGTAGTAAATTTTTGAAGAAGAAATAGCAATTACACATAGAACTTAACTACATTGTACTTTATGAATCTTAGAAGCACTGTGCTTACTAATAATCTGTGGGATGATAGAAATTTACTCATCAATGTGCCAGGCATACTGGCTGGGAGGGAGATGAAGAAAGTATACATGGCTGTGTGGTACACACAGATGTTGAGCTTCAGATAGGAGCTTTGTATTAGAAAGTGAAACCTTGTGGGAGAAGAGTTGTCATGTAGCTGATAGCAATAATGTTTCAGATATTCAGCATGGACATTGCTGATGGAGATAGTGAAATCTGACCCAGATCGATTGCCTGTGAAATGGTCATGAACTCCAGATACCCATGTGGATGTCAAAAGAATCAGCAGTTTAGGGGCCTGCCCAGGTTTATGATGATGCAAGGCCAAATGATTCTTTGGATATTGCTGCGAAACAGACTCTGCAAAACATCATTTTGCCTGGAGTGATAGTCGATGGAAACTCTTTCCTGCTGACACAGCCATGTAGGATGGAGACTGGATCATCATGCTGTCCCCAAAGCTTTCTACAATTGTGAAGAGATGGCTGTCATACCTAAAAACACATTCAGATATGTAATGACATGGCCATTGATATTTAAAATGTAATTTTTAAACTGAATATGAAACCATACACCTTTATTACCAGAACATGGGAGGCAGAGGTAGAAAGATCTCAGTGAGACTGAGAACCCCTGGTCCACATAGAGATTTCCAGAATAGTCAGGACAATCTAGAGAAACTGTACTGCACAAAGGAGTTTTTTATAATGTATGTAAAATATAGGGTTCATGTGAAAAAATATTGTAATAAAATTCATTTTTTGCATTTTTTTATTAAAAATTTCCGCACTCTCCCCACCTCAATTTTCCCTCCCCCTCCCCCACACCCTACCCATCACTCCCCTCCCCTTCCCTCTCTAGTCCAAAGAGCAGTCAGGATTCCCTGCCCTTTGGGAAGTCCAAGGTCCTCCCCCCCTCCATCCAGGTCTAGGAAGGTGAGCATCCAAACAGGCTAGGCTCCCACAAAGCCAGTACATGCAGTAGGATTAAAACCCAGTGCTATTGTCCTTGACTTCTCAGCAGCCCTCATGTCTGCCATGTTCAGAGTGTCCTGTTTCATCCCATGCTTTTTCAGTTTCAGTCCAGCTGGCCTTGGTGAGCTCCCAATAGATCAGCCCCACTGTCTCAGTGGGTGGGTGCACCACTCGGGGTCCTGACTTCCTTGCTCATGTTCTCGCTCTTTCTGCTTCTCATTTGTAATAAAATTTTTAATAAAAAAGATTTAGAAATTATCTCCCAATATATTCTAAAACAACACGGTCTTTCTCTGTAAAACTATTATTACTGATGTGATTATAATACTTTTAAATTTGTCAGCCAATACCAAAGTAGCAGGGACACAGAGTCCTAATGATCCCAGCTTGTGCTACCCCTGCTTGTCTGATGCAGTTCAGTTCTCAGAGCAAAGGCATTATTTACAAAATTGGAGAAACTAGACTGCCCTCTAGTGGCCCAGAAAAAGCACTCAGCAAATGAGGAAGCAAACTGAATGACAGCATGTGAGAGTGCTGATGTCAATCCATAACCAATACCATCAGAGAGAGTAAGCACTTACTGGGAAGAAAGGTTCAACTCTAAGCTGGCAAATCAAAAATGTCTAGATGCTCTAATGGCAGGCTTCACTTCACAAACAAAGACATATTTACATTACTTCATCAATCTAATTATAGAGCTACCTACCTCATTATAACAATCCTTTGGAAGTAATCAACATGGTGGGCAACAAGAGGAAGCAGCATAGAGGAAGGGGAGGGAAGGATCTAAAATATAATGAAGGAGAAATGAAAGAAGGAATGAAAGGACAAGAATGGAAGAAAGGAAGGAAGAAGGAGTGGAGAAAAAGAGAAGAAGATGGAAAGAAAACAGAAAGGAAATTTAATGAGAAGGAAGGAGAAACGAGAGGAGAGGAGTAAGTAAAATGGAGAGGTTAAGAAAGGAAAGTCAGAAAGCAGAAGTGAAAAAAATTGGGCCAAGTTTTTATAAAACAGAACCAAAGTAATTGAGCACCAATATCACTCATATGCTGATGTCAATGGAGAGCACTATACATTCTGGAATGATAGCTTCTAGGTTTGGTATAAATCAAACAGTCAAAGGCAGGAACACAGTTCACTACATGGATTTATGTGGCATCCTCATTTAGCTGTAGAGCTAAAAGGATCTTTAATGTCACTGTAAATGTAAGTCAAATAGAAACTGACTCTGCCCTTTCAAATATTTGAGACTGAAAAGAGAGGTATGAAACAACAGAAAATGGGGTAATAGAGTAAAAAAGCAAGAAGAACTCCTCAGAAAGTCATGTTGTAATCCAACACTAAAGCATAGCACTGATAAACTTTTCAGCATTTCCAGAAATGAATGTCCTAGATTTAAGGTGAAAATCTGTGGGTCTTGTACATTATGACAAAGACCATGAAAATTGGCAGAAATAAAAGATTATGAAAGCACATCCACAAATATTAATTGAAAGGCAGACACAGATTGAATTTAAAATGTTCAGGCAATGTGAACCTATATTGCATTGTTGGACATCACTGCAGCCTTGATCCTAAACATGAAACACAGAGTTTGCACTATGCCTGCAAAACACATCATGTAATACTACAACTAAGGCCTCATCTAAAATTTCAGAGTAGTGTATGTTGTGTTATGCATTACAGTCATTTTATTGATATAGAAGGTTTTCTGCCCTGATAAATTCATAGTAATTTGTACACCTATCATTTTTCCTCATCATACACATATCAGTTTCATAAATCTTTGAAGCCTGCTGTCCTCCTCTTCTCCTTTTCTCTCCCCTCTCTCTTTATTTCTTAGATTTCTCTTTCTATTTATTCTCTGTGCATAGCAGCCCTGCTTCTCTTTCCCTACCTAGTTATTGGTCATTCTGATTTTTATAAAAACTACTCAGGTGTTTTAGGCAGGCAAAATAAGACAGCTTTACAAAGTTAAACAATTGAAATATAAAAGAATGAAATACATCTTTGAATCATTATATTCCACAGCAGAAGGCCCTGTAAAAGCACTATTGGATTTATATCTAGAGGACAAAATAGCAGATCTGGAACACTAATGCTCTCACCTCAATGTCTTTCAATCATGTCATGAATCACCAAAAAAGCCCTCAGTAGATATGGTCCAATCACAGCAAAATGATCTTAGGATTTCTCAAGATCAGGGCTAAAATAAATAGATGTATTTTATTTATGAGATAACTAGTTTTTGGTAGCTAGTAACAGCAACAGAGAATAGAATAGAGGAGGGTAAATGTAAATTTCAAGGGGAAGAATGATGGGAGGGCTCACAGAATAGGTGTAGATATCCGGGAAGTACTCAGATCCATGTGAATTTTATGGGTGCTGTCTTTACAGAAAGACACTTCTAAAGGTGGTGGTTCAAACATCATCACTGGCCTTGTGACAAGATTCTCTGAGTATTCAACTGAGAGTGCAGCCTTGATCACATCTTCACTATAGCCTCTATGACCCTGCATAGAAGACTGAGATGTACCTGGCCCAAGTTATAGGTACTATGCATTCAGGTCTACATTTGTATTGTATTAACTTATTGTACAGTGATATTAAACTCCTTGAAAATTTCAGAGTTGTGCATCTGAAAAAAGGTACTAAGGATCACTCTCTTGAGCATTCCTATGCCACATGGGGATGATGGTGAAGTCCAAGAGACAATCATACAGAACTGGAGTACCTAGGAAGTAAACCCCAGATGATCACATCTGTGCACCATTGGGTCTTTAGAATTCAAGAAACTGCAATGGTAGAGCTACTAGGAAATAAAAGTGACCTGGGAATGATGTTGTGTAATCCAACAGTGCAGGGAAATATAAATGGGTTGTAAATTCAGGGTCACTGGGCACTAGATAGCAATGCCAAGGTCAGCTCTGGATATATTGTGAAACTTTTCACCCAACCCATGAAATAAGATTGCACAAGGTGGAAGATGACAAGAACAGAATGTGGCAGCATTGTGGAAGAGTACATAGGGAATGTTGTAAATATTGTATAAGGAATAATGAACAGCAAATGAGTCTAAACCCATTGATGAACGTCTTGATGGATACAGAGATGCAAATCAGAACTAAGCAGTAAATCAGCTGCAGGAGGTAGGGTGTGTGATCCTCTGAAGAGGGACCTTTGAAATTTCAAGTAAATGAAAGTAGAAATGTGACAGTAGTGTGAGGAATATCAGCTTGTGTCTGCGATACAACTAACAGTCTTCTATGTTCAAGTTCTGATTTTTTTTGGAGAATGAGGAACATTTCTAGTAAGTTTAAATTGGTTGTTTGCTCATTGTATTAAACATTGAAATAGCCTTGAAAAGAGTATCAGATAGGACTTTGTTTATTTATTTATTTTTAATATTTTTTTATTGAAAAAAATTTCTGCCTCCTCCCCGCCTCCCATTTCCCTCCCACTCCTCCCCCTCCCTCTCCAGTCTAAAGAGCAGTCAGGGTTCCCTGCCCTGTGGAAAGTGCAAAGTCCTCCCCCCTCAATCCTGGTCTAGGAAGGTGAACATTCAAACTGGTAGGCTCCCACAAAACCAGAACATGAAGTAGGATCAAAACCCAGTGCCATTGTCCTTGGCTTCTCAGCAGCCCTCATTGTAAGCCAAATTCAGAGAGTCCGGTTTTATCCCATGCTTTTTCAGTCACAGTCCAGGTGGCCTTGGTGAGCTCCCAATGGATCAGCCCCACTGTCTTCGTGGGTGGGTGCACCCCTTGTGGTCCGGACTTCTTTGCCCATATTCTCCCTCCTTCTGCTCCTCATTGGAACATTGGGAGCTCAGTCCGGTGCTCCAGTGTGGGTCTCTGTCTCTATCTCCATCCATCGCCAGATGAAGTTTCTATGGTGATATGCAAGATATTCATCAGTTTGGCTATAGGATAGGGTCATTTCAGGTTACCTATCCTCAGCTGCCCCAGCAACTAACTGGGGACATTGCCTTGGGCACCTGGGAGGCCCTCTAGGTCCAAGTATCTTGCCAACCCTAAGATGACTCCCTTAATTAAGATATGTGCTTCCCTGCTCCCCTAACCAACCTTCCTTTATCCCAATCATCCCGTTTTCCCAAGTTCCCCCCAACCTCCCCTTCTCACTTTTCTCTCCCCATCTCCCCTTACCCCCCTCCCACCAAACCCCCAAGATCCCAATTTTTGCCCGGCAATCTTGTCTACTTCCCATAACCAGGAGGATAGCTGTATGTTTTTCTTGGGTTCACCTTCTTAATTAGCTTCTTTAGGATATCAAATTATAGACACACTGACCTTTATTTATCTCTAGAAACCAAATTTGTTTTGTTTTTGTTTTTTTGTTTTGTTTTGTTTTGTCGAGACAGAGTATGTCTGTAGCTTTGGAGCCTGTCCTGGAACTAGCTCTTGTAGACCAGGCTGTTCGCAAACTCACAGAGATCCACCTGCCTGTGCCTCCCGAGTGCTGAGATTAAAGATGTGTGCCACCACCGTCCAGCTCAGAGAGGACTTTCTTAAGTAAGCAAATGGGTAATTTATAAAAATACATGGTGGGACAAAACCATATAACATTTTCATAAATATCTGTTTCATTGCTACACTATCTTTATAAACAAGATTCTTAAAATTACATGGTTGAGACAATTGAAAAGAAATGACTGAGAGTCTGAGTTTCAGTAATCAATAACTCCAGGAGATATTTTTAACTATGGAGTTCTGTGAGAGGAACCCACTAGAAGCTGCTAACAGTATCTGGATGGAAGATCGTCAACTTCCACAGGATGAATGGTAAAGGTGAAGTCTGTTTAGACCCACTGCCACTGAACGTGGCAGCAACCTCTGATGCTAATATGAATGCTCCACAGATCAGGAGTTTGGGGGCTTGCTGGTTTCTTTTGGCACTAGTATATGCGATTAAAAAGACCTATAGTGACATTCTGGCTGGATGTGCGACGATGGTCGTCTTTTTGCCTAGGGACACAGCCAAAGAAACTGGACTGTGTCAGCACAATGTCTCCCATGGAATATGAAATTATAAACACACATTTTTGTTCTTAAAAAATTACGCGCGCGGGTGGGTGTGTGGAGACGAACGCAAGACAAACAAAACAGACACAAGAGCTCCCACGTGGGTGCTATTTAATGGGGGAGGGGAACACGAAAGGGTGGGTGGTGTGCGGGACACACAAGGACAGACGGAAAGAGAGGAAGAGAGAGAGAGAGGGCAGGCCTCGTGTGGCCTTGCCTTTTTAACGGGGGGGCACAAGGGTGTCTGGGAGGATGTCCCAGGTGTGCGCACAGGTATCCGTAGTCCAGGAGGAGTCTGGGAGTTGTAGTTCCCAAAGGAATAACATTTCACCCTTTTTGTTTTGTTAAAAAAAATTGGGGGGGGGCTTAGGGAGTAGGGAATAGGGGCGTAGCCCGGTCTCTCATGACTGCTTCCTGCTGGCTTTGGGCGTTGAGGGGTCCAGGGGGTGTCCGATGATCTTGACATGTCCTGTTGGTCACGTCCTGTCCGCTGGCATTTCGAGATGGTCGGTTTCTGTTGGTTCTGTCCAGTCCGCTGGCGTCCTGAGATGGTTGATTGAAGAAGTCACTTTTGTCTGGCTTTTCCTGAGTATCTGGGTCATTGTTAAGATGCTGGAAGGCAAAAACAGCATTAGTAGAGAAAAGAAAATTGAAGGGGAGAGGAGGTCTGAAAGATTTGAGGGAAAATTTGGGGATGGGGGGTGGGGGAAGAGTTTTAAGAGGTCTGAGGTTAGGATGATAAGAAAAATTAAATGATACTTATTCCGTTAACGATCCGTTTGTGTTTTATCTGCTTAGGTGGGGCGGGCTGGCATCCTGGAGCTTAAAGAAAGTGTCTTAAAAGAGTTACCACTGTAGTTCGATGACTGACCTGTTCTGTCAAGTAGCTTTGTTAAAAATCTTCTTACCGCCTGAGCCCTTGACTTAGTATTTGATGATCTGTAACGACAACTGGATGGTTAGTTAGGAGTTTAAAGAAGGGTGTATGAACATAGAAAGATTGAGTGGCGGATGGTGCCACTGTTTTCCTTAGACTGGAGTAGAGGGGGTTGAGTCTGGCTTCTTTTGGAACTTAAGGGAGCAAGGCCCTGTCTGGGTTACCGTATACGACAGATTATCTTGAGCTGTGGAGACAAATACGTTATCTGAGTAGTGGACAATTGGGCCTTAGAAGGACAGACTCTGTAGCCCTTTTTGGATTAGAAATTTAATAAGGCAGCAGTATCAGTCCGGCTGGTCTCCAAGGATGGGCTACATAGCAGGATGTCATCAACATAGAGTATCAGTTTTGATTTAAGGAGAGACAGTGAGAGCAGATCAGAGGCCAGAGCTTGGCCAAAAAGGTGTGGGCTGTCCCGGAATCCCTGAGGGAGGACGGTCCAGGTCAGCTGTGTAGAGAAATTAGTATCGGGATCAGTCCAGGTGAAAGCAAAGATGTTTTGAGACTGAGGACTGAGGGGAATAGAGAAAAAAGCATCTTTCAGGTTGGCAGATCTGGCAGGAAGCTGCTGTAGCTTTCAGGAATCTGACATTCTTAGGTGGGAGTGTTTTAAGTGAATAACAATGGGAGAGTGGTGGTTAGGACAGAAAGGGGGAGGAGAAGAGTCTGAAGAAGTTCCAAGCCGCCTTTGCGAACTGCAGCAGCGGGGAAAGCCTCCCACTGCTTGTGCCAGCGACCTGTTGGAGGAATATTCATGAGGGATTTTGTTCTTAAAAAATTACGCGCGCGGGTGGGTGTGTGGAGACGAACGCAAGACAAACAAAACAGACACAAGAGCTCCCACGTGGGTGCTATTTAATGGGGGAGGGGAACACGAAAGGGTGGGTGGTGTGCGGGACACACAAGGACAGATGGAAAGAGAGGAAGAGAGAGAGAGAGAGGGCAGGCCTCGTGTGGCCTTGCCTTTTTAACAGGGGGGCACAAGGGTGTCTGGGAGGATGTCCCATACCTGTGCGCACACCTGCGCACAGGTATCCGTAGTCCAGGAGGAGTCTGGGAGTTGTAGTTCCCAAAGGAATAACACACATACCTGTGTAAAGCAAATGCACCCCAATGTAAAACCATCATGTATGTGGAATCTGTAACAGAAGTCATGAACAATGCTCTGAGACATATAAAATAAAATGAAAACTTTTATTAAATTCTACAGTTTCAATGTTAAGGACACCAAGGCTTAACAGGGAAGGTCACAGTGGATGTTTTCAACATGAACCCTCTATCCTGGTACTCAGAGAACTCTCACCTACAGCAGGAGAGTAGCCGATTCCATCTCTGAAATCCTTACTGGAGGCTTCTTCTTGGGCACTAGCAATTTGCATTTAAATACGGCTTGGGCAATCTGCACAATAGCTAATATCTCAATATGCAAACCAGCTCAAAAAAAGCTTGAGTTGGTGCTCAAGGTCACATTCTATTAGATCATCCTGTGGCAGTTAGGATTAGCAAAGAATTCCCTAGAGTATTTTAATCCTAAAATATTTGTTCTTAGCCCTGTGGAGACATCACATTTTGTTTGTTTGTTTGTGTTTTGTTTTGTCTCTTGCAGGGAGTGTGCTGTCAGTAAACTGCTTGCTGTAAAGAATGTGCATTGTAGGAGCACTATAACTCCTCAGAATAAATCTTTCCAAGGGAAGGAGAAATGGGGAAGATTAGAACATATGGTCAAAATATATAATATACTGAAAAAACACTGCTTTTGAGACAATTGTATAAAATGAATTTACATTAATAAAGATTTCAAGGGGGCAAGAAAATGGCCCACATGTCAAATACACTTGAAACCAATCTGGCTGTCAAACTCGATTTGATTCTCCAGATCCTGAATGACAAAGAGACAATAAAGTCCAAGTTGTTCTCTGATCTCCTCAACTAGGCAATGTCACATATGCACCTAGAAATATTCAGATGCTTGCACAGACACAAATACACACTCAAATTGACACAGTAACATAATCTACTAAAAAGTAGCAGAAAGGGAAAAACTAGAAGAAACAGACACAAGTAATGAAGTAAGAAAGTCCCTGTTTGGGTTTAATGCATATGTTAAAAATTTTAGATTTTGATCCCTTTTACACTGCCCTAATTTTTGGCAGGCAGCACACATAACTTTATGTGGAGTAGGCACTTAGGAAGGAGGACATACCATAGGCCAGACTAAAAGGTGAATACTGGGTTGGGAAAAAGCCCTTTCTTCTTGTCTGGAGATGGAGTTATTGGTGCCAAAATTATATCATTATATCTTTTGTTTGAGGAGCTCTTCACAGTCTTTTCATTAATGATAGACGCAGGGGCCCAATGACGGGAGTTAGTGTGGATCCTCGCCTGAATAGCACACCATACAGAGGTTGTAGAAACCAGCTCAACATGGCATGGTACAGGTATGAGGGCGCTCTCCACATAGCCTAAGACAGGGTGCCCTGTGATCTGCTTACTTTAATCCTGCTAGATGCCTTTTATTTGAGGAGCTCCAAGGATGGGCGACTTATGGCAGGATAATCCCCCAACCTAAGGCAGGGCCCTGGGAACCCCAGGACGCCTAAGGGGGAAAGAAAAAAGGCCTGGTCCCCACTCGACCTAGGAGTCATCGGGCACCCCTCTGTTCCCAGGAGAGGTGGATTGCTTCACCACTCAAGAGGAGGGTCTCTCCTTGTCTCAGTCCCTTCTCCTTTGGTCTGCCACCATGGTTGACTCTGACTGGTGCTCTCCCGTGATAGCTGCTGCCTTTGTATGGGACGGGGGAGGGGATCTGTTGGGAGCCATTTCCCCCTAGAGATCATTGCAGGAACCATCGCCCTGGAAAGACTGCAGGGAACCCCACACCCATGGTTGTGCTGGGAATGGTCCTGTTGCCCCACACCCAGTTGAAGCTGTTAATGGAGAAAAATAAAATAAAAAAATAAATAAAAAAATAAAATAAAATAAAAAAAATCAACTTAACCTTGTTGATTAGAAATATTGGAAGTCTCATTAAGATTAAATTTGCATATTGACAACGCTTCAAGAACTAGTCACCTCTTACTATGTGGAATTGGGCTACTGTCTAAAAAAGGTGACCTCAATGGAGCAAAATGAATTTACCCTGAGTTATCTCTTAATATTACACAGATTTTATTTCTTCCTTAGCAAAGGTTATACTGAAATAATAACATTTGTAATTAAATTGTTATTTTTTATATTTTTTTAAAAAAAGAAAGTCCTCTAGAATCAGAAAACGTAGGAAACAGGCTTTCCTACAGCTTCTGAAACAAAATACAGTTTGTCATCATCATCACTTCAGTCCAAAGAGTGTTATCATAGATGCCAGACCTCCAGAACTATAGAAACATAAATCCTTCATATTAAAGCAACAGAGTTTATGGCATTGTTTTACAAAGAAAGAGAAAGATAATGCTGAGTTTTCCTCTGCATTTGCACATACAGGCTTTTCATACCAAATGATATAAGAGACATTGAATCCACTACATCTTCCTCAGCTCTGTCTACATTTTTGATCAGAGTTCAGGCTCACTGGTTCTCAAGCAGAAGGGAGAAGTGTGCAGGTGCAGGACTGCATGTGGTGCGGGCAGCTGCTGAGATTCTCAAAAGTTTTTGTTGGAGGCTGAAGCAGTGTGAGAGGAAAATCATAAGCTTGCATACAGTAGTAATGTCCCAGGTCTTCAGCCGGGACACTGCTGATGGTGAGTGTGAAATCTGTCTCAGATCAACTGCCTATGAAGCGATCAGGGACCCCTGTGTGCCGAGTGGATGCATAGTAGATCGGTAGTTTAGGAGCCTGTCCTGGTTTCTGCTGGTACCAGTACAAGTAGTTCTTCTTGTCTTCACTGCCTAAAAGACTCTGACTAGACTTGCAATTGATGGTGACCTTCTCTCCTGCTGACACAGCCAGGGAGGATGGAGACTGTGTCATCACGGTATCAGCACATGCACCTGCAATAAGGAATACAAAATGAAGATTCATAATATGCAAGCACAGAATATAGTAACAGTTGAAAATTGTTATTTAATAACCTTCCAATGTCACCTTGTTACTGTATGTATATCTTACACAATTCTGTAACAAATATTAAGTCCTAGCCCACATTGTAAATTTCTTATATACAAAGAAGTGACGCTAAATCGATTATAACACTTTTAAATTTCTCACCAGACACCCGAGCAGCAGGGACATGAGGACATGTGTCTGTAACTCCATCTTGCTTCCCCCATCTATCTGATGCAGCTCAGTTCACACTGTAAATGTCAGGTTCATAAATTCTGAGCAGCTGGGCTAGCCTAGAGCGGCCCATGCAAAGCAGTCAGCAAATATAAAAGGGCAGCATGTGTGAGGCTGGTGAGATTCAACAGGCAAACGTAACACCACAGACAGTATGAATGATCACTGAAAGATATCAGCTTATAGCTCTCCAACAGAATCTATTTGGTACTCTAATAACAATTTTGTGTTAAAATCCAAGACATATTTAACTGCTTAGTTTTGGCAGAAATGTTAAGAATGCTATCTCAGGTTAACAGTGTTAGGGTAATGGTAAAATATATTGAAAAATTCACGACAGCAAAAGTAACTTAGAGTAAGAAAATATGTAGTAAAAGAATGGAAGGATGGAATGAAGAAGAGAGGAAAAGTATGCGAGAGAGAATTGAGACTAATTGGTTCCACTACCTCTCATGTGTGAAGTCATTCATGTTGAGTGAACATTGCGCTCCAGTTTCCAGATTGAAAATTAAACAGAAATATTGAGAATGCAAGAATTCACTCTGAGGAAATCCTGTGGAACATTAATTTAAGATTGACATAAGAGAAGCTTTAACATCAATGCAAAGGTAAACCCAGCAGGAACAAAGAAGTATCCTACCTATGACATCAGGAATCTGAAACAGGACTCTAAATTTCTGAAAATGGAAAGGAAACACAATGAACAGAATTTCTTCAATTATTCATAGCTGTAAAGCAACACCGCCAAGCATGTTTATTTCAGAAATGCATATTCTAGAATAGTCTAAAATTCAGCCATATTGAAAGTGGGTGAAAATAGTCTTGTTGTAGTAATGAACATGTTAAAACCTCTCCAGAAGATGTTGTGGTCATCCTATATCAAGTAATAATTTTATTGACACCAATAGATACCAACACCAGAGATTTCTGTCATTCTAAGAAAAATAGTTGTTTGAGGATGAATGAAAATCAGAAGTAATAACAGAAATCCCAGAACCTGCCATGACTTCAGGTTGGCAAACTCTTAAAGCATATATAAGAAGGAAATATAAACACAGTATTATATATAAAGTACTAGAAACAGAAAAATAATTAAACAAAATATTATGACAAGAAGTTGAAAGTCATCTGTAATCGCAGGAATGAAGAGACATAAATAGGAGGATTATGCCTTTGAGGCATCATGGAGCACAAATGTAGCCCAGTCTAATCCATACATGGAGACAATATTTCAAAAATGTGTGTGATTAATCAAGTGGTTACAAGGTAGCTCATATCATTTCATATCCAGGTCAACATAGTTATCTGATGTTAAGGTTTTAGCATTAAGCAAAAAATATTATTGGAAACTAAATAAGCATTTAAGTAACATGAATTTTCCTTTCAATTTGCATTAATTATATAATTTCATACATCATCTTTTCATGTACAAAATGTTAAATTACTTCTGATAAGCATATTCATATCTCCTCTGTTTAACTGCTAACATACCATCATAAGAGAGAAACAAGCAGTATGTGGAATAAAGAAGTTCGCAGTTATAAAGTCAATAATATGACAGATGAATGACTGCCCCAATCAGTGTCTAATAAGTTATGCTGTGTTCTGGATCTTTGATAAACTTTGTATTTTGCTTTGTTACAGCAGCAGTGAGCTTATATTGTGTTTGAAGTCATTTACTGCTGCTCATTCAGATTGGACAAATGGAGACAGGAGTCTTACAATCACAAAGGCTCTCACAGTTAAACATGTATTTTCATAGTACATAAGTGGAGAAAATGGAGACTACAAGGACAAAATTTCCATGTTCTTAGTGTGTGATAGAGAAAAACCAACAGTCCTTAATTAGTGCATTTTCCACAAATCAAGTCTTCATCCTGCTGCACTGGATTCCTTAGGCTGCGATTAAAAGTAAACTAACTCCAAACATACTGGCTGAAAACAACACGGATTAATTGAAGACTTTGAGTTCATTGGCAGAAGACCATCTTCTATGGATTCCACTATCAATGAAAACCCAGGGAAGTCACATTATATCTCGAACTCAGCAAAATGATAGAAACAGCATGCAAACTCCCTATACAGTATTACAGCCTAAAATGCAAACCTCAGTACTTAGATGGTTCAACTGCTATCACATGTTAATTTTCTTTGAAATATCATAGAAAATTGCCTAAAATTGTGTGAGAGAAAGAACAATAGACACAAAGTTAGTGCTAATGTCTGTGCCCCATGGGAAACAATTTCAACCAAGAAAGCCTTAAAGGAGCTTTCAGCTCAACCATGCTCAGTATAGAAATATGGAGCAGGAAAATAAACATCACCCAATTTCTTCTAAATACATAGATATTATTAGAGGTAAAGAAAGTTCCAAAGCATCAATAACCTGGGTTCTTCTGGAGTTGGTTAGTGACTTCTAGATGAATGTTGTGGCTTGTAGATTCTCATGTTTGGCATTGAAATAGAAACCAAAGCAAAAACGTAAAATCATTTCATTTGTTTAACAAATTGAAAGAAATCATGAAAGTGACTAAAAATGATGGAAGGACAGAAAAGAAAGATCAAGCAGTGTATGGTACAGTCACTGTGAACTTCAGTATGGAGATACACAAGAAAACAGAAAATTACCTTATGATTTAGCTACTCCTGTTCTATGTATATTCCTGAGCAAATGTACATCATCACAAAATAGATATACTTCCACACCGGTGTTTATTGCTAAACTATTCACATTGTAAAAATTTAAATCAGCCCAGTGTCTATCAACATATGAATGGATAATAAACAAATACTTATTTGCTAAGAAATTTTTTCAACTATCTTAAAAATAGAAATTATATAAATGTGTTATTTTTTCCCTGTGGCTGAATCTATAGTTTTGTTAATGAAAAGACTCATTATGCATGTGAATGCAATACATATTTTTCTGTGTTTGGGGATGGAATTCAGCTAACTTCTCCTTGTCCATGCTGATTAGTAGCTGTCTTGAAATCTTCTATGTCCTTGATGTTTTCTATACTGCACATCCCACCAGTAACCATGAAAGATATTTGGACATGGAGCATTAAGCTTCTAATCCTGGCACATGAGTGGTTCAGTCAAGACATTTGTAAAGTCAAGCTGATCTTAGAAAATTTATTGAGACCAAATTGAAATTAAAAAAAAAAGATGCATTGGTTTTTCAATGAGGTTATTTTGTGTACCCAGATAAGAATGCAGCCTTGACAACATGTTGACTGTAACCTGTGAGAGCCTGAAGAGCGTATGCAGAAAGATTACAGATATTGAGCTCATAAGTCACTTAATTTTTGATAATTCCTTATTAAGCATTAGGGAAATAATACAGTACAGATTCACTTTCATGAGCTAATCATGAGCTAACATGAAAACATCAAACATATGCATTTGAATGTGTTGCTAAAGATCATTTTGTTGAGGTTTCTCGCTATATATCAGACAAAACCAAAAATTCCAAAGAAGGTTCATGTACAAGTGGAAGTTTTTATAGGTTAAAGCTTCTGTGATCATGGATTGTACTCTTGGACCTCCACAGTTTATGCACCTGCATGGGAAAACAACTAGAGTATAAAAAAGGACCTGGGTGTGGTGTCATGGAATTCAGCAGTCAGGGCGAAGAGACTGGTGGGTTGTAAGTAAATTGTCATTGTGTCCTAGGTAGTGATTTCCAGGTCAGTTCAGAATATATAGTGAGACTTGGTAACCTTCCATCTAAGAAGACAGCAAAAAGTAAAAGTAAGCAAGAAGAGAGTGTGGCCACATTGTGGAAGAGAGTATAAAGCAAGTTATGAGTACTAGACAAGGCCTAAAGAAAGGCTAGTGAGACCCAGCCCATTGATGAGCTTCTGTGATGGACAAAAAGATGCAGATCAGAAGCAAAACAGTACATCAGCTTCAGGAGGCTTGTTTATAATCTACTGAAGAGAGACTTTTGTAATCTCCAGCAAATAGAAGAGAAAGGTGACAATAGGTTTATAATGTCAACTTGTGACTTCAAGACAACTAGCAATATTCAATATTCAAACTCTTATTTTGAACAATTGATGAAAGCTTCCTATAAATTTTTATTTATTTATTTATTTCCAGTAAAAGCTTTAATTGGGTGTGGGGCAATAGAACTATTCTTAGCACAATTATAGGTGTGGGGTTCCCTGCAGACTCCCCAGGTTGATGGTTCCTGTAATGATTTTTAGGGGGAAACGGCTCCCAACAGATCCGCCTTTCTCTTATATAAAGGCAGGTAGTTATTACGTGGAGAGCACCAGTCAGAGTCAACCATGGGGTCAGATCTAAAGGAGAAGGGACTGAGATAAGGAGAGACCCTCCTCTCGAGTTGTGAAGCAATTTACCTCTCCTGGGAACAGAGGGGTGCCTGATGATTCTTAGGTCGAGTGGGGACCAGGCCTTTTTACTTTCCCACTTACCCGTCCTAGGGTTCCCAGGGCCCTGTCTTAGGTAGGGGGATTATCCTGCCATAAGTCGCCCATCCTTGGAGCTCCTCAAATAAAAGACATCTAGCAGGATTAAAGTTAACAGATCACAGGGCACCCTGTCTTAGGCCATGTGGAGAGCGCCTTCATACATGTACCATGCCATGTTGAGCCGGTTTCTACAACCACTGTATGGTGTGCTATTTAGGCGAGGATCCACACTAACTCCCGTCATTGGGCCCCTGCATCTATCATTAATGAAAAGACTGTGAGGAGCTCCTCAAACAAAAGATATAATGATATAATTTTGGCACCAATAACTCCATCTCCAGACAAGAAGAAAGGGCTTTTTCCAAACCCAGTATTCACCTTTTAGTCTGGCCTATGGTATGTCCTCCTTCCTAAGTGCCTATTCCACATAAAGTTATGTGTGCTGCCTGCCAAAAGTTAGGGCAGTGTAAAAGGGATCAAAATCTAAAATTTTTAACATATGCATTAAACCCAAACACTTTACAGCATATGTCAAACTTTTCCCAACATCTATAAGCAGTTACAGATATTATTAGTTCAATTTCAGTAGGAGTACAATGACATACATTGTTGTTATCAAATACCACCAGTTCCAGTGTCTGAGCAACAGTGACAGGAACCCCTAATCCCCCTTCTTAAGTGAAGAGAGGTTAATATTTTAATTAAAATGAGTTCTGTGTCCCAAAGTTTAAAGCAGTCTGATTTTTAGTCTGCATCTCAGCTCCAAAGCAGAGCAGAGTTCAAGCTGCGGAAGCAGTTTAGCATTTGTGCTCCAGGACAGGTGGGGGAACCTGGGTGAGGCGAGCTGGATTCAGCTACATGAAGCACATCCAGGCACTTATGTCAGCGGGGTCTCCCTGGACTCTGGAGGCAGGATGACTCCATGCAGAGTGGTGTAACTGGTTTTGTCAGAAGGCACTTCTTTCCTTGGGGGCAGGGAAGACCGGACCAAGGACCTCTCCTCAATCACCTCTGGAAGTCTGGAACTCCTCTGTGTCCACAGCCTCGACATCACATCCAGATTTTATTTTCTTTCTGTAAAAAAAAGCACAAACACATCCTCGACCCCAAATATATATACAGGTCATGTTTTTTCATGATGCATTGCAAGGGCTTTTTCACCTTGTATTAGCTAAGGTCAGCTTGGTGTCATCAAGCCAGATCCGTTTGCATCAGGATCTGCTGGCAACTTTTATGAGTTGCTTTGAAGGAGCCTTGTTATGCTCCATAATTTTTATTATTATTAGCCATATATGCAGTTCCTCAATTGGAAGAGCCATTTGTAAAATTTAGCATAAAATCCTTTAAGGGATTTTTTGCTATAACATTAGCAAAATACAGGTGCATAAATTGTAGCAATGATCTGGGAAAAGACCATTGTTTTTGGCCTTTGAATTTAGAAAAGGCCATTGTCCAGGAATCAATCTTAAAATTATCAATGAATCTACTGTTTAGTATAAGAAACATTGATCATAGTCAATATTTTGTTAAACCATTTTCCAGAATCTATCCTGTCCTTTTATATCAGACAGGCTACTGGTTTAAATTAAGAGTTTAATATCTTAACTAGCAAAACTGAGAAGATTTAGCCATAAGCAGCAATTTTTATAAAACTGTTGTAGAATAAGTTTTACATTTAATATACACGCTTGCCATAGCTGAATTATAATTAATATACTGTATTTGTTGATTATTGTATACTTTATCTGTTGATTTATACTTTACCTGCTTGAGTACCTGTTAGGCAGCTGTTTTAAGCTCTCTATTGGAAACTGTTTTTGTAAGAATTTTACATAGCAGCTCAAGGTCTCCCATAAGAATATTATAACTAGAGCTTTAACCATTGGACATCCAACCAAAAGTTTGTAAGCTATCCTCCTTTTTTTATTATTGGAAAAAAGAAATTTCTGCCTCCTCCCCGCCTCCCATTTACCTCCCACTCCTCCCACTCCTTCCCCCTTCCCCCTCTTCCCCCTCCATATCCAGACTGAAGAGCAGTCAGGGTTCCCTTCCCTGTGGAAAGTTCAAAGTCCTCCACCCTCACACCTGGTCTAGGAAGGTGAACATCCGGGCTGGGTAGGCTCCCACAAAGCCAGAACATGAAGTAGGATCAAAACCCAGTGCCATTGACCTTGGCTTCTCAGCAGCCCTCATTGTCCCCCAAATTCAAGGAGTCCGGTTTTGTCCCATGCTTTTTCAGTCACAGTCCAGCTGGCCTTGGTGGGCTCCCAATGGATCAGCCCCACTGTCTCCGTGGGTGGGTGCACCCCTTGTGGTCCTGACTTCTTTGCTCATATTCTCCCTCCTTCTGCTCCTCATTGGAACCTTGGGAGCTCAGTCCGGTGCTGTAGTGTGGGTCTCTGTCTCTATCTCCATCCATCGTCAGATGAAGGTTCTTTATTTATCTCTAGA
This sequence comes from Microtus agrestis, assembly GCA_902806775.1. Lineage (NCBI taxonomy): Eukaryota > Metazoa > Chordata > Mammalia > Rodentia > Cricetidae > Microtus > Microtus agrestis. The sequence goes on from CADCXT010001935.1 coordinate 83,788, forward strand.
AACCAATTATGAGTGAATACAACCCATGTTCATCTTTTTGGGTCTGTGTTACCTCACTCAGGATAGTGTTTTCTATTTCCATCCATTTGCATGCAAAGTTCGCGAAGTCATTGCTTTTTACCGCTGAGTAGTATTCTAATGTGTATATATTCCACACTTTCTTGATCCATTCTTCCAATGAAGGGCATCTAGGTTGTTTCCAGGTTCTGGCTATTACAAATAATGCTGCTATGAACATAGTTGAACAAATGTCCTTGTCATATGATCGTGCCTCTCGTGGGTATATTCCCAAGAGTGGCATTGCTGGGTCCATGGGTAGGATGATCCCGAATTTCCTGAGAAACCGCCACACTGCTTTCCAAAGTGGTTGTACAAGTTTGCATTCCCACCAGCAATGGATGAGCGTACCCCTTTCTCCACAGCCTCTCCAGCAAAGGCTGTCATTGGTGTTTTTGATTTTAGCCATTCTGACAGGTGTAAGATGATATCTCAATGTTGTTTTGATTTGCATTTCCCTGATCACTAAGGAGGCTGAGCATGACCTTAAGTGTCTTTTGGCCATTTGAACTTCTTCTGTTGAGAATTCTCTCCTCAGATCAGTGCCCCATTTTTTAATTGGGTTAATTAGCATTTTAAAGTCTAGTTTCTTGAGTTCTTTATATATTTTGGAGATCAGGCCTTTGTCTGTTGTGGGGTTGGTGAAGTCAGTGGGTTGCCTTTTTGTCTTAGTGACAGTGTCCTTTGCTTTACAGAAGCTTCTCAGTTTCAGTAGGTCCCATTTATTCAATGTTGCCCTTAATGTCTGTGCAGCTGGGATTATACCTAGGAAGCGATCGCCTGTGCCCATCTGTTGTAGGGTACCTCCCACTTTCTCTTCTATCAGGTTCAGTGTGTTTAGATTGATATTGAGGTCTTTGATCTATTTGGACTTGAGTTTTGTGCATGGTGATAGATATGGGTCTATTTTCATTCTTCTACAGGTTGACATCCAGTTGTGCCAGCACCATTTCTTGAAGATGCTTTCTTTCTTCCATTGTATACTTTTAGCACCTTTATAAAAAATGAGGTGTTCATATGTTTGTGGGTTAAAATCCGGGTCTTCTATACGATTCCATTGGTCGACTTCTCTGTTTTTATGCCAATACCACACTGTTTTCATTACTGAAGCTCTGTAATAGAGTTTGAAATCAGGGATGGTAATGCCTCCAGAGGTTCCTTTATTGTATAAGATTGTTTTGGCTATCCTGGGTTTTTTGTTTTTCCATATAAAGTTGGTTATTGTCCTTTCAAGATCCATGAAGAATTGTAACAGGATCTTGATGGGGATTGCATTGAATCTATAGATTGCCTTTGGTAGGATTGCCATTTTTACTATGTTGATCCTCCCAATCCAAGAGCAAGGGAGATCCTTCCATTTTCTGGTATCCTCTTCAATTTCTTTCTTCAATGCCTTAAAGTTCTTGTCAAATAGATCTTTCACTTCTTTGGTTAGAGTTACCCTAGATATTTCATGCTGTTTGTGGCTATTGTGAAAGGAGATGCTTCTCTTAATTCCCTCTCTGCTTCCAAATACTTTGTGTATAAGAGGGCGACTGATTTTTTGGATTTGATCTTGTATCCGGCCACATTACTAAAGGTGTTTATCAGCTGTAGGAGTTCTTTGGTGGAGTTCTTGGGGTCGCTTACGTACACTATCATATCATCTGCAAATAACAAAAGTTTAACTTCTCCCTTTCCAATTCGAATCCCATTGATCCCCTTATGTTGTCGTATTGCTATTGCTAAAATTTCAAGCACTATATTGAAGAGGTATGGAGAGAGTGGACTGCCTTGTCGTGTTCTTCATTTTAGCGGGATGGCTTTGAGTTTCTCTCCGTTTAGTTTGATGTTAGCTGTCGGTTTGCTGTAAATAGCTTTTATTATATTTAGGTATGACCCTTGTAACCCTAATCTTTTCAAGACTTTTATCATAAAGGGATGTTGAATTTTGTCAAAAGCTTTTTCAGCATCTAAAGAAATGATCATATGGTTTTTTTCTTTCAGTTTATTTATATGGTGGATTACATTGATATATTTTCATACGTTGAACCAGCCTTGCATCTCTGGGATGAAGCCTACTTGATCATAATGGATAATTTTTCTAATGTGTTCTTGGATACGGTTTGCCAGTATTTTGTTGAGGATTTTTGCGTCGATGTTCATGAGTGAGATTGGCCTGTAATTCTCTTTCATTTTTGAGTCTTTGTGTGGTTTTGGTATCAGAGTGACTGTAGCTTCATACAAGGAATTTAGCAATGACTCTTCTGTTTCTATATTGTGAAATCCATTAAGGAGTATAGGTATTAGGTCTTCTTGGAAGTTCTGGTAGAATTCCGCATTGAAACCATCTGGTCCTGGACTTTTTTTGGTAGGGAGGTTTTTGATAACAGCTTCTAATTCTTTGTGACTCACAGGTCTATTTAAATTGTTCACCTGGTCCTGATTTAGCTTTGGTATATGGTATTTATCTAAAAAAGTGTCCATTTCTTTTACATTTTCCAGTTTTGTGGCATATAGGCTTTTTTAGTAAGATCTAATGATTCTCTGAATTTCCTCTATGTCTGTGGTTATGTCCCCCTTTTCATTTCTGATCTTATTAATTTGCATATTCTCTCTCTGCCTTTTGATTATTTTGGACAGGGGTTCATCAATTTTGTTGATTTTCTCCAGGAACAAGCTTTTTGTTTCATTGATTCTTTGGATTGTTTTCTGTGTTTCTATTTTGTTGATTTCTGCCCTCAGTTTGACTATTTCCAGTCTTCTACTCCTCCTAGGTGAGTCTGCTTCTTTTTTTCCTAGAGCTTTCAGGTGGGCTGTTAAGTCTCCAATGTGTGCTTTCTCTGTTTTCTTTAAGTGGACACTTAGGGCTATGAACTTTCCCCATAGGACTGCTTTCATAGTGTCCCATAAGTTTGAGTAGGTTGTTTCTTTATTTTCATTGAATTCAAGGAAGACTTTAATTTCTTTCTTTATTTCTTCTTTGATCCAGGTGTGGGTCAATAGTTGACTGTTCAGTTTCCTTGAGTTTGTATGCTTTCTGGGGGAAGCATTGTTGTTGAATTCTAACTTTAGTCCATGGTGATCTGATAAGCCACAGGAGGTTACGAATATTTTTTTGTAACTGTGTAAGTTTGCTTTGTTACCGAGGATGTGGTCAATTTTCGAGAAGGTTCCATGAGCTGCAGAGAAGAAGGTATATTCTTTCCTATTTGGGTGGAATGATCTATAGATGTCTGTTAAGTCCATTTGATTCATTACCTCCATTAATTCTCTTATTTCTCTGTTAGGTTTCTGTCTGATTGACCTGTCCATTGGTGAAAGAGGAATATTGAAATCTCCTACTATTAGTGTGTGCGGTTTGATGGCAGCCTTGAGTTTTAGTAATGTTTCTTTTATGTACGTGGGTGCTTTTTTATTAGGGGCATAGATATTCAGGATTGAGACTTCATCCTGATGAATTGTTCCTGTTATGAGTATAAAATGTCCCTCTCCATCTCTTCTGATTGATTTAAGTTTGAAGTCAACTTTGTTAGAAATTAGTATGGCCACACCTGCTTGTTTCTTAGGACCATTTGCTTGATAAACCTTTTCCCATCGCTTTACTCTAAGTAGGTGCCTGTCTTTGTGGTTGAGGTGTGTTTCTTGTAAACAGCAGAATGTTGGATCCTGTTTGCGCATCCAATCTCTTAGCCTGTTCCTTTTTATATGTGAGTTGAGTCCATTGACATTAAGGGATATTAATGACCAGTGGTTGTTAACTTTGGTCAGATTTTTAGTCATAGAGTTTGTTTGCCTTCTTTGAGTTGCACTGGTGAAGGGACTCTAGATGTTTGAGTTATTGTGGTCATTATTGGCCTCTTGGTTTTTGATTTTCCTTCTAATACTTTCTGTAAGGCTGGATTTGTGGCTACATATTGTTTAAATTTGTTTTTATCCTGGAAAATTTTGTTTTCTCCATTTATAGTGAATGAAAGCTTTGCTGGGTATTGTAGTCTGGGCTTGCATCCATTATCTCTTAGCTTCTGCAGTACATCTATCCAGGACCTTCTGGCTTTCATGGTTTCCATAGCGTAGTCAGGTGTAAGTCTGATAGGTTTACCTTTATAAGTAACTTGGCCTTTTTCCTTTGCAGCCCTTAATATTCGTTCTTTATTGTGTATGCTTTGTGTTTTGATTATTATATGGTGAGGGGATGTTCTTTTTTGATCTAGCCTATTTGGTGTTCTGTATGCTTCTTGAATCTTTATAGGTATATCTTTCTTTAGGTTGGGAAAGTTTTCTTCTATAATTTTATTAAATATATTTTTTGGACCGTTGAGCTGCACTTCTCCTTCTTCGACTCCAATTATTCTTAGGTTTGGTCTTTTTATTGTGTCCCAGATTTCCTGAATGTTTTGTGATGAGAGCTTGTTGGATTTGCTGTTTTCTTTGATCAATGTGTTTATTTTCTCTATGGTATCTTCAGCGTCTGAGATTCTTTCTTCAATCTCTTGTATTCTGTTGGTAGTACTTGTCTCTGTAGTTCCCGTTCGTTTACCCAGATTTTCCATCTCCATCCTTCCCTCGGTTTGTGTTTTCTTCATTACTTCCATTTCATTCTTCAAGTCTTGAACCGCTTCTCTTACCTGTTTGAGTGCCTTTTCTTGTTTCTCTTGGTTTTCTTGGGTATCTTTGAGCGATTTATTCATTTCCTCTACCTTTTTGTTTGTCATCTCTAATTGTTTGTGGCAGTTTTTCACCTCCTGTTTAAGGTCTTCTATTATTTTCATATAATTTACTTTTGAGTCGATTTCTTCTAATTCTTCTGGAGTAGGGTGTACAATTCTTCTTATTTCGGGATCCCTGGATTCTGGTGATGACATGTTGCCTTTCAGGTTATTGGGGGAATTCTTGCATTGGCGCCTTCCCATCTCTTCCTTCAAATGGAGCCAGGAGAGGCCTGGTGTCTTGGTCCAGTCTTTGCTGTGACTGACTCTCTGAGAGTATCTCTTCAGTGTAGAAGCAGGAACCGACCCGTCCAGATGGAACCCCTCAGCACCACAACTCAGACGCCACTCTGGGTGGTAGTCCGTCCAGATGGAACTCCTCAGCACCAGTCCAGATGGAACTCCTCAGCACCTAAGCAGGGCCGCTTGGTAGCCCAGAGATCCGGAGACGAGCAGAAGGATGTGGGAGGCGGCGCTGGGTCCAGGAGACCACTGGAGGCCCTGGAGCACCAGCTAAAGGTGCCCGAGCTCCCTTACAGGGAACCTTGAAACCTGCCTTGAAGGCAGGCACTCCCTGCTCGCTCTGGATGGGTAGCCTTAGTGTCTAAATTTTTAATAAGCATCTATTTAATCTATTGAAAATAGTAATGGGAGTGGTCTTTATTAAGAACTAAAATTGAAAAAATATAAATCATATATGGTGGAACTAACAACACATTAGTTTAAGATATCTCTTTTTTACACTTTCACCATTTTACAACAAAGGTTTTGGAAATCCCATGATTTACATGTGCATGGAATGACACAGCTCAAAGACTAATGCTCAGCAAACAGCAACCTCAGGAAGTTCCTTGAGCCCTGTGGGAGCTAACTTGTTGGATAAGGGAGCTTGTTGGTTCCCAGTTGCCTGGCATACTTAAACCCAAAATAATCTACTGAAACTGTATAAATTAAATCACTGCTTGGCCCATTAGCTCTAACTTCTTATTGCCTAACGCTTACACCTTAATTTAGCCCATTTCTAGTAATCTGTATTATCAAGAGGCTGTGGCTTACTGGAAAAATTTCTATATGTCTGACTTCGGCAGCGGATCCATGGCTTTTCCCTAACTCTGCCCTTCTTTCTCCCTGCCTAGATCTGCTCTGTCGTGACCTGCTTTGCTATAGGCTCAAGGCGGTTCTTTATTCATCAACCAATAAAAACAACACATATACAGATGGGCCTTCCACATTATTGCTGCAGGAGCTCCTTCTACTTTTTTAGCTAATAGACTTTGAGATACCAGCCCACTTGGGTGTGGTCTCTTTTGCTTTATAAAGCAGCAGTAGCCCTGCTCTCTCTCTCTCTCTCTCTCTCTCTCTCTCTCTCTCTCTCTCTCTCTCTCTCTCTCTCTCGATTCCAGCTCTGCTTCCACCTACTAGACTCTGTTCCTGGTCGCAGAATGGGCTTTTGTCTATTTTGATATGTAAGTTTTCCCCTTAAATAAATAACCCTTTTATTAATCATAATTCCAAACTGGTGTGGGATTGTTTTGTGATTTACGTCTATACATCATTTCCCCTTTTCTGTTAAAACAAAAATGAAGGCTTTAATTTTAACATAGTAGAATAAAACAGTTGGCAAGCAAGAATTACAGTTACAATATTTATATCTCCTTCATCTTTTATCTTAAATAGGAAAACTATAACTATGAATTTTGAAATTCTATCGAAGGCTCCAGAAGAATATGATATTATCTGAGTAAACAGGAAGTACATTGTAAGCAACTTCTAAAACTCTAGAATTGTCAGAGACATCTCGCTACCGGGACAGTCACCCAAAGTTTTTACATATCATTGGGGCATCCATCTTCAGCCTACAGGCCAATAGTATACATCAAATATTTCCACAAAGCAGGAAATGTCAAAGACAGGCCCTCCTGCCTATATTGGCAGTTTGCCAGTCACTCTATTTTGTATCCTGCAGAATGTCTAGGAACCCAGAGGAACCATCTCACCTTTAGACAAGTTCAGCACTCATTTCTCTGTGGGTCCTGAACGTCCAGTCAAGAGTCCAGGCAACAGAGCTTCTAGCCCAAATGACTAATAAACTCTAAAAGGAGCCTCTTCAATTCCCATCATCCTCCCGAAGTAGCTTGGTGCTGCCAGGAGCAAATGTGTCTCACTGTCATGAAAAGTCTTAAATTCTTAAACATTTTAAATGCCATATTCTGAAGGTCTCTATATAACTTGAAGAATACCTCTCTAAATTACATATATCTCTAAATATCTAGAAAATCTAAATAACATGACTACAGGTATGACTATTAACCTATAATTTCTTAGGTATATATTACATTTTATGTGAGCTACACAAACAAAATACATCCAGGGCAGAAATATATCTATACACAGTATACCAAAATCGACTTTAAATTTGTATCAATAAACTGAGTTCCATACCAATGCAAATCTTTATAGCATATTCTCTTTTAAATATAAAGAAACATTTATAGACAATATTTGGAAATATTGGTGTCATTCTGCTTATACTGCATGCTGCTGTTTGGGGGCATTGTTAATCAGGTCTTTTATTGTTTGTCCTGTGTGCTAGGTTTATGTCAGTAAAAAGTTGAAGTAAGTTTTTGGGGGGTTGTTCTAGGCAAACTTTAGAAAGTTGTATTCCATCAAAACATATTAGCTTGCAATTAATCCACAGGTTCTCATACTCTGTGAAGACAAAAGAAGAACCTCTTTTCAAAAGCAACCAATCCATAAACTCAAACTTTGAAGTAAAAATACAATAAAGATATAATGGTTTAATTGTGTAGCCCATACAATGAAATATCTCTCAGTACTTAGCTACTTTACAGTCAAAAATTTTAAGAAAAAAACAATAATATACATAATCTAGACTCTCTGTATATAGTCCATCTTTACATGGCTTATTTTTCTTTTCTCCTGTTAATCTATGACTGTCTAATCCCTGTCTCTAGCTTATGTTGGAGAGGATGTGCAGTAAGGGGAACACTCATCCATTGCTGGTAGGAATGCAAACTTGTGCAACCATTTTGGAAATCAGTGTGGCAGTTTCTCAGAAAATTGGGAGTCAACCTACCTCAGGATCTAGCAATAGCACTCTTGAATATACACAAAGGATGCCCAGTTGTCCTACAAAAGCATTTGTTCAATTATGTTCATAGCAGCATTATTTGTAATAGCCAGAACCTGGAAACAACCTAGTTGCCCCTCAATGGAAGAATGGATAAAGAAAGTGTGGCACATCTATACATTAGAGTGGTAAAAAACAATGACATCTTGAATTTTGCATGCAAATGGATGGAAGTAGAAATCACTATCCTGAGTTAGATAACCCAGAACCAAAATATGAATATGGTATATACTCACTCATTAGTGGATTCCAGCCATAAAAAGGACATTGAGCGTATATGTTGTGGTCCTAGAGAAGCTAAGTAATAAGGTGAACCCCACAAAAACATATATAAATGCTCCTGGAAATTGGAAACAGACAAGATCACCAGGCAAAAGTTGGGAGCATGGGGGCTGGGGTAGGGATAGGGGGAGGGACAGAGGGGGAGAGAGAGGAGAGAAGGGAAGGGTTGGACAGAGCTTGTGGGATTGGGATGGTTGAGATGCAGGAAGGATGGATATGGGAGCAGTGAAGGAGATACCTTAATTGAGGGAGCTATTTTGGGGTTGGCAAGAGGCTAGGCCCTAGAGGGGTTCCCAGGAGTCCATGGTAATGACCCCAGCTAGGATTATGGTCAGTGGAGGAGAGGGTACCTGAACTGGCCTTGCCCCGTAGTCAGACTCATGGCTATCTTGAATATCACCATAGAACCTTCATCTGGCAACAGATGGAGAAAGAGACTCAGACCCATATCGGAGCACTGGACTGAGCTCCCAAGGTCCAGTTGAAAAGCAGAAGGAGGGAGAATGAGAACAAGGAAGTCAGGACCATGATGGGTTGGTTCACCCACTGAGACAGTGTGCCTTTGCTAATGGGAGCTCGCTAACTCCAGTTGGACTGGGATTGAATGAGCATGGGATTAAACTGGACCCTCTGAATGTGGTTGAAAATTGGGGCAGACTGGGGGGCCAATGATAATAGCACTGAAATTTTTCTCTACTACATGTACTGGCATTTTGGGACTCTATTCTCTTTGGATGTATACCTTTCTAAGCCTGGATGTGGGGGGGAAGCCTTGGACTTCCCACTGGGCAGGGTGACTTCCCCTCTCTTAGGATTGTAGGGGGTGGCAGGGAGGGTGTATGAGGCAGCAGGAGGTGAGAGGATGGGAGAAAGTGGAAATTATGAATGGCATTATTTATAAAGTAATAAAAAATCAAAACAAACAAAAAGACTGTATTTTATTTTTTGAAAAAAACATTTACTTCTTTTTATAACTCTCTATACTCTTTTTCTTCGGTTTCCCAAGCCTATGTATAATTATCCAACACCGTGACCCATTTAGAGGTCTTTTATGCCTGAATCTGTCCTATTATGAATCTGTAATTCTTTACTGTCCAGGAGTCTTTCTTAAAAAGCTAAGCGCGTCTTCAAAACTTAAGTGGCACCACTACTAAGGTATATATGGTACTTCCTGCTTGTTTGCCCAGTCTAAAACTTAAGCTGCACCATTGATATGATATATACAGAACTTCTTGCTTGCCCATCTAGTTCAGCATGGTGGAGCTGCTTGTGCCTCAGAGAGCTATTCACACATCCCCACTCTCAGGCACACAGCCTGGTTATATCACCATTAAGAAAGCTACAGCAAAATTTAAGATGTTATTGTTTATACTGCTGAGTAGTACTATGTTGTGAGGAGCTGCAGGCCACTTTCTTGCCGCCCCAGCTCCCAGCTGCCAGCTAGCTCTAGCTTATGCCCCGAAATAATTACACGGAAACTGTATTCTTTTAAACACTGCTTGGCCCATTTCTATCTAACCTCTTCTAGGCTAACTCTCGCACCTGGGCTAGGCCATTTCTAATAATTTTTGTAGCCCATGAGGTGGCTTACCAGGGAAGATCTTAACCTACGTCCATCCTGGGTCAGAGCTTCATCGCTCATTTCTGCCCGGGAGATGGGAGCATGGCTTCTTCTCCAGAGAGCAGAGCTGTCGTGGTTGAGCTCACTTCCTCTTCCTCCCAGCTTTCCGTTCTGTTTACTCCTCCCACCTATGTTTTAACCTATCAGGGCCAAGCAGTTTCTTTATTGCTTAACCAATGAAATCAACAGATTGATATATGACACTCCCACATCAGTACTATAATTTGTAGATGTGCCACACTTTCTTTCCTGAGTGAGATAACCCAGAACCCTAAAATATGAATATGGTATGTACTCACTCATTAGTGGAGTTTATCCATTAAAAAAAAGGACATTGGATTCTAGAGAGGCTAAGTAATAAGGCCAACCCAAAGAAAAAACAAATATAGATCCTCCTGAAAATTGGAAGTAGAAAAGATAATCAGGCAAACCTTGGGAGCATGTGGACAATGGAGTAGATGGAAGGGCAGAAGGGGAAAGAGATGGGAGAAGAGGAGGGCTGGAGCAAACTTGTGGGAGTGGAATGGTTGAGATGGAGGAAGAATGGATATGGGAGCAGAAAAGGAGATATCTTAATTGAGGAAGACATTTTTGGATTGGCAAAATGTTTGGCTCTAGAGGGGTTCCCAGAAGTCCACAGGAATGACCCCAGCTAGAACCCTGGGCAGTGGAGGAGAGGGTGCCTAAACTGGCCTTGCCCCATAGTCAGACTCATGACTATCTTGAATATCACCATAGAACCTTCATCCGGGGATGGATGGAGACAGAAACAGAGACCCTTATCAGAGCACTAAACTGAGCTCCCAAGGTCCAGCTGAAGAGCAGAAGGAAGCAGAATGTGAGCAAGGAAGTCAGGACCATGAGACAGTACTTGAGGTAATGGAAGCTCACTAACTCCAGCTGAACAGGGATTGAATGATTGAACGAGCATGGGATCAAACTGGACTCTCTGAATGTGGTTGACAATTGAGGCAGAGTGAGGTGCCAATGATAATGGCACTGGGATTTGTCTCTACTGCATGTACTGGCTTTCTGGGACCCTATTCTCTTTGGATGCATACCTTTCTAAGCCCCATTGTAGGGGGAAGGGCCTTAGGCTTCCCACAGGGCTGGGTGCCTTGCCCCTACTTAGGACTGGAGGGTGTGGGGGAAGGGTGTGGGGGTAGTGGTAGGGTCATGGGAGGAGAGGAGGAAGTGGGAATTTTGCTTGGTAATATTTATGAAGTTTTATATATATATATATGGTCTGCTCACAAACCACGCTCAAATGCTCTGTAGCCAGACTTTCTGCCTGAAATAGTCAAAGTTTGTGCTAGCAGCATGGCCCAGAAAGCCTGCTTTTTTTTCCTGCTACAGATGAATCAGAAAAACCTCTCTTAAAGGAACTGTGTGGCATTCCACCAGCAAACAGCAAGAAGCTGTGTTAAACTCTGCCTTTTTGTGTTAAGCTCTCTCAGGTTTTATGTGGATTTTAGTTAGCTACATCGGCACCAATTTGTTGGAAAAGAAAAGTTGTTGGTTCTTGGATGCCTGGCTAATACCTTGTAACCTTAACACTAATTAAATACCATAATTTTGATGATCAGGACACTAAAACATGAAAAGTAACAGGGGCTACAAGAGATGTTTCCAACACTGTACCATCTCACCTGGAACCCAGAGCAGAAGTAGGAACAGGAGGAGAACAGCTGAATCCATCTCTGAGACCTGAACTATAGCTTCCTTCTTGGGGACTAACAAGCTGCCTTGAAAGAAACTCTGAACTATCTGCACTGTGGTTAATGTCTCAGTATGCAAATAAGCTCATAAAGGCTTGAGTTGGTGCTCAAAGGACACCTGCTCTTGTGTCACCCTATAGCAGTTAGAATTAGCAAAGAATTCCCAAGAGTATTTTAGTGTATCCCAGGTGATTTGGTGTTTGGCCCTATGGAATCAACGTATACTTTTATTTTGAGATTCCCTTTGGGAAGTTCACTGTCACTACTCTGCTTGCTCTAAACAGCATAGGTTGTAGGAACACTGTGATCCCTCACAATTAAACTTTTCAAAGGGATGTTTTTATTTCTTTTTTATGTGTATATGTCTTTTCTCTGCATGTATCTCTTTGAACCAAATATGTGCCTGTTGCCCTGGGATTCCAGAAGTAAAAATGGATCCCCTGGAACTAGTGTTCCAGTTAGGTATGAACTCTCATAAGAATGCTGAGACGAAAGTAAACCTATATCCTCTGCAACACTAGGAAGGGTTCTAAACCACTGAGCCATCACTCAAGCTCCATTGTGATATGTCTCACCAATACAAAACAATCAGGCTTAATAAGAACAAGGGGTCATGGTCAGATGAGAAGGGGATGTGGACTCCAATAGGAGGCTTTACTCTAACTGTCATCAGGAGCAGAAAAGGGAGTGGGCTGTGATCATGGGATGAAAAAGAGTGGAAACCTAAGCTTAGAGTGAACAGGTGTCATTGAGCATAAGGTAGGTCTCTACATCTTCTCACTATGAAGCCAATGCTGATTTCACATAAAGTCTTCAAAAATAGAGGAACATTTTACCTTGTAAAAAGTGGCATTACCTCAGAATCCACAGTACCTGTCAATCAGCATAAGACTTAGGGGACCCAGCTTGGTCTGCAGACAGAAAGACAGATATCCAGCTATGTCCCCATTCTGAAACAGAAGAGGGATAATGATGCCCCATTTTGTGTCCCTCTGGACACTCACCATCAATTCCACAATGAACCACAGACTTTAAGACAAACCCCAGGTTAACTAAATAGTGAGGCTCTTTCATAATGAGCATTTCTCTTCTCAGTGGCACCTGAAATGTGTTGAAATAGGAGTGGCAGGACCGTGTCCCACCACCCAGCCACCTGCACGTCTAGCTTTATACCCGAAATAATTACATGGAAACTGTATTCTTTCAAACACTGCCTGGCCCATTAGTTCCAGCCTCTTATTTGCTAGCTCTTACATATCGATCTAACCCATTTCTAATATCCCTGTAACACCATGAGGTGTCTTACCAGGGAAGATCTTAACCTGCGTCTGTGTCCCATAGGAGAATCATGGCTACTCCTTGACTCAGCTTCTTTCTCCCAGCATTCTGTTCTGTTTACTCCGCCTACCTAATTTTATGTCCTATTAAAGGGCCAAGGCAGTTTCGTTATTTAACCAATGAAATTAACACAAAACAGAAGACTCTCCCCCATCAGAAATGGTGACAATTAAAATGGAAGAATATTGTATGCAAGGAAAGAAAACAGTCAGAGTTTCAGCTTCCTGGTGTTTAGTGAGAAACATCTAAGACCTTGACATCCTCACATAGTATCACTTTATTCAAGGAACTACAAGTGCACTAGTGGTGCGGGAGAATTATCTGTATTCTGTCAATCATGTTTTAAATAAATGCTGATTGGCCAGGCAGGAAATATAGGCAGGAAAACCAGACAGGAAGTAGAAATGATGTAATGAGAACAGAAGAACTCTTGGAAGAAGGAAATTGATTCCTCCCACTCCTCCCCAGACCACCAAAGTAGCAGGATGTGATCTGCCCCACTGAAAAAAGGTCCTGAGCCACATGGCTAACATAGATCAGAAAAATGGGTTAATCAAGATGTGAGGGTTAGCCAGTAAGAGGCTAGAGCTAATGGGCCAATCAGCTTATAATTTATGGAGACTTATGGGTGATTTTCTTTGGGGCTAAACAGTTGTGGGGAACCAGGCAGGACAGAAACACAAACAAGCAGGCCCCCTTCCATGTTACATAATTGTTCATCTATTCCTTTCATGACAGTAACATTTTTCCTGGGATTTCATTATTGAAACACTTTTTCCTTTTTCTATGTGTATAGTGATTTTATAGTATCTTCTACAGTTCAGTCTTCATGGTCATGAAATGCCTTATTGTATTCTTGTTTTATAGTGTCTTTTGAATAACTTTATGAGTGTTTACATGTGGTTCTGCAGTGGATCCTTATTTTTCAAAATCTGGGCCTACAGTATGATCTTTCTGCTGAGAGTTGCTGGCCTCAGTGACTTTACTAGAGGCCACTGAAAATATATAGCAGATGATGCAGAACACATCAAATATAAGGAATGTGAGTCAAATAAAACCAAAATAAGTCCAAATAGAGTATTCTAAGGTTTTTCTTTATTAGAAGGGAACTCATAGACTACAGCAAGTAAATAAGAATTGACTTCTGCACATACTCTTAACCTCAAGATTCAGGCAACTAATTGTTTATTGTTCAAGTCGGGTATTTTAATGGCACATTCTGTCTGCAAACACTACTCACTCAGAATTATGTGCTTAATTTATTCACCATTCTTAGTCAGCACAAACTCCCTAGACTAAGAGAAACTGTGTAATTGATATGGATCTGTTTCATATTATTACTCAATAAGAGCTTTGTGACCCTGAAAATGTGATTCATAATTGTACAAAGGATTTGTTGGGGACTGAGAGAAATACAATAAAAATTAGATGGGGGAGGGAGACAGAGGAGCAGAGAGAGAGAAATAAAGCATCCATACTGAAACAGAGATGTAGCTGTATGTGTGGGGTAGGGGAGAAGAGAGAGAGAGAGAGAGAGAGAGAGAGAGAGAGAGAGAGAGAGAGAGAGAGAGAGAAAGAGAGAGGTTTAAAGACATTTAGCTGAGTGGGTGGAGAGATATAGAAGATGTAGCTGTTTGGGAGAGAGATATGTGTAGGAGAGATGAATGTGAAAAAAAACATATGACTGTGTGAGAATGAAACTGTTTGAAAAGGGATGTGGTTGAAGGTAAGTAGCTCTGAGGAGAATACATGGAGAATATATTGAGGATGTAACTCTGAAAATAGACATAACTAGAGATGTATTTCTGTGTCGGAGAAAAATTCATGTAAGTAAAAAGAGATATGTATCTGTCTGTAAAGTACTGTTACTATGTAGAGACAGAGAGATTTTTAAAAAGAGATTTTTCAAGATGAAGTGTTGCCAGCTTTACTGTAGCAAGTGCCTACTCTACATTGATATCTACAGACTAGAGGTTCTGATCATCTTTGTCAGTTTTTATCTAACTTAGCATTTTGATGCTTAAGAATCTCTGTTTCAGATTTCATCTTCATTTTACATTTACATGATGAACTTCCTTTATGTCCTCATGTTCTGTCTTGATTGCTTTTGATAAACATTGTATTTCCACTCCAATAGTGTTGCTTGTTTTGATTCTGTTGAAGTTCTTGATAGCTTTTTGATTTAATTTTATCACAATTGTATGTAGAAGCATATCTATTTTCTGAGATATTCCTGTTTGTGTAGAAGTATAAGAATTCTAACTACATTGTAGTGATCATCTGAATTTCATTTGATTATGTTGCAAGCCTCTCTCTTCAATCTCTGATTTTATTAATGTAGATATCTTTCTTTTTTGCTATGTTATTTTGCATGCTAATATTTATCTATTTATTCAAAGAAAAACTCTTTAAATAATTTTATGAATTACCATTTTAATCTCCATTTCATTAATTGCTACAGTAATATTTATCACCTTTTCTGATTTACCACCTCTGAGATTGACTTGACCATTTCCTTATATTGTTATATCATTTCCTTATATATTATTAGGTGCTTATTTGAGACCGCTCTGAATTTGGTCATTTACTTGAGATCATTCTGTTTTTTATTGTAGCCATTCAAAGCCATCAACTTTCCTCTCAGTGTTACTTAGCTGTCTCTCAAAGATGCAGGGAATCTATGCTATCTTTTTTTTTATAGGGGATGAAAATTTTTTTTTATTTTATTTATTTATTTATTTATTTTTTATTTTTCTCCATTAACAGCTTCAACTGGGTGTGGGGCAACAGGACCATTCCCAGCACAACCATGGGTGTGGGGTTCCCCGCAGTCTCCCCAGGGCAATGGTTCCTGCAATGATCTCTAGGGGGAAACGGCTCCCAACAGATCCCCTCCCCCCTCCCATTCTGGACGTGATGTCGAGGCTGCGGACACAGAGGAGTGCCAGACTTCCAGAGATGATTGAGGAGAGGTCCTTGGTCCGGTCTTCCCTGCCCCCAAGGAAAGGAGTGCCTGCTAACAAAACCAGCTACACCACTCTGCAGAGGGTCATCCTGCCTCCAGAGTCCAGGGAGACCCGGCGGACATAAGTGCCAGGATGTGCTTCATGTAGCTGAATCCAACTCGCCTCACCCAGGTTCCCCCACCTGTCCTGGAGCACAAATGCTAAACTGCTTCTGCAGCTTGAACTCTGGTCTGCTTTGGAGCTGAGTTGCAGACTAAACATCAGACTGCTTTAAACTTTGGGACACAGAACTCATTTTAATTAAAATATTAACCTCTCTTCACTTAAGAAGGGGGAAAATTGGGGGTTCCTGTCACTGTTGCTCAGAGACTGGAACTGGTGGTATTTGATAACATCAATGTATGTCATTGTACTCCTGCTGAAATTGATCTAATGATATTTGTAACTGCTTATAGAGGTTGGGAAAAGTTTGACATATGCTGTAAAGTGTTTGGGTTTAATGCATATGTTAAAAATTTAGATTTTGATCCCTTTTACACTGCCCTAATTTTTGGCAGGCAGCACGCATAACTTTATGTGGAGTAGGCACTTAGGAAGGAGGACATACCATAGGCCAGACTAAAAGGTGAATACTGGGTTGGGAAAAAGCCCTTTCTTCTTGTCTGGAGATGGAGTTATTGGTGCCAAAATTATATCATTATATCTTTTGTTTGAGGAGCTCCTCACAGTCTTTTTATTAATGATAGACGCAGGGGCCCAATGACGGGGTTAGTGTGGATCCTCGCCTGAATAGCACACCATACAGAGGTTGTAGAAACCAGCTCAACATGGCATGGTACAGGTATGAGGGCGCTCTCCACATGGCCTAAGACAGGGTGCCCTGTGATCTGCTTACTTTAATCCTGCTAGATGCCTTTTATTTGAGGAGCTCCAAGGACGGGCGACTTATGGCAGGATAATCCCCCAACCTAAGGCAGGGCCCTGGGAACCCTAGGACGCCTAAGGGGGAAAGAAAAAAGGCCTGGTCCCCACTCGACCTAGGAGTCATTGGGCACCCCTCTGTTCCCAGGAGAGGTGGATTGCTTCACCACTCGAGAGGAGGGTCTCTCCTTGTCTCAGTCCCTTCTCCTTTGGTCTGACACCATGGTTGACTCTGACTGGTGCTCTCCACGTGATAGCTGCCTGCCTTTGTATGCTGTCATTTTAATTTGCTTCTAAGTGTTGTTTGTTTTTCTCCCTAACTTCTTCAATAAACCAATGGTAATTCAAGTGGCTACAGGAAAGTTTCCAATTTATTATTTGGGCCCTGTAATTTTTCCTTGTAATAGCTCAGTTTTATTAAGATTTTCTCATTTTTTAAGACTTACATTGTGGCTTAAAATGATGTCTATATTTAGAAGGATGATGGGAAGCTGTGAATGACATATATTATATATGTATATATGATACATGGGACATATTTCATATGTCATGGGGATCATTCATTTCTTGTTTAGTTTTATTCAAAAATTTCTCTGGTTGTTTTCACTTTCAATGTAAAAAACAAGCAGAGTGCTAAAATTACCCTCTGCTATTGTAACAGGAAAATTTTTACTTTCTATATCCATTTCATATGTTGGTTGCCAGTTTCCTTGCTGTCCATTGACCACAAGTCCATAAGGACAAAGGGGCAGAAGCAGCAGCAAAGAGTGTGAATGACCTGTGAACATGATGGAAACAGCTGTCTGGAAGTCAACTTCGGTGAGACATGAGGAGAGATATAATGGATGTGGACAGTGGCAGGGCCATCACATAATTTTCATTGAACAAAATGATCCTATCATAAAGCTCCTAATACAAGTCTTAGTTTTCATGTATGGAAACACAGCTTTATAATAAAGCACCTACTACAATGTCTAAGAGGGAGAATGTGAATGTAAACAGAAAACAGGAAAATGAATATTTGTCCTTAAGGGTCACTGGACTGCATCTGTATAGAATATGTAGCACATAGGAAACCGGCAGCTTATAAAGGTGGAAGCCCAGTGTTAAGATGATTAGGTGTTTAATATTCCTTACTCCACAACTACATATGAATTTCCTCTCTTAAAATATTGGACATACTATAATCCTTACTTGATAGTCATTGTTCACCTATTCTTCTTATGACAGACACATTTTTCAGTATTCTCATGACTGAAACCCTCTTTTTCTATGTGTATAGTATTTTATACTATCTTCTGTAGTGTTGTCGTCATGGTCATAAAATGCCTTAGTTTTTTGATTTTCTTGTAATGTTCTTATTGCTCCTTCAGTTGAAAATACAATTTTGCAGGACATAGCTAATTTATTTCACAGTTACATATCATCTGCTTCTGAAATATGTTGTTAAAAGTTTTCTGGTCTTTAAAGTTTTGAAAGAGAGTTCAGATATCATTCTGATATGTTTGCCCTTGGGGTAGTATTAGTATTGTTTTTCTTGGTATTTACTTTTTTATTAATTAATTTATTTATTAAATATTTCTGTCTCTTCCCCACCGCCGCCTCCCATTTCCTTCCCCCTCCCCCGATCAAGTCCCCCTTCCTCATCAGCCCAAAGAGCAATCAGGGTTCCCTGCCCTGTGGGAAGTGCAATGCCCACCCACCTCCATCCGGGTCTAGTAAGGTGAGCATCCAAACTGCCTAGGCTCCCACAAAGCCAATACGTGCTGTAGGATCAAAAACACATTGCCATTGTTCTTGAGTTCTCAGTAGTCCTCCTTGTCCGCTATGTTCCGCAAGACCTGTTTTATCCTGGGCTTTTTTCAAACCCAGGCCAGCTGGCCTTGGTGAGTTCCCGATAGAACATCCCCATTGTCTCAGTGTGTGGGTGCACCCCTCGCGGTCCTGAGTTCCTTGCTCGTGCTCTCTCTCCTTCTGCTCTTGATTTGGACATTGAGAGTTCAGTCTGGTGCTCCAATGTGGGCCTCTGTCTCTGTCTCCTTTCATCACCTGATGAAGGTTAATATTCAGGAGGATGCCTATATGTTATTCTTTGGATTATCCTTCTTATATAGCTTCTCTAAGATCACGAATTATAGGCTCAAGGCCCTTTATTTATGGCTAGAAACCAAATATGAGTGAGTACATCCCATATTCCTCTTTTTGGGTCTGGCTTACCTCACTCAGGATAGTGTTTTCTATTTCCATCCATTTGCCTGCAAACTTCAAGAAGTCCTTGTTTTTTACTGCTGAGTAGTACTCTAATATGTATATATTCCATACTTTCTTCATCCGTTCTTCAATTGAAGGGCATCTAGGTTGTTTCCAGGTTCTGGCTATTACAAACAATGCTGCTATGAACATAGTAGAGCATATACTTTAATTGTATGATAAGGCCTCTCTTGGGTATATTCCCAAGAGTGGTATTGCTGGGTCCAGGGGTAGCTTGGTCCCAAATTTCCAGAGAAACCTCCACACTGATTTCCAAAGTGGTTGCACAAGTTTGCATTCCCACAAGCAATGGATAAGTGTACCCCTTTCTCCACAACCTCTCCAGCAAAGGCTATCATTGGTGTTTTTGATTTTAGCCATTCTGACAGGTGTAAGATGGTATCTTAAAGTTGTCTTGATTTGCATTTCCCTGATCGCTAAGGAAGTTGAGCATGACCTTAGGTGTCTTTTGGCCATTTGAACTTCTTCTGTTGAGAGATCTCTGTTCAGCTCAGTGCCCCATTTTATAATTGGGTTGATTAGGCTTTTACGGTCTAGTTTCCTGAGTTCTTTTTTTTTATTAAGAAAAGGAAGAAAAAAGTTTCCGCCTCCTCCCAGCCTCCCATTTCCCTCCCCCTCCTCCCACCTTTCTCCCCCTCCCTCTCCAGTCCAAAGAGCAGTCAGGGTTCCCTGCCCTGTGGAAAGTCCAAGGTCGTCCCCCCTCCGTCCATGTCTAGGAAGGTGAACATCCAAACTGGCTAGGCTCCCACAAAGCCAGAACATGAAGTAGGATCAAAACCCCGTGCCACTGTTTTTGGCTTCTCATCAGCCCTCATTGTTCGCCATGATCAGATAGTCCGGTTTTATCCCATGCTTTTTCAGTCACAGTCCAGCTGGCCTTGATGAGCTCCCAATAGCCCCACTGTCTCCGTGGGTGGTTTTGTTCTTTTTTGAAAGATGTTCCAAGATCCCCTCGGCAGTACGCAGCAGAAATGCTGTAGGTCCCAAATGGTGGTAGCGGACCATGTGGCGGCAGACAGCAGGCCCTGGGAGCAGACAGTCCCAGGCAGGGAGACACATGGCGGGCGGGCAGAAGACAGAAACATGGATAGACACGACATGCAGGGTGAGGTTGAAGTTTATTCAGTGGGTTATGGAGGAGGAAGGGTGAAGGGGGGGACAGAGAGAGAGAGAGAGAGAGAGAGAGAGAGAGAGAGAGAGAGAGAGGGGGAGAGAGAGAGAGAGAGAGAGAGGGAGGGGGAGAGAGCGGGAGAGAGAGTGGGAGAGAGCAGGAGAGAGTGGGAGAGAGCAGGAGAGAGTGGGAGAGAGCGGGAGAGAGAGGGCAGCTTGAGGCCACTCTCGGTTTTAAAGGTGAACGCGGGGGCGTCTGGGAGAAATGTCGCGCTGGGGAATTTTGGGAACTGTAGTTCTCCAGAAGAACAACAGGTGGGTGTACCCCTTGTGGTCCTGACTTCTTTCTCCCTCGTTCCGCTCCTCATTCGGACCTTGGGAGCTCAGTCCAGTGCTCCAGTGTGGGTCTCTGTCTCTATCTCCATCCATCACCAGATGAAGGTTCTATGGTGATATGCAAGATATTCGTCAGTATTGCTATAGGATAAGGTCATTTCAGGTTCCCTATCCTCGGCTTCCCAAGGAACTAACTGGGGACATCGCCTTGGGCTCCTGGGAGCCACTCTAGGTTCAAGTCTCTTGCCATCCCTAAGGTGGCTTCCTTAACTAAGATATGTGCTTCCCTGCTCCCCTATCCAACCTTCCTTTATCCCAATCATCCTGTTTCCCCAAGTTCCCCCAATCCTCCCCTTTTCACTTTTCTCTCCCCATCCCCTCTTATCCCCAACCCACCCCACCCCCAATGATGTGGTAGTGATTTCTTATCAATAAAGAAACTGCCTGGCCCATTCAATAGGTCCACCCTTAGGTGGGTGGAGAAAACAGAACAGGATTCTGGGAGAAGGAAGCGAGGATTCGCCATTATGTTCCCATACCAGACAGACGCAGGCTAGAATCTCCCCGGTAAGCACGCCTTGGGGTGCTACATATCTTATAAGAAATGGGCTAGTCCAGGTGTGAGAGTTAGCCGAGAAGAGGCTAGATATGATGGGCCAGGCAGTGCTTAAAAGAATACAGTTTCCGTGTAATTATTTCGGGGCATAAGTAAGCTAGCTGGCGGCCGCGAGCTGGGGCGGCAGGGAAGCGGCCCGCTGCTCCTACAACACCCCAAGATCCCAATTTCCATGAAGGAAAACATCATGGATGTAAATGATTTCAAGACAACTATTAATCAACCTGGACCAGAAGTTGGCTGAATTTCAAATCTAAAGACAGAAAAGTAAGTGTTGTATTTCTGAAAAAATATATGCATATATATATATATATATATATATATATATATATATACAGAGATAAAAAGATATACATGTATGTGATTTCTATTTTTTGAGAGGTGAGTAAATTTCTTTGTACATATGTGCCTTTTTGTTATCCATTTATAGATTGGTAAACACTGAGTTCATGATTTAAATTCTTACTATTGTGAGTAGTGTAGCCATAGACATAGTTGTGGAAGTATATGTATTTTATATGATATACACATAGTCAGGAATACATTTAGTGGACCGCCACATGGAAGTTCACCTTGAGTATACCAGTTTGTAGTCACTCCAGCTGCATACACTTCTTGTTCTTTCTGTTCTGTCTTGCAATAATTTATAGTCATTTTCATGATTTTCTAGTAAATCATTATTTGTGTGAAGTGATCTTATGTTTTCACTTTGGTTTCTATTTTAAGACCAAACTGAAAGGAATGCAGAAGACACAAAACATCTTGTAGCAGTCACTAACCAATTTCAGAAGAACAAAGATTATGGATACTCTGGAACTTCCTTTACTTTTAATAATATCTACTTATTTTTAAGATATTGGATAATGTTGTTCTGTTTGTTTGTTTTTGTTTTTCGAGACAGTGTTTCTCTGTGGCTTTCAAGCATGTCCTGGAACTAGCTCTTGTAGACCAGGCTGACCTCAAACTCACAGAAATCCACCTGTCTCTGCCTCCCTAGTGCTGGAATTAAGGGTGTGTGCCACCACCACCCGGCAAGATTGGATAATGTTTATTCTTGTTCTGCTTATCTCCATACTGAGCATGATGGACCAGAAAGGACAATTAAGGTTTTCCCTGAGGGAAGCTGTGTTTCCCATGGGGCAGAAAACTCAGCTGTAACTTTTTATCTATTTTTCTTCCTCTCAAAGAATTGAAAGCTATTTTCTATGATGTTATAAGGGTAAACAACATGTGATAGCAGTTGAACCATCTAAGTAGGGAGGTTTGCATTTTATGCTATAGTACTGTATGTGGAGAATGCGTGATGACAATCACAGCCCCAATTCTGCTGATTTTGAGAAAGAAATATGACTTCCATGGGCATTCCTTCACAGTGATGTCCATAGAAGTGGATTACTGTGTTCCATGACTTCAAAGTCGTCAGCATCAGACTTTCTGGCTCCAAAGTTGGGAACAAATTAAGCTGTCTTGTTTGTAGCTAGAAGGATGTAGTTTGTTCACTTTTTTTGGAGGGCCCACAGGAAGACTGAGACTGTGACCTTTTATTTTAGAACAAACAGACTTTTTTATTAGAAATGGAGTGTAGAGGCAATTCTCAGGATCAATACAGTTGCCCGCATACAATGAAATTTGCAAGCTATATCGGATACACAATATTAATATCTAAGGGGCTGGAGAGATGGCTCAGCGGTTAAGAGCATTGCCTGCTCTTTCAAAGGTCCTGAGTTCAATTCCCAGCAACCACGTGGTGGCTCACAACCATCTGTAATGAGGTCTAGTGCCCTCTTCTGGCCGGCAGGCATACATGTAGAGAGAATATTGTATACATAATAAACAATCTAACTATGTACTCACTCATAATTGGTTTCTAGAGATAAATAAAGAACATTCATCTGACGAAGGATGGAGATAGAGACAGAGACCCACACTGGAGCACCGGACTGAGCTCCCAATGTTCCAATGAGGAGCAGAAAGAGGGAGAATATGAGCAAAGAAGTCAGGACAACAAGGGGTGCACCCACCCACGGAGACAGTGGGGCTGATCCATTGGGAGCCCACCAAGGCCAGCTGGACTGTGACTGAAAAAGCATGGGGTAAAACCGTACTCATTGAATTTGGCAGACAATGAGGGCTGCTGAGAAGGCAAGAACAATGGCACCAGGTTTTGATCCTACCTCATGTCCTGGCTTTGTGGGAGCCTAGCCAGTTTGGATGATCACCTTCCTAGACCAGGATTGAGAGGGGAGGACTTAGAACTTTCCACAGGGCAGGGAAGCCTGACTGCTCTTCGGTCTGGATATGGAGGGGGAGGAGGGGGGAGAGGGGGTGGAGTGGGAGGAGGGGAAGGGAAATGGGAGGCGGGGAGGAGGCAGAAATTTCTTTTTTCCAATATAAAAAAAAACTAAAAAAAATAGGATATATTACAAACTTTTGGTTGGATGTCCAATGGTTAAAGCTCTAGTGATAATATTCTTATGGGAGACCTTGAGCTGCTAGTTAAATTCTTACAAAAAACAGTTTTCAATAGAGAGCTTAAAACAGCTGCCTAACAGGTACTCAAGCAGGTAAAGTATAAATCAACAGATAAAGTATACAATAATCAACAAATACAGTATATTAATTATAATTCAGCTATGGCAAGTGTGTATATTAGATGTAAAACTTATTATACAACAGCTTTATAAAACATGCTGCTTATGGCTAAATCTTCTCAGTTTTGCTAGTTAAGATATTAAACTCTTAATTTAAACCAGTAGCCTGTCTGATATAAAAGGACAGGATAGAATCTGGATAATGGTTTAACAAAATATTGACTATGATCAATGTTTCTTATACTAAACAATAGATTCATTGATAATTTTAAGATTGATTCCTGGACAATTGCCTTTGCAAAATTCAAAGGCCAAAAACAATGGTCTTTTCCCAGATCACTGCTACTATTCATGCACCTGTATATTGCTAATGTTATAGCAAAAAATCCCTTAAAGGATTTTATGCTAAATTTTACAAATGACTCTTCCAATGGAGGAACTGCATATCTGGCTAACAATAATAAAAATTATGGAGCATAACAAGGCTCCTTCAAAGCAACACATAAAAGTTGCCAGCAGATCCTGATGCAAACAGATCTGGCTTGATGACACCAAGCTTACCTTTGATAAGACAAGGTGAAAAAGCCCTTGCAATGCATTATGAAAAAACCCGACCTGTATATATATTTGGGGTCGAGGATGTGTTTGTGCTTTTTTCACAGAAAGAAAATAAATTCTGGACGTGATGTCGAGGCTGTGGACACAGAGGAGTGCCAGACTTCCAGAGATGATTGAGGAGAGGTCCTTGGTCCGGTCTTCCCTGCCCCCAAGGAAAGGAGTGCCTGCTAACAAAACCAGCTACACCAATCTGCAGGGTGTCATCCTGCCTCCAGAGTCCAGAAAGACCCGGCAGACATAAGTGCCAGGATATGCTTCATGTAGCTGAATCCAGCTCGCCTCACCCAGGTTCCCCCACCTGTCCTGGAGCACAAATGCTAAACTGCTTCTGCAGCTTGAACTCTGCTCTGCTTTGGAGCTGAGATGCAGACTAAACATCAGACTGCTTTAAACTTTGGGACACAGAACTCATTTCAATTAAAATATTAACCTCTCTTCACTTAAGAAGGGGGAAAATTGGGGGTTCCTGTCACTGTTGCTCAGAGACTGGAACTGGTGGTATTTGATAACATCAATGTATGTCATTGTACTCCTACTGAAACTGTTCTAATGATATTTGTAACTGCTTATAGATGTTGGGAAAAGTTTGACACATGCTGTAAAGTGTTTGGGTTTAATGCATATGTTAAAAATTTAGATTTTGATCCCTTTTACACTGCCCTAATTTTTGGCAGGCAGCACACGTAACTTTATATGGAATAGGCTCTTAGGAAGGAGGACATACCATAGGCCAGACTAAAAGGTGAATACTGGGTTGGGAAAAAGCCCTTTCTTCTTGTCTGGAGATGGAGTTATTCGTGCCAAAATTATATCATTATATCTTTTGTTTGAGGAGCTCCTCACAGTCTTTTTATTAATGATAGACGCAGGGGCCCAATGACGGGGGTTAGTGTGGATCCTCGCCTGAATAGCACACCATACAGAGGTTGTAGAAACCAGCTCAACATGGCATGGTACAGGTATGAGGGCGCTCTCCACATGGCCTAAGACAGGGTGCCCTGTGATCTGCTTACTTTAATCCTGCTAGATGCCTTTTATTTGAGGAGCTCCAAGGACGGGCGACTTATGGCAGGATAATCCCCCAACCTAAGGCAGGGCCCTGGGAACCCTAGGACGCCTAAGGGGGAACGAAAAAAGGCCAGGTCCCCACTCGACCTAGGAGTCATCGGGCACCCCTCTGTTCCCAGGAGAGATGGATTGCTTCACCACTCGAGAGGATGGTCTCTCCTTGTCTCAGTCCCTTCTCCTTTGGTCTGACACCATGGTTGACTCTGACTGGTGCTCTCCACGTGATAGCTGTCTGCCTTTGTATGGGAGGGGGGAGGGGATCTTTTGGGAGCCATTTCCCCCTAGAGATCATTGCAGGAACCATCACCCTGGGGAGACTGCGGGGAACCCCACACCCTTGGTTGTCCTGGGAATGGTTCTGTTGCCCCACATCCAGTTGAAGCTGTTAATGGAGAAAAATAAAATAAATAAAATAAAACGGGAAAAAAAAGAATAAAGAATGACATCAGAAAAAAAATAAAAATAAACAATCTAACTTTAAAAAAAATATTAATATCTAAGACCAACTGTCTTGTTGAGCTTCCATGCTCCTTTACTTCTTTTATTTCACTTTTAATCATAGCCCAAGGAATCTAATGCACCAGGGCTGAAACTTGATTTGTTGTAAAAGCAGTAACTAAGGACTGTCTGGCTTTTTCTATTATGCACAACAGAACATGGAAATTTTAACCTTTTAGTCTCCATGATTTCCCTTTACATACCATGAAAACATGATGACAGGAGCCTTTGAATTTGTAACACCCATGTATCCATGTGTTCAGTTTGAATAAGCAGCAGTCAATGACATGAAACCATAATTTGAGCCATAGCATCAGTAACAAAGTATGTACAAAGTTTGTCTAAGCTAGAGGTCACAGCACAAATTGTTAGACATTAATGTTGGCAGTTTCTCATCTCTCATATTCTTGACCTTGATATTCAGAACTTCGTTATTCAACATACAGATTATTTCTCTGTTAGAACTTCCTTATTCAACATACAGATTATCTCTCTGTTATGATGGGGGTGAGCAGTTTACAAAAGAGGTCTGAATATGCTTATTAGAAATAATTTAAAATTTTGCACATAAAATGTAGATGTATAAAATAATATAATAAATACAAAATAAATGTGAAATTCATTTACTTAAATGTATATTTACTTTTCAATAATACTCTTATCTTAATGCTAAAATCTCAATGTCAGTTAACTACTTTGCTTTGGATATCAAGCACTTGAGTTGTTTTGTAATTCCTTGATAAAGGAAGCACATTTTTGAGAGATTATCTCCATGCATAGATTAGACTGACCTAGAATTTGTACCCTAGGCTGTCCTCAAATTCATTCTTTTGATCTTTATGTCTCTTCAGTTCTGGGATTACAGATATGAATCTCCACTAATTGCCATGATAGTTTACTTATTCATTGTTCTGTTTCTTACACATTACACAAAATATAGGGTTTATAATTTATTTCGTAAATGCACTTTCAGAGTTCACATGTCTAAATCCAGTCATGGTATTGATTTCTGCTATTGCTATAGATTTTCATTCATACTCAAACATTATTTTCTTAGGATGGCAACCATCTCTGATGTTGTGGTCTATTGGTTTCTGTAAAATTAATACTTGACTTAACATGGTTTTCTCTTGTTAGAGAGCTTTGTACTTGTTTACTATGTTAATAGAACCATTTTTACCCAGTTTCAGTACTGATAATTTAAAGATTAATCCAGAATATGCATTTCTGGAATGAACTTTCTTGGCAGTGTTGATATACACCCATGATTACTTTGTCTACTCCCCTTTTGCCAAATTCAGTGTCCTCTTACAGTTCCCTAAAATTGTGTGAAGGATACTTACTAGTTTATGCTGGGTTTGCTTTGATATTAAAGCTTGCATCTCAATCTTAAATTAATGTTCCCCAGAATTTCCACATAGTGAACTCTGGGCTGCTCTTTGAATTTCTGTTCTTTGTGTAGCCAAGAAACTGGAGCTAATTTTTGATTGTCTTCAGTATAAGAGTAAATTTAAAGATGAGAGATAATAAACAAATTTAACCTCAATACACACTTTCTCTAACTTTCCCATTTTTCTCTCTCCACTCTTCCTTTTTTCTATTTTATATTATCTTACTCTAGCTTTCTTTTCTATGGTGAAATTTTTAATATATTATATATATATATTTAATATATTTTATTATATACCTAGTAATGTTAATATGAGATAAATTTCCACACATTGCTGTAAAAGCAAACTGACTTAAATATATAAGGTATTTTAGCCTAAAGTTGATATTAGAACACCTCATTAATTTCTGTCTGTGAAAGCAGTACGTTAATATCTTTCAGGGATTGCTCACACTACCCATGACTGTACATTTGCCTGCTGATTGACTCCAGTCACTTGCACATACTGTCCAGACATTTCTGTATGTATTTGATTACTGCTTTGCATGGGAAACTTCAGCCTAGAGCAGCTGCTCAGAATGTATAAAGCAGGCCTTTTTGGTGAGAACTGAGCTACATCAGACAGGCAGGGGGAACAATATGGAGTCACAGACCCAAATCCTCATGTCCCTGCTGCTCTGGGTGTCTGGTGAGAAATTTAAATGTATTATAATTTTTTTGGAGTCTCTTATTTGTATAAAAGAAATTTACAATGTGGGCTAGGACACTATTTCTTACACTATTGTAAAAGATATACACTCTGACAATATGACATTATGAGGCTATAAAATGACAAAGTTTGTATTAAATTCTGTGTGTTTTTCATTACTTATGACCATTTATTTTCCTGATTGCAGGTGCCTGTGCAGATATCACAGTGACCCAGTCTCCATCTTCCTTGGCTGTGTCAGTAGGAGAGAAGATCACTATCAGCTGCAGGGCCAGTCAGAGTCTTTACAACAGTAACAACAAGAAGAACTACTTGAACTGGTACCAGCAGAAACCAGGGCAGTCTCCTAAACTACTAATCTACTATGCATCCACTCGGGAAACTGGGGTCCCTGATCACTTCATAGGCAGTGGATCTGGGACAGATTTTGCTCTCACCATCAACAGTGTCCAGGCTGAAGACCTGGCAGATTATTACTGCCAGCAGACATATAGCTATACTCCCACAGTGCTGCAGTCTCCAACAAAAACCTCTCTGAGATTCTCACCATCTGTCTTCATCATTCATAGCCCTGGTCCTTTACACTTCCCTTTTCTGCCTTAGAGTCAGTGTACCAGAAACTCTGATGAAAAAGTTTGCACAGCCCAGCAAACTGTAATGGGTTCAATGTCTCTTTAGTTTTTTTAGTATGATAGTTGTATGCAAAACAGCAAAGGAGAACTAAATTACCACAAACTCTGTTCCTTGAATATATGAGGTGTTTAGCTTTTTATACTTCTGGACTTCTGGTGTCAATCAGAATACTTTATGGGCTGAAGTGATGATGACTACATGCTGTATTTCATTTTGGAAGCTTTAGGGAAAAGTGTTTCCTGCTTTAATAGATTCTAGAGAGCTTCGTACTTCCTTACTGGCATCCTTTTCTTCTGTCTTTTCTTTAACTTTTTATTGTATTGTAGTCAGTCAAGTACCTTTCTCTGTGACCATGAGAGTGTACATTTGTGTGTCTGTATGTATGTGTGTGTATATTTCTAGGTATATAGTTGATATGGTATAGATATGGAGGTTAGAGGACAGCCTGGACTTGATCTTATCTTTATCTCATGGTTTCTGCTGATCTGATACTCAAATTGAGGTTTGATATCAAGTTTGCTGTCAAGTGTCTTTGACATGTGAGTCACTTTGCTGCCCTTAAAATCTTTTATTGATTTAAATTCACTGTACATATTTTTCTTAAAAGCGAGGTTTTTCCAGTATGTCATATATTTTGACCATATGTACTTAACCTTCCCCCATTTCTCCTTCCCTTTTCTTCCATCTTTTCTTCCAGAGTATCTTCTAATTTTTATCTCTCTGTCTTTCCTATTATAAGTCAGTCCATACCCAAACACCCATGCTCACATACTCATTCCCACACACCCACATCCACATGTATGTACTTATATATACATATATCCACATACATATACATATATCCACATACATATACACATACATCCACACAGGAACACACTAAAACTCATACAGAAATACACACACACACACACATGGGTTTGCAAATTCTAAATATGTGGTTTCTAAGTGTGTAAAAGAAGGAAACTGAGGAATTTGTTGCCTTTGTTTTGGGGATCACATCTTCTCAAGACTTTGTATCTGACTCCTATTTTATGGAGATAAAGACACTTTCCTGCACTCTAATGTTGGTATAATGTTGTATCAGTAAATGCTGCCTTCAAGTCTTTATATTTCATATCAATTAATAAGGCTTAATTTTTAAGGGGTATATATTGTTATACTGTTAATAAAATATTATAACTATGTCCACATCCTTATTAAGAAACTTATCCTATTTTGAAGATATGGCATGGATCAAGTTTGTACAGACTGCATAAAATTAATGGAAATTTCCAAATACCTTAAGGCAGACTGATTCTGGTCAGTGACACCTTCAATATAGTTTGCTACATTTAGAAAAGCCTCAAATAAATGAAAATCAGTACTTAAACCCACACATATGAATTATAATATTGGGTCATGATTTCAGAAACATACTCATAATGTATTGAATTACCACAATAGATACAAACCAAAAAATTATTCAACCAATTATTGTTGTAATAAAAGCAGCCCCTCTGTAGTAGTGTGGAGCAGCGAGCTGTGTCCCACCACCCAGCTAGCTTTACTCAAAATTACATAATTAGATGGAAACTGTATACTTTTGAACACTGCCTGGCCCATTAGTTCCAGCCTCTTATTGGCTAACTCTCACATCTCGATTAACCCATTTTTAATAACCTGTGGAGCCCCACGAGGTGTGGCTTACCAGGAAAGATCTTAACCTGTGTCTATGTCAGGTGGGAGAATCATGGCGACTGCCTGACTCTGCTTCTTTCTCCCAGCATTCTGTTCTGTTAACTCCACCTACCTAATTTTCTGTCCTATTAAAGGGCCAAGGCAGTTTTTTATTTAACCAATGAAATCAACAGATTGATATATGACACTCCCACATCAAAAGATGTATTGAGAAAGGCTAGTAAAATATAGGAAAACATAAACAAGAGGGATAAAATAATCAGCAACATGACAGAATAAGTGAACAAGGGAAAATCACAATTGAACTGTTATTAAATTTCACTGTATCAAATATAGCACACAGTGAAGGGACTCTTACAAGCTCAAGCATGTGGCTCTGGTAGGTCTTTCTCCCTATTTGCTTCTACCTCTGCTAAAACTATTAGATTACATTCCTGAAGCAAGACACAAGGTCTATTTGCTTATATAGCCAATCCCTTATTCAGAGGCTATCAAGGTCCAACACTTAAAGCACCAAAATCAAGCAATCAAAGTCTTCATTGGCTCATGTATTTAACATACCCACTAAAATTAAGCATCTCATCATAACGCCGAGTTTCTGCCTTCATAAACTACCATTTTCCTATGTGTTATACTGTCTCTTTATTTAGAGACAGTCCTTTTTAACCCATGAAAAATACCCCTATCCCTTTCCAGGGTTACAATCCCATTCTCACTCTTCCTCTATATTCTGCTTTTC
The DNA here is from genome assembly GCA_902806775.1 of Microtus agrestis. Lineage (NCBI taxonomy): Eukaryota > Metazoa > Chordata > Mammalia > Rodentia > Cricetidae > Microtus > Microtus agrestis. The sequence continues at coordinate 114,789 of CADCXT010001935.1, forward strand.
TCTTATTCCTTTCCCTCTGCTCATCTGGGGAAAAAGAAACATGTGCTTTGTGCTGAAAACTTATCTTTTAGGTCCTGAGTCTATACATTTCCTTTCACACAGAACAAAGAAATCACCATAAAACTCAATAAAATGGAGGAAAGTATATCCTGTATTAAGACTGAAATTGAAAAAAACATAGCTTTGAAACATCATTGGTTAAAAAATATATAATGATTATAATGGCAAAGTATTCTAGCATATGATCAAGAGACCAATACTAAGAAGCATAAGATATAGAAGAGCTGAAAAAAACTAAAGACATAGATATTATATTGAATAAAGCAACAATGGGAAAAAATCATATTTAGAAAAAAAAGGTAAATGAAAAAAAGCATTTAGCTACCAGATAGAGATCACTGTAGAGTTATCTCTCCATGCCATAGATTGTGCTTATTCTGTAAAAAAATACAAAATAAAGAATAAACATCATAACATCTAATGGAAAGGTCCTAAGTCAATTTCAAAGGCAAACACACGAGAATGACACCTGAACTCTCATTCAAAACCTTAAAGACTGGAAAAAGATGGAACAACCTGTATATTTCAAAAATATACAGGACTAATTGAGCTAAGTTCAGCCAAATTGTATCTTAAATTGAGGGAGAAACAAAGACATTACAAGAAAATCAAAAGGTATGGCATTTCATGACCATGAAAATAGCACTTTAGAGAATACAGCCATAATACTGCTTACATAGAAATATGAAGATCATCTCAATCAGGAGAGCACAGAATAACAAACATACTTTCAACAGAGAACTAGATGAATAATTATTATCAGGAAAGGAGAAATCAGTATGTACAACATTATAAGCCAGGAACTTCAATGTGGTTGAGGGTTGGGGCAGAGGAAGATAAATCAACAATCTATTACGTTAAGAATCCTCAACAAAATCATAGAAATTAGTAAACATTTATTAATAACTTTATGTGATCCCATTTCTCAAGAACGACACACAAATTTTTAGACTAGATTGAAAATATATCCAAATGTTTCTTTCATTCAACCACAACTACCGTTTAACTATACACATTGTGCTAAGAGTCAAATGTTGGAAGTAAATATTCTGACAGAATGGGGGTCCAAACCAAGCTGGAAGAATTATGCTTGTAGCACAAATTCCAAATGGTCTTAATTAATAAATACTGGGAGTCAGCTATCAGGGATGAAAGGTGAAGGATAAGAGAATCCGAATGGCCAACCATTAGAGTTCTTACCTCTATTAACACTCAGATCAAAGGGGTGATCCTGTGTTAAGACTACCTCTTCAGATTGTATTCTCAGACTGACTGCTTATCCTGACTGCTCAGACTGACTGCTCAGATTGAATTCCTGAGCTCCTGTCTCCTCTCTTTGTATTCCTCTCTATACCGAGCCATATCACTCCTGTCTTCACCTCCCTAGTGTTGAGATTAAAAGCACGTGATACCAAGTGCTGGGATCACTTTTGTGTGAGCTGTTTTTCTTTTATACTGAATCAATTTTGTGTATCCCTGGGTGGCCTTGTATTAAGAGAGATCTGTCTGCCTCTGTGTTCCCAAAATCTGGAATTAAAAGTGTTAGCCACTAATGTCTAGCCTCTGTGGATAACAATTGTGGCTAATTCTGAACTCTGATATTCAGGCAAGCTTTAATTGTTAATGCACAAAAAATATCACCACATATGGTGGAAACTATTACATTAGAATCTGAACAGTGCTGAATCAATGGGTCAAGACAGTCATAAAGAAAATGAGTCACCAAAAGTATATAGCAGTTCCAAATGTGTACACGTTGGTATTGGACTACAGTGTTATAAGACAAACCTAGATAGATGCTGGGAGGCCCTGTTGGTCAGATGTTGCAATCTATCATGGCCTGACAGATCTCTCAAAGCTTGGAAACATGGAGGATACCTCCTCCAACAAGCCTCCCTGGTGAAAGGCACTCTGTTCTCTATCTGACTTTATTTGGAGACTCTCTCTAGGCCCAAATGCCTTCATTAATCTTTATTTTCTTTCTGGGATGGGTGTAAAAATATTTTTGATTTTTTATTGTACAATATTTCAAAATTATAATACAAATATTTTTTTAAAAAGTGAAGCACAAGGTATTTGGCATAACTATGGTGACCCTTTAATGAAGAAATAACATTAACACCTCTGAAACTGTTCCATATGAAAGAAAAGAAAGGAATACAATCAGACTTCATGTGGGGAGACAGAATTATCCAGATATCAAAATAAAGATTCAAGAAGAAAAAATACAGAGATAGAGACAAATTTCCCCGATTAACATAAGGACCTCTGAATTCTTGCAAATGAAATCTAAGAATACATTAAGAGGAGTGTAAACTGTAACCAAATTGTTTTCTATGCAGGAATGAAGGGGTGGCTCAAACCCAAAAGTATTAACTCCAATTTAGCACAAAGTGTTAAAGAAGCAGAAATCCTGTCATCATCTTGGTAAGTATAAAACACTCATTTAAACTCAGGATAAATCCCAGAATACAGCAGTAGAAGGATGTTTCCTGAATATAGTTAAGAATATAGGACACAGTAAGTGGCATGTGGACCCCTGTATGCAGGTTCTGCTGGAAAAAGGAAGAATACATGGTTTCTATTGTCAGTACCTAGAGAGACAATGTCAACTATTTATTTTCTTCCAAAATTGGAGGATGTCATTAGGAGACAAATGTTTTTTGATTACACAGTATGCTGACCCTTAACAAGACCATCTTGATTGAAAACATCAAATAAATCTCCAAACTGTGCACAGACAGCTGATGGCTCACACTGTTCTAGAATGACATGCAGGCACAGGAGCAATGTGATGGGTTCTTTTAGGAAGTCTTCACTGATATGAAACTCAAGTACTGGCTGAGATGAATGTCTTCAACAACCTGAGAGTCCACATGGTAGGAAGGATTATGTCAAGTTTTTCCTTGATGACGGATGAGGATATTAAGAAGGCTGTGAAGGAGTTGAATAAACTTTGGATTAATAGGAAGCCTATACACATACAAAGGTCCTGGGTGACGAATTTAAGAAAGGTCTGTTGTCTTCAATTCAAAATGAGACAGTACACATAAGAGGCTTGTGCAACTTCATGTCCCTGAAGCATCTCCAGAGAGCTATGGAAGCTGTGTGGGTGTCAGTTCAAGAAACATAGATATAGGTCCCAATCCATGGAAGTGCGTTACTATTCCAGAGTCCAAGAGATTTTTAGCAACAGATGTTGTGAAGAATGAGAGAATGATAGATCTGGACAATTCTCAGACAGGCTGTTTTTATTGTTGGTCTGTTAAACAGTGTTGTAATTGATTGACAAGACAGTTAAAAATGGGATTAAAAAAATGAAACAAAGATGGGTTTCTGAAAGAAATTTGTAATAACACTGGAAAATAATTAAAAGCAAAAATCAAAATTATAAATGAGAGAAATATTCTTATAATTATACTAAGTAGGAAAAAACAGAGCACTGCTTCACAGTTCTGAAATGTGAGAAGTTCACATGACCAATCTCACTCTTATTCAGAGAAATGCACAAACCTGACTGAGAAAAAATGTAAAAAGTCAAATTAGCACAATATATTCTTAATTGTAAAGACTCTCAGAATTTGATCAGAAATTTATTAGTCCTAAAATTTCTATCAGCAAAGGGCAGTGTATAAACCAAGAGCACTATATGAAGTCTACAGCCAAAAGTCAGTAGATTTTCTGTGTAAAAGTAACAAATTTCCTAAGAAAGAAGACAGGAGTTAATTCCATTCACAACTTCAAAACAAAATGCCCAGGAACCAATTAAAAAATAAAAACAATTAAAAAATGAAAAGTTAAAGATCCATACATGAAATCATTAGGACATTAAATAATGAAGCTGTAGAAGACAGAGGATGGAAAAATCTTTAACATTCACTAATAGAGAATGTCCTGCAGGATGTGATAACAATGACACAAGAATTCAATCCACATTATTATCCCAGGAACACTGCTCAGAGAGTTGGAAAAACAATGGTGAAAATCATCACATTACTATCCATGGAAGTGGGTGTTGCAGTGCTCAGCTGCACAATAACTTAAGCATTTCTTGGTTTGAATTACATTGAAAGTGTGAAGCCTGGTGTGCCTCCCTGTTTCAATCACTAGAAGAAAATGAGATAATAAGTTTACTATTTGCTCATTAGGATGTTTTGCTCAATGGCAGTAAGGCCCTGTGTGTAGCCTTGGTGAGGCATTGAGACAGGAGTGTTTGAAGCAAAGCTAAGAACTTTGTGGAGATGAAAAAGGGGGAGATCACAGTCACACGGTTCTCCCAAGAACACAGAGTTAGTAACCTCAAACCTTCCTAGCGGACCTGTAATTATACATGTTTCATTCCCCCAAAAAATCCTGGAGACTAAGGCTTTACCACATGGGCCTTCTGGGTACAGTCAAGCTGCAGTTTACTTTGTCCTTGATTGGAGAATACTGATCCTCACTCAGTCCCTTCAAGTAAAATGAAACTATTCAAGGATACAAGGTCTGAGACATTTCAAACTGTCAAACACCTGGAAACAGAAATGTCTTCCTTTTCCTCACATTGTCAGTACCTCCAGTTCAGGTACCACAGAGAAGGGAAATGTTGGTTATGTAAAAGCCTCACTTCCTAGCTGACCTGAGGTTTTACTTAAAGGCTATAGTCCTAGGTGGAATTCTGAGGATGCTGAGTGTTCAGAGGAACACAAGCCTAGCATCATTGTTTGCTTTGTGTTTCACAGTAGGAACATTGTCAGGGTATTTGTCACTGTCCACAGACCAAGCTAGGACTCCAAAACTGAATGCTGATTGACAGGAACTGTGGATTCTGAGGATGGGTAAAATGAGGTGGATTCTGATTACAGGGTAAAATGCTCCCCTGCTTGTGAAGGTTTCATGTGGATTCAGCATTTCTTTGGAGTGAAGAAGAGAAAGATCTGGCTTGTTCTCAGTGATGCCTGTTGATTCTAAATTTAGGTCTCTATTTTCCTTCTTCATCCCATGATAACATCCTATTGCTCCTTCTGCTCCTGATGACATATAGTTTAAAGATTCTTAGTAAAACCGGACTCGCTGAACATAGCAGACAATGAGGACTACTGAGAACTCAAGAACAGTGGCACTGGGTTTTGATCCTACTGCACGTACTGGCTTTGTGGGAGCCAAGGCAGCTTGGATGCTCACCTTACTAGACCTGGATGGAGGTGGGTGGTCCTTGGAATTCCCACAGGGCAGGGAACCCTGACTGCTCTTCGGGCTGATGAGGAAGGGGTACTTGATTGGGGGAGAAGGAGGGAAATGGGAGGCGGTGGCGGGAGGAGGCAGAAATCTTAAATAAATAAATAAATATTCTTAGTGGAACCAACATCCACTCTCATTGGAACCATGACATTCTTTTTTCTCAATAATATTAAATCTAATTATTTTTTATTGTTGAGAAGTATCACAAAGCAAATGATGTTGGTTTTTATTGTTGTTATGAGATACAAAAAAACCCTAATTTAGTCTAGAGAGATGGATCAGTGGATAAAAGCCCTTGCTTGTCTTACAGAGGACATAGGTTCAATTCTCCACATCTATATGGCAGTTCACAACCATCCTTCACAATATTTAGAAGTGAAACCAATGCCCTTTTCTCTAAACCTAGGGCAACAGTCACAAATGTGGTACACAGACATACAAGCAGTCAAAGTACATATATACATAGAATAAATACAAATATATCTGTTTAAAAAGTTTAATTCTTTAGATCACCTGATGTAGAATGTCAAGGTTTAAGGGCTAGAAGAGACATTTGTATGACATACAGTAAAGATGGTTCTTGGTGTAAATTTTGTATCTCTTCTTTAGAACAGCTATTTTAGATGACTTTGTCCTTTGTATCCATGTTTCAGAATAAACTTTAGAGAGTCCAAGAGTTAAGAAAGTTTAATTCTTTTCCAATATGTATCCCCTTGATCTTCTTTTGTTGTATAAATGCTCTAGCCATGTAGTAATAGGAGCAGCGGGGCTACATCCCCACCACCCCGGCCACCTGGCTACCTTATGCCCCGAAATAGCAACACACAAACTGTATTCTTTTAAACACTGCTTGGCCCATTTCTATCTAGCCTATTCTAGGCTAATTCTCACATATTAATTTAGCCCATTTCTAATCATCCGTGTAGCACCACTAGGTGCGCTTACCGGGAAGATTCTAGCCTACATACATCCTGGGTCGGAGCTGCCTGAAAGAGCGGAGCCTGGTGTCTCTGCTCCAGAGAGCAGAGCTGTCAAGTTTGAGCTCACTTCCTCTTCCTCCCAGCATTCTGTTCTGTTTACTCCGCCTACCTAATTTTCTACCTATCAGGGCCAAGCAGTTTCTTTATTGCTTAACCAATGAAATCAACAGATTGATATATGACACTCCCACATCATAGCCAGAATTTAAGAACTATGTTGAATAAATATGGAGAGAGTGGACAGGCTTGTCTTGTTCCTGACTTTAATGAGGTTACGTTAAGTTTCTTTCCATTTAATTGGATGTTGGCTGTCAGCTTGCTTTATATTGCTTTTATTAAGTTTAGAAATATTCCTTTTATTCTTGATCTCTCCATGACCTTTATCATAAAGGGGTGTTGGATTTTCTCAAATGCTTTTTTGACATCTAATTAGATAATCATATTTTTCTTTCGGTTTATTTATATGGTGGATGGCATTGATAGACTTTTATATGTTGAACCATCCCTGCATTTCTGGGATGAAGTTAAACTTTTCTTATTTGCAGATTATATGGCAGTATATATAAGTGATGCCAAAAACTCAACAAAGGAACTCTGACAGCTGATAAATCACTTCAGTGATGTGGCAAGATACAAGATCAACTCAAAAAAATCAGTAGCAATCCCAAATAAAATTGATAAGGAAACTGAGAAATAAATCAGAGAAACATCACCATTCACAATAGACATATCACATAAAATATCTTGAGGCAACCCTAACTAAAGAAGTTAAAGTACTGTTTAACAGATACTTTAAGTCTTTGAAGAAAGAAATTTAAGAAGACACCAGAAAATGAAAAGATCACTCATATTCGTTCATGGGTAGGATCAACCTGCAAACAGCCCTAATGCCCTTCAGTCAAAGAATGGACAAAGAAAATGTTGCACATTTACACATTAGGATTTTACTCAGAGGTAAAAAAGAAAGACCTCTTGAAATTTTCGAGCAAATGGATGGAAATACAAAAATTGAGTCTGGTAACTCAGATGTGATGTGGGAATGATTTCTTATTAATAAAGAAACTGCCTGGCCCATTCGATAGGTCCACCCTTAGGTGGGTGGAGAAAACAGAACAGGATTCTGGGAGAAGGAAGCTGAGTAGGAGTCGCCATGATGTTCCCATGCCAGACAGACGCAGGTTAGAATCTCCCCGGTAAGCACACCTCGGGGTGTTACACACCTTATAAGAAATGGGATAGTCCAGGTGCGAGAGATAGCCAATAAGAGGCTACAGATAACGGGCCAGGCAGCGTTTAAAAGAATACAGTTTACGTGTAATTATTTCGGGTAAAGCTAGCCGCGCGGGCGGCTGGGTGCTGGGGACGCAACAGCCCCGGCCGCCGCTCCAACAACACAGATGCAGAAAGAGGAGCATGGTATGTACTCACTCATAAGTGTATAATAGTTGTAAAGCCAAGGATATTGAGGCTATAGTTCATGATCTTAGAGAAGATAAGTAACAAGGTGAACCTTAAGAAAAACATACATAAATTTACCTGGTAAGGCGAAGTAGACAAGTTTGGCTGACAAAAATGGGAGCATGGGGCTGGGGTTAGCATGGGGGACAGAAGGGGAAGATGAGGGGAGATGGGGAGGCAGGAGGAGAACTTGAAGAAATGGAGTAGTCTAGGTAGAGTAAGGACAGAGATGAGAGCAAGGAAACAGATATTTCTAAAACCCCAAGCTATAGAGGAGAGTGTGTCTGAACTGGCCTTGCTATGTAGTCAGACTAATCAATATATATATTTTTACTTCTTCTATAAAATATTTATTTATTTCTGACATAATTGTTTTTTTTTACCATTCTAAAATTTATACTTCCTCCCTTCTTCCCATTCCCCTTCCACTCCCCCCACTAACCTTCTTCCCTCCCCTCCTTCCTGGTTCTTTGACAAAATCAACAAGATTGACAAGCCCCTATCAAAATTAATCAAAAGGCAGAGAGAGAAAACACGCAAATTAACAAGATCAGAAATAAAAAAGAGGACATGACAACAGACACTGAGGAAATTCAAAGAATCATTAGGTCTTACTACAAAGGCATATATGCCACAAACTTAGAAAATGTAAAAGAAATGGACTTCTTTTAAGATATTCCATATACCAAAATTAAATCAAGACCAGGTAAACAATTTAAATAGACCTATAAGTCATGAGGAAATAGTAAGCTGTCATAAGAAAAAATAAACTTCCAACCAAAAAAAAAAAAAGCCAAGGACCAGATGGTTTTAATGCAGAATTTTATCAGAACTTCCGAGAAGAGCTGATACCTATACTCCTTAATGTGTTTCACATAATGGAAACAGAAGAGTCATTGTCAAACTCTTTTTTATGAAGCTACAGTTACCCTGATACCAAAACCACACAAAGACCCAACCAAGAGAGAGAATTACAGACCAATTTTGCTCATGAATATTGATGCAAAAACTGTCAATAAAATACAGGTAAACTGAATACAAGAACAAATCAATATCTTAAATAGAACCATAGAATCTTCATCCAGTAATTGATGGAAACAGAGGCAGAGGCCTGCATCAGAGCACTGGACTGAGCTCCCAAAGTCCTGTTGAAGAAAGGGAGGAGTGAGAATATGAGCAAAGAGGTCAAAACCATGATGATACACCCACTGAAACAGTTTACCTGAACTAATGGAAGCTCACCAACTCTAGCTGGACAGGGAAGGAAACATCAAAGGTCCAAACTAGTTCCTCGGAATGTGGATAACAGTTGTGTGGCTGTGGCAGGCTGTGGGGCCACTAGCAGTGTAACCAGAATTTACTTCTATGGCTTGTACTGGTTTTGTTTGGAACCTATTATTATTAAATGGATACCTTACTCAGGCTACATATGGTAGAGAGGACCTTGAACGTTACCCAAACCAATGTGCCTTACCATTTCTGAGGAGTGGATGGGTGGTGGGGTCGGGGTGTTAGGTGGAGGGAGGGGGAGGAGGGGAGGGACTGGGAATTGGAACTGGTATGTAAAATGAAAGTTTGTTTTCTTTTTAAATAAATAGTAAACTTTTATTCTTAGGGATCACAGGACTTCTGTAACCCACATCTTTTACAGCAGTGCAGTGACAGTGCAAATAGAACCTTAGAATAACAGAATGTAACAATTACAAAGGGCCAGCAAAAGAAACCAGCTGGGATACACCACTTAGAATACTCTAGTGAATACTCTGGAAATCCTGACTGCCATAGGGTGACACAAGAGCAAGTGTCCTTTGAGCACCAAGTCAATTTTTCTGAGCTTATTTGCACATTGATACATTACCTACAGTGAAAATGGCTCAAAGCACCTTTAAAAAAAGTTTACTAGTGCTCAGGAAGTAACCTCTATTTCAGGTCTCAAGGATGGGGTCAGCTCCTCTCCTGTTGTAAATTTTGGGTTCTAGGTGAGAGGGTCCACTGTTGGGGAAAACTCTGGTAGACCTTGTTGCTTTTCATACCTCGATGTCCTGATCATTGAAATCATGGAATCTAAGTAGTGTTAAGTTTTCATTTTATTTTATGGTTTCTCAGAGTGTAGCTTATGACTGTTGTTAATGTTTCTACATCCATGGTGGATTTACAGCAGAGTGCTTTCAGTATTACTGTGCCAGCACGATGTGTTTCATTCCAGCCTCAACTGTTGAAATTATGCTTACCTCTTCTCCAGCTTTGATGTCTGTGTCTCTAAGACAGAAGGCCACCCTCTCCTGCAGGGCCAGCAAGAATGTCACTGAATACGACATTAGTTACATACACTGGTACCAACCGAAACCAGGACAACATCCCAAACTCCTCAAGTATAGTGCATCCAACCTAGCATCTAGGGTTCCTGCTAGGTTCAGTGGCATTGGGTCTGGGACAGACTTCACCCTCTCAATCCATACTGTGGAGACTGATGATGACACAGCATATCCTCTGTGAGGATTTGGAATCTGTGCTTTAGTTTGTAGGGAATTGTGCTGCCCTGGCTCTGCGGCAATTTGAGGACTGTGGCTGGGACACAGGTCAGCTATGAAATGCCAGGGCTAGGAGAAGAAAATATGCTTCTACCCTGTCCTCTTGTCACAAGTTCCGAATGCTACAGAGTTTAAGGAAGTGGCTGCCCTGCAGCACAGTACACATAGAATTGCTTTGCTCAGATATTTAGTATAGCTTAAATTAGATTTGTGACATTGAGATGTCTCCGGAGACTTTTGTGGCCACACCACCTGATGGTATTTTGCAGTTGTTCTGATATTCTTGCAACCACAGCCCTAAATAAATACATCGTGCTCTCTTGAGAATGGTTACTTCACCCACATATACATCCTCTTTCTGATTAAACTGTTGACTGAAGCAATTGTTTCAATAATGTATAAAAGGCTGCATAATAAACAAGCGGCATGCAGTTGCAATTGCTGCTTTTGCTCTGCATCCCCTGTGTCCTGGTTTATTCGAGACCCTTACCCAGGGACCCCCACACTCCAGACGTCGTCAGTTCTCCAGGGCTAGACAAAAACTCCTGGGGATGCTGCCCACTGAAGTTTAGTCTCTGAGCTGGGTCTTTCCCCACACATCTCCACTATGTGATTTTAGAAAGCTTATTCATAAAAACAGTGAAGCTGTGAAACAGATTTCTTAAACGGATATGTGTCTTTGTCTGACCATGGATCCTTTACAATTTTTTTCAACCTTCATTCTTAATAAATATACCATTGATACTATTTCTAAAGCACACTTTTTAGGTTCAATAGATTGACTAGATAATCATTTAAAATATACAGGAAATATTCCTCAGTTGCTCAAAATAAGATATTGAATATTGAAGACTCTTAGTTGTCTTGCAGACACAAGTTGACATCTCGATCCTAATGTCAAATTTCCACTTATATTTGCTTAAGATTTAAATTTGCCTCTTCAACAGATTGCATAAGCAAACCTCCTGCAACTGATTTACTGCTTAGTTTCTGATAAGTATTTCTGTGTCCATCACAGATGTTAATCTAAAGTCTTAGACTACTTAGCTCTTCTTTGTTCTTTTCCAATATTCACATCTTTCTTTTTAATATATTATCTTCCTTCAATTTTTACTATCTTTGTAGGTGGAGGGACATAATATCTCAGTATATATCCTGAGCTGAACTGGAAATCACAACATCACATATCATCACACTAAAATTGTAACCCGTGAGCCTATTTACCCTGACTGACAAATTACTTGACACCACACATGGGATCTATTTTATATTCTAGTTGTTCTCCCATTATAGGTACAGGAACTCTGGAGATTTAAGAGTGCAAGTCACTATCATTAAAACTGTACTTCAAAGAAACTTTCCACCTCCTCATGGAGCATCTTTAGGCTTTCCATGCGGAGTGAGAAAGCTCAACAAAATGATCCTTAGAAACATCTTCTCATGAACATCCTTGAGTTTTTCAAGAGTACAGTCTTTTTTTATTGGAAAAAAAAGAAATTTCTGACTCCTCCCAGCCTCCCATTTCCCTCCCCCTCCACCCACTCCTCCTCGCTCCCCCCACTACTCCCCCTCCCTCTCCAGACTGAAGAGCAGTCAGGGTTCCCTGCCCTGTGGAAAGTCCAAGGTCGTCCCCCCTCCATCCATGTCTAGGAAGGTGAACATCCAAACTGGCTAGGCACCCACAAAACCAGAACATGAAGTAGGATCAAAACCCAGTGCCATTGTCCTTGGCTTCTCAGCAGCCCTCATTGACCGCCAAATTCAGAGAGACCGGTTTTATCCCATGCTTTTTCAGTCACAGTCCAGCTGGCCTTGGTGAGCTCCCAATAGCCCCACTGTCTCCGTGGGTGGTGTACCCCTTGTGGTCCTGACTTCTTTCTCCCTCGTTCCGTCTCCTCATTCGGACCTTGAGAGCTCAGTCCAGTGCTCCAGTGTGGGTCTCTGTCTCTATCTCCATCCATCACCAGATGAAGGTTCTATGGTGATATGCAAGATATTCGTCAGTATTGCTATAGGATAGGGTCATTTCAGGTTCCCTATCCTCAGCTTCCCAAGGAACTAACTGGGGACATCGCCTTGGGCTCCTGGGAGCCACTCTAGGTTCAAGTCTCTTGCCAACCCTAAGGTGGCTCCCTTAACTAAGATATGTGCTTCCCTGCTCCCCTATCCAACCTTCCTTTATCCCAATCATCCTGTTTCCCCAAGTTCCCCCAATCCTCCCCTTTTCACTTTTCTCTCCCCGTCCCCCCTTATTCCCATCCCACCCCACCCCCAAGATCCCAATTTTCTCCCCGGCAAGGCAATTTTGTCTACTTCCTATAGCCAAGAAGATAACTCTATGTTTTTCCTTGGGTGCACCTTCTTATTTAGCTTCATTAGGTTCACCAGGTATACACTCCGTGACCTTTATTTATGGCTAGAAACCAATTATGAGTGAGTACATCACATGTTCATTCTTGGGTCTGGGTTACCTCACTCAGGATAGTGTTTTCTATTTCCATCCATTTGCATGCAAAATTCGAGAAGTCATTGTTTTTTTACCGCAGCATAGTACTCTAGTGTGTATATATTCCACACTTTCTTCATCCATTCTTCCATTGAAGGGCATCTAGGTTGTTTCCAGGTTCTTGCTATTACAAATAATACTGCTATGAACAGTTGAACAAATGCTTTTGTCATATGATAGGAAACTCAAGGAAGCCATCAAACTGCACACACTAATAGTAGGAGACTTCAGCACTCCTCTCTCACCAATTGACAGGTCAATTAAAGTCTTCCTTGATTTCTTTATATATTTGGGAGATCAGACTTTTGTCAGTTGCGGGGTTGGTGAAGATCTTCTCCCAGTCAGTGGGTTGCCTTTCTGTCTTAGCAACAGTGTCCTTTGCTTTACAGAAGCTTCTCACTCTCAGTAGGTCCCATTTATTCAATGAGGCCCTTACTGTCTGTGCTGCTGGGGTTATATGTAGGAAGTGGTCTCCTGTGCCCACGTGTTGTAGAGTATGTCCCACTTTCTCTTCTATCAGGTTCAGTGTGTTTTGACTGATATTGAGGTCTTTAGTCCACTTGGACTTGAGTTTTGTGCATGGTGATAGATATGGATCTATTTTCATTTTTCCACAGATTGACATCCAGTTTTGCCAGCACAATTTGTTGAAGATGCTCTCATTTTTCCATTGTATACTTTTAGCTCCTTTATCGAACATGAGGTGTTCATAGGTTTGTGGGTTAAAGTCAGGGTCTTCTATTCGATTCCATTGGTCTACTTCTCTGTTTTTATGCCAATACCAAGCTGTTTTCAATAATGTAGCTCTGTAATAGAGTTTGAAGTCAGGGATGGTAATGCCTCCACATGTTCCTTTATTGTATAAGATTGTTTTGGCTATCCTGGGTTTTTTGTTTTTCCATATAAAGTTGATTATTGTCTTCTCCAGATCTGTGAAGAATTTTGATGGGGATTGCATTCAATCTATAGATTGCTTTTGGTAGAATTGCCATTTTTACTATGTTGATCCTCCCAATCCAAGAGCAAGGGAGATCCTTCCATTTTCTGGTGTCCTATTCTATTTCTTTCTTCAAAGACTTAAAGTTCTTGTCAAATAGATCTTTCACTTCCTTGGTCAGGGTTACCCCAAGATATTTCATGCTATTTGTGGCTGTCATGAAAGGTGATGCTTCTCTGAAATGGAAGCTTGTTTAATGCAAAGGACATGATCAGTAAGAAAAAAATCACAGTCAACTTAATGGGTTAAGATCCTCACCAACCACACATCAGAAAGAGCACTGATCTCCAAAGTAGAGCTTATGAAATTAGACATCAAAATAGCAAATAATCCAATTAGAAAATGGGGTAGAGATCTAAATATGAAATTTTCAGTAGAAGAATATCAAATGACAGAAAGACACTTAAGAAATTGCTCAATATTCTTAGCCATTAAAGAGTTGGAAATCAAAACAACTCTGAGATACCATCTTATACAAGTCAGAATTGCTAAGATCAAAAACACCAATGATCGCTAATCATGGAGAGGATTCAGAGTAAGGGGAACACTCCTCCATTGCAGGTTATAGTACAAACTTGTGCAGCCCTTGGAAGTCAGTATGGCTGTTTCTCAGAAGATTGGGAACTGATCTACCTTAAGACCCACCAATACCACTCTTAGGCATATTACCAAAGAAAGCACAATCATATCACAAGGACATTGGCTCAACTGCTTTTATAGCCAGTGCCTGGAAACAACCTAAATGATCCTCAACCAAAGATTGGATAAAGACAAACATATATATGTACTCACTCATAAGTGGACATTAGGTGTAAGGCAAAGGATAACCAGCCTATAGTCAATGACCACAGAAAAACTAGGTAACAAGGAGAACTCTAAGGGAGATATACATTGATCTGTCTGAAAAGGCAAAATAGAGAAGATCTGCTGCAAAAGTTGGGAGCATGAGGCATGGGTGAAGGGAGGGCCAAGGAGGAGGGCACCCGGTTTTGATCCTACTTCATGTATATACCCACCAGAGGCCCGATCATATGTCAAGGACATTTGTTCAACTATGTTCACAGCAGCATTATTTGTAATAGCCAGAACCTGGAAACAACCTAGATGCCCTTCAATGGAAGAATGGATGAAGAAAGTGTGGAATATATACACATTAGAATACTACTCAGTGATAAAAAAACAATGACTTCGCGAATTTTGCATGCAAATGGATGGAAATAGAAAACACTATCCTGAGTGAGGTAACACAGACCCAAAAAGATGAACATGGGATGTACTCATTCATAATTGTTTTCTAGAGATAAATAAAGAACCTTCATCTGACGATGGATGGAGATAGAAACAGAAACCCACACTGGAGCACCGGACTGAGCTCCCAATGTTCCAATGAGGAGCAGAAGGAGAGAGAATATGACCAAAGAAGTCAGGACCACAAGGGGTGCACCCACCCACGGAGATAGTGGGGCTAATCCATTGGGAGCCCACCAAGGCCAGCTGGACTGTGACTGAAAAACCATGGGATAAAACCAGAATCTTTGAATTTGGCGGACAATGAGGGCTGCTGAGAAGGAAAGGACAATAGCACCGGGTTTTGATCCTACTTCATGCTCCAGCTTTGTGGGAGCCTAACCAGTTTGGATGTTCACCATCCTAGACCAGGATTGAGGGGGAAGGACTTTGAACTTTCCACAGGGCAGGGAACCCTGACTGCTCTTCGGTCTGGATATGGAAGGGGAGGAGGTGGGAAGGGGGGAGGAGTGAGAGAAAGGGGAGGGAAATGAGAGGCGGGGAGGAGGCAGAAATTTCATTTTTTCCAATATAAAAAATAAACTAAAAAAAAAGGAGGATAGCTTACAAACGTTGGGTTGGATGTCCAATGGTTAAAGCTCTAGTGATGATATTCTTATGGGAGACCTTGAGCTGCTAGGTAAAATTCTTACAAAAAACAGTTTCCAATAGAGAGCTTAAAACAGCTGCCTAACAGGTACTCAAGCAGGTAAAGTATGAATCAAAATATAAAGTATACAATAATCAACAATTACAGTATATTAATTATAATTCAGCTATGGCTAGTGTGTATATAAAATATAAAACTTATTCTACAATAGTTTTATAAAAAATGCTGCTTATGGCTAAATCTTCTCAGTTTTGCTAGTTAAGATATTAAACTCTTAATTTAAACCAGTAGCCTGTCTGATATAAAAGGACAGGATAGAATCTGGATAATGGTTTAACAAAATATTGACTATGATCAATGTTTCTTATACTAAACAGTAGATTCATTGATAATTTTAAGATTGATTCCTGGACGATTGCGTTTGCTAAATTCAAAGGCCAAAAACAATGGTCTTTTCCCAGATCATTGCTACAATTTATGCACCTGTATTTTGCTAATGTTATAGCAAAAAATCTCTTAAAGGATTTTATGCTAAATTTTACAAATGCCTCTTCCAATGGAGGAACTGCATATATGGCTAATAATAATAATAATTATGGAGCATAACAAGGCTCCTTCAAAGCAACTCATAAAAGTTGCCAGCAGATCCTGAAGCAAACGGATCTGGCTTGATGACACCAAGCTGACCTTTGCTAAGACAAGGTGAAAAAGCCCTTGCAATGCATTATGAAAAAACCCGACCTGTATATATATTTGGGGTCGAGGATGTGTTTGTGCTTTTTTCACAGAAAGAAAATAAAATCTGGACGTGATGTCGAGGCTGTGGACACAGAGGAGTTCCAGACTTCCAGAGGTGATTGAGGAGAGGTCCTTGGTCCGGTCTTCCCTGCCACCAAGGAAAGGAGTGCCTGCTGACAAAACCAGCTACACCACTCTGCAGGGTGTCATCCTGCCTCCAGAGTCCAGGGAGACCCGGCTGACATAAGTGCCAGGATGTGCTTCATGTAGCTGTATCCAGCTCTTCTCACCCAGGTTCCTCCACCTGTCCTGGAGCACAAATGCTAAACTGCTCCTGCAGCTTGAACTCTGGTCTTCTTTGGAGCTGAGTTGCAGACTAAACATCAGACTGCTTTAAACTTTGGGACACAGAACTCATTTTAATTAAAATATTAACCTGTCTTCACTTAAGAAGGGGGATTATGGGTTCCTGTCACTGTTGCTCAGAGACTGGAACTGGTGGTATTTGATAACAACAATGTATGTCATTGTACTCCTACTGAAATTGATCTAATGATATCTGTAACTGCTTATAGATGTTGGGAAAAGTTTGACACATGCTGTAAAGTGTTTGGGTTTAATGAATATGTTAAAGATTTTAGATTTTGATCCCTTTTACACTGCCCTAATTTTTGGCAGGCAGCACGCATAACTTTATGTGGAGTAGGCACTTAGGAAGGAGGACATACCATAGGCCAGACTAAAAGGTGAATACTGGGTTGGGAAAAAAGCCCTTTCTTCTTGTTTGGAGATGGAGTTATTGGTGCCAAAATTATATCATTATATCTTTTGTTTGAGGAGCTCCTCACAGTCTTTTCATTAATGATAGACGCAGGGGCCCAATGACAGGAGTTAGTGTGGATCCTCGCCTGAATAGCACACCATACAGAGGTTGTAGAAACCAGCTCAACATGGCATGGTACAGGTATGAGGGCGCCCTCCACATGGCCTAAGACAGGGTGCCCTGTGATCTGTTTACTTTAATCCTGCTAGATGCCTTTTATTTGAGGAGCTCCAAGGAGGCAGGATAATCCCCCTACCTAGGACAGGGCCCTGGGAACCCTAGGATGGGTAAGGGGGAATGAAAAAAGGCCTAGTCCCCACTCGACCTAAGAATCATCAGGCACCCCTCTGTTCCCAGGAGAGGTAAATTGCTTTACAACTCGAGAGGAGGGTCTCTCCTTATCTCAGTCCCTTCTCCTTCAGATCTCACACCATGGTTGACTCTGACTGGTGCTCTCCACGTAATAACTACCTGCCTTTATATAAGAGAAAGGGGGATCTGTTGGGAGCCGTTTCCCCCTAAAAATCATTACAGGAACCATCACCCTGGGGAGTCTGCAGGTAACCCCACACCCATAATTGTGCTAAGAATAGTTCTATTGCCCCACACCCAATTAAAGCTGTTAATGGAGAAAAATAAATAAAATAAAATGAAAAAAAAAGAAAAGAAAAATGCCCACACATACACACAAACAAATGCACACTCACAAGGACACAGAAAAGATTACTAAATCAAGTAAAATGTAATAAAAAAATAATTTATGAAAAGGGAGAAAAAAGGCACCTGCTAGATGCCTTTTATTTGAGGAGCTCCAAGGACGGGCGACTTATGGCAGGATAATCCGGCTACCTAAGACAGGGCCCTGGGAACCCTAGGACGGGTAAGGGGGAAAGTAAAAAGGCCTGATCCCCACTCGACCTTGAAGCATCAGGCACCCCTCTGTTCCCAGGAGAGGTAAATTGCTTCACCACTCGAGAGGAGGGTCCCTCCTTATCTCAGTCCCTTCTCCTTTAGACCTGACACCATGGTTGACTCTGACTGGTGCTCTCCACGTAATAACTACCTGCCTTTATATAAGAGAAAGGGGGATCTGTTGGGAGCCGTTTCCCCCTAAAAATCATTACAGGAACCATCACCCTGGGGAGTCTGCAGGGAACCCCACACCCATAATTGTGCTAAGAATAGTTCTATCGCCCCAAACCCAATTAAAGCTGTTAATGGAAAAAAATAAATAAATAAAAATAAAATAAAAATAAAATAAAAAAAGGAGAAAAAAAACAGAAGCAATGGACATTGTTGTATGGAGACCACTTGATTGTTCCTGGCTGCTCAGCTCTGAAATAACCACACAGAAACTGTATTATTTAAAACACTGCTTTGCCAATTACTATAGCATATTTCTAGCAAGCACTTGCATATTAAATTAACACATTTCTATTATTTTATATTTTAGCATGAGGCTCATGGCAAGGTTCTAGCTGGCAGCTCGCTTTTTCTCTTCTGGGGACTACAAGGCATCTAACTGATTCCACGTTCTGTCTCCTAGCATTCAGTTTAGAATTTTCTCACCTAGTCCTATTCTCCTGTGCTACTAGCTGAAACAGCTTCTTTAGTCATTAACCGTTTAAAGCAACACACCATCTCTTTTTTTTGTCTATGTAAAAAGGAAGGTTTTAACTTTAACACAATAAAATTACATATAACAAAACAGGTATCAAGCGAGAATTACAGTTATAATATTTATATCTACTTTATCTTCTATCATAGCTAAGGAAAACTACGACTATATATATTCTTCAATCCCATCAAAAACTCCAGAAGGATAGAATATTACTTAAGTAAACAGGAAGTACATTGTAAACAACTTCTAAAACTCTTGACAGACATCTTGCTGCCTGTACAATCCCCAAAGTTCTTCTTTAATTGGGGGCATCCATATTGAACCTTCAGGCCCATAGTATCTAGCATACTTTTCCATGAAACAGGAAATTTCAAAGATAGTACTGCTTGTACTGGCAGTTTGTCAGCCACTTTCTTCTGTGTCCTGCAGAACCTCTGGCAGACTCTTTCATGAAGCAGAAATCCCAAAGGATTGCTTCATTTTTGGGCAAGTTCCACAGTCATTTCCTTGTGGTTATTGCATGTACAGTTCCTCAAGCAGTCCAGGCCAAAGCAGTTTCCTGTCCAAATGGCTAACCAACACCATAAAGAGCATCATTGGAGCCTATCATCCTCTTGAAGTAGGTCAGTGATGCATGCAACAGATGTGTCTCATTGTCATGAAAAGTCTTAAGCTCTTAAAACATTTTGAAATCCATATTCTAAAGTTCTCTGAAATATTTGAAGAATACCTATCTAATTGATACACACACACACATACACACAGACACACACATATCCTAACTAAAAAGGCTACAAGCTTTACTATTATAGAGGAATATCTATTAAACCATATTTCTTAATTATGCATTATATTTTTAAATTATCTGTACAAACACAATACATTAATCAAGAAAAGAAATATACATATAACAAACTTGATCTCTTTTGTTTTTTTTTTTTTTGGTTTTTCGAGACAGGGTTTCTCTGTGGCTTTGGAGCCTGTCCTGGAACTAGCTCTGTAGACCAGGCTGGTCTCGAACTCACAGAGATCCGCCTGCCTCTGCCTCCCGAGTGCTGGGATTAAAGGCATGCGCCACCATCGCCCGGCTAACAAACTTGATCTTAAACTTTTATCAGTAAACCAAGTTCCATACCAATGCAAATCTCTATAGCATATCCTTCTTTAATTATAAGCAAACTCATTTAGGGAATTTGGACATAGTTCTCTCCAAACTGCCTCATTCTTTTCTTATGCAAAGTAATTTTGGGGTTATTTATGTCTACTTTTCATGGTCCCTCAAACTACATTAGTCTGGAAGGATTCCACAGGTTCTCATACTCTGTGGAAACAAAAGAAGAACCTCTTTTCTAAAGCAATCTATTCTTTGATTCAAATTTTGAAAACATTACACCTTCAAATATCTAGTCTTTGAAGAAAGAAATTTAAGAGGATACCAGAAAATGAAAGGATCTCCCTTGCTCTTGGATTGGGAGGATCAACATAGTAAAAATGGCAATTCTACCAAAAACAATCTATAGATTCATTGCAATCCCTATCAAAATCCAAGTAAAATTTTTCACAGAACTTGAAAGAATAATAATCAACTTTGTATGGAAAAACAAAAAACACAGGATAGCCAAAACAATCCTGTACAATAAAGGTACTTCCACTTGCATTACCATCCCTGACTTCAGAATCTATTACACAGCTACAGTAATGAAAACAGCTTAGTATTGGCACAAAAACAGAGATGTTGACCAATGGAATCGAGTAGAAGACACAGATATTAACCCACAAACATAAAAACACCCGATTTTCGACAAAGAAGCTAAAAGTATACAATGGAAGAAAGAAAGCATCTTCAACAAATGGTGCTAGCATAACTGGATGTCAACCTGTAGAAGAATAAAAATAGATCCATATCTATCACCATGCACAAAACTCAAGTCTGAATGGATTAAAGACCTCAATATCAATCTAAACACACTGAACCAGATAGAAGAGAAAGTGGGAAGTACTCTACAATACATGGGCACAGGAGACCACTTCCTACATATAACCCCAGTAGCACAGACAATAAGGACAACATTGAATAAATGGGACCTCCTAAAACTGAGAAGC
The DNA here is from genome assembly GCA_902806775.1 of Microtus agrestis. Taxonomy (NCBI): domain Eukaryota; kingdom Metazoa; phylum Chordata; class Mammalia; order Rodentia; family Cricetidae; genus Microtus; species Microtus agrestis. Next base: position 135,723 of record CADCXT010001935.1, read on the forward strand.
TTTTGTAAAGCAAAGGACACTGTCATTAGGACAAAAAGACAACCGACTGACTGGGAGAAGATCTTCACCATCCCCGCATCAGACAAAGGTCTGATTTCCAAAATATATAAAGACCTCAAGACACTAAACTTTAAAATGCTAATTAACCCAATTCTCTCTAAACAGAGAATTCTCAACAGAAGAAGTATAAATGGCCAAAAGACACTTAGGTCATACTCAAACTTCTTAGCAATCAGGGAAATGAAAATCAAAACAACTTTGAGATACCATCTTACACCTGTCAGAATGGCTAAAATCAAAAACATCAATGATAGCCTTTGCTGGAGAGGATGTGGAGTAAGAGGAACACTCATAATTGCTGGTGGGAATGCAAACTTGTGCAACCACTTTGGAAATCAGTGTGGCGGTTTCTCAGGAAATTCGGGATCAACCTACCCCAGGATCCAGCAATACCACTCTTGGGAATATACCCAAGAGATGCTCTAACATACTACAAAAGCATTTGTTCAACTGTGTTCATAGCAGCATTATTTGTAATTGCCAGAACTTGGAAACAACCTAGATGCTCCTCAATGGAAGAATGGATAACGAAAGTGTGGAATATGTATGCATTAGATTACTGCTCAGTGGTAAAAAACAATGACATCTTGAATTTTGCATGCAAATGGATGGAAATAGAGAACACTATCCTGAGTGAGTTAACCCAGACCCAAAAATATGAATGTGGTAGGTACTCACTGATAAGTGGATTCTAGCCATAAATAAATTTCATTGAGCCTATAATATGAGGTCCTAGAGAAGCTAAATAAGGTGAGCCCAAAGAAAAACATATATTTATCCTCCTGATATTGGAAGGAGACAAGATTGCCAGGAAAAAATTGGAAACTTGGGGATGAGAATGGGATGGGGGTAAGGGGAAATGGGGAGAAAAGAGTGAGAAGGGGGGATGGGGAGAGCTTGGGGGAATGGGACTGTTGGAACGGAGGCAGGGGTGATATGGGAGTAGGGAAGTATATATGTTAATTAAGGGGGTCATTTTAGGGTCGGCGAGAGACATGACTCTAGAGGTGTTCCCAGGTGTCAATGGAGATGTCTCCAGCTAGATCCTTGGGTAGTTGAGGAGAGGGAGCTGAAATGGCCCTATCCTATAGCCATACTGATGAATATCTTGCATTTCACCATAGAAACTTCATCTGACGATGGATAAAGCTAGAGACAGAGACCTACATTGGAATACTGGACTGAGCTCCTATGGTCCAAATGAGGAGGAGAAGGAGGGAGAACATGAGCAAGGAAGTTAGGACCGCGAGGTTTGCACCCACCCACTGAGACGGTGGGGCTGATCTATTGCGAGCTCACCAAGGCCACCTAGATGCTGGAGCATATGATCAAACTGGACTCCCTGAACTGACAAGGAGGGCTGACTGAGAAGCCAAGGACAATGGCACTGGGTTTTGAACCTACTGCATGTAATGACTTTGTGGGAGCCTAGTCTGTTTGGATGCTCACCTTCCTAGACCTGGATGGAAGGGGGAGGACCTTGGACTTCCAACAGGGCAGGGAAACCAGACTTCTCTTTTTACTGGAGAGGAAGGGGATGGGGGTTTGGGGGAGCAGGAGGGAAATGGGAGGAGGTGGAAATTTTTAATTAAATAATAAAAAATAAAATAAATAAAAATATTTATGCTGGTTTATCTTAGAGCCCATACAATGAAATATCTCTCTGTACTTAATCATTACAGTCAAAAAATTCAATGAAAACACAATAATAGACATAATTAGGACCCTCTGTAGATTTTACATCTATATGTGGTTTATTTTCTTAGTCTATTATTTTTCTATGTGTTTAATATTTATTTTATTATCTTTACTCCTTTAATCTATGACTGTCTGTAATCTTTTATATTACATTTACTTTCTAGTTACTCTTTCTCCTAAGTCTATGTACATTTTTTAAACATACTGTGTCTTGTTTAGAGATCTTCTATGTCTAAATCTGTCCTATTGTGTATCCGAAATCCTGTCTGTTTTAAAGAGCTTTTAAAATGCAAACCTGCAGCATGACTACAGCTGCTTTGCCTTTTGGTTCTGCCCAGTGAGCATGACTGAAGCATGTTCATTGCCTCTGTAAGCCTTGTAACCTGCCCCAGTTCCAAGTATGCAGTGGGCCTATGTCACACTATTATGCAGTTTACAACATGTTGCTCATAAAGCCTATTTAAATGCTTGGTCTCCCAAAAGAACCAGAGTTATTGAATGGTCCAGGAAGCTGCCATTTTGAAGAACTATGGTCTTTTTTTTTTTTTGCTTTTATTATTGTTTTTTTTTCTTCCTCCTTTGAACCAGAAAGAACTATCTTAATGGAGCTGCAACATGCTGCCAACAAGCAGAGCCCATCTGAAAAAAGAAATGTGACTAAACTATTTTCTAGTGTCTAGAAATCCTTTACAAACCCTATCAGGTTTTATGTACGTTTAGCTAGGACATGCTGGAGTTCCAATTTGTAGTACGGAAATAAGAAAGCACCACAGAATTCAGTAAAAGAGCAGTAACATTTTTCCTAGAGCTTCCAAACATTGCCATCATCTTTACTTCTGTGCATAGAGTCTTATGCTGGACAAAAAAAAATCCAGAAGTATAAAAAAATTTCTTTATATTCAAACAACAGAACTGTGTTAAAGTGTTACAGAGGAATATAAAGATAATACTGAATTCTTTTTTACATTTTCATTTAAAGGCTTTTTTATAACTATAGACATAAGAGACATTGAACCCATTATTTTTTTCTGGGATCCTCCAACTTTTTCACCACTGTTTGAACACACCAGCCTCAGGAAGCAGGGGGAAGTGTGCAGGTCCAAGGCTGTGTAGTGTAGGCAGCTGTTGAGAATCTCAGAGAGGTTTTTGTTCAAGGCTGAAGCACTGTGGGAGGAGGGCTGCGACTTTGCTGACAGTAATAATCTGCCAGGTCTTCAGCCTGGACACTGCTGACGGTGAGAGTGAAATCTGTTCCAGATCCACTGCCTGTGAAACGATCAGGGACCCCAGTGTACCGATTGGATGCATAGTAGATCAGTAGTTTAGGAGCCTGTCCTGGTTTCTGCTGGTACCAAGCCAAGTAGTTAGTACTACCAGCTAAAAGACTCTGACTGGACCTGCAGCTGATGGTGACCTGCTCTCCTGCTGACACAGCCAGCGAGGATGGAGACTGGGTCATCACAATATCTGCACAGGCACCTGTAATCAGCAATAGAAAATGATGATGCATAATATGAAAAAAACAATATAGTAGCAGTTGAAATTTGTCATTTTATATCTTTGTAATATGGAATTGTCAAAGAAGCATTGAGTAAGACGTATTGTCTCATAGCACACATTATGAATTTCTTATATAGAAGAAATGACTCTAAAAGATGATAATACTTTAGAATTTCTCACCAGAAACCCAGAACAGTAGGGCCATGATAACCTGGGTTTGAGACACCATGTTGTTCCCTCTGTCTGTCTGATGTTCTCTCTGAAAACGCTTTATTAATAAATTTTAGGTGGTTGATCTGAGCTGGCAGGGCTCATGCAAAGCAGTTAGCAAATTCATAAGGAAATGAATGTGCAGTGTGTGTGAGTACTGGGTGTCCATCGACAGGCAAAAATAACATCATAGGAAGTGTGAGCAATCCCTGAATGCTATCATCTTACAGTGCTCAAACAGAAATCAATTAGACACTCTAGTATCAGCTTTGTGTCAAAATCCACAACATTTTAAAATCAGTATGTTTTACAGAAATGTTAGGAAAGCTGTCTAAAACTAACATTACTATGGAAATGTTAAAGTATGTTCAAAATATCACAAGATAAACTTATAGTAAAAATGCAATAAAAGAGAGAAATGATGGAGAGAGGAAAACAAGAAAGATAGATAGACAATTGAGGTTAATTTTGTTCATTTCCTTTTATATATAACCACACTTATATAGCTAACAATGAAGAATGCCACCGACATTGTAGTCTAATTTCTTTACTAAACAAAAAGCAGCCCAAATTTCACTCTGTGTAAATCCCGAAGAACATTAAGGTTGAGATGAGAGAATATAAAATATCAGGGGAAGGGTACAACCTGCAGAAACAAACAACTATTATCTGTATAATTAAGGGAGCTGAAACAAGATGATAAATTGTGGTAAATAAAAGAGGAAGAAAACAAACTTATTTTTTTGAAAAGTCACTGATTTAGACCAATACTTGGTGTTTATTCTATAATGCATTTTCTAAGATAATTTACAAATTAGCAGTATTGAAAGTGGCTGGAAATGTTCTTGCTAACATAGTGAACACTAAAAAAATTTCCCCAGAAGGGAACACTATCATCATAAATCAAGCAATAATTTTATAAAGATCTATAGACCACAGTACCAGAGATCAATACTATACAAAAAGTATGTTTGAGTATGAATGACAATCAGAAGCAATTGACAGAAATCACAGAACATACAAGGACTTTTGGTTACTGAACTCTGAAATAATATATAAGAAGTAAATTATAAACCTAGTATCATGTGTAAAATACAAGAAATAGAAAAAATTTATAAATAAAGCATCATGGCAAGAAGTTTAGATTCACATCTTTAATCTCAGATCTGGAGAGACATACACAGCGGATTATTATATATTTGAGTGTAGCCTGTGGTACAAGTTCTAGGCCACTCTAATCTGTGCATGAAGACAACCTATCAAAATATGTGTTTAATAATCAAATGCTTACAAGGCAGTTCAGGCATTCACTTTCTAAACCAAGTAGATATCTGACATTAACATTTTGTCATTAAGCCAACAATATTATTTAAAATTAAATATACATTAAAGTAATATGCATTTCTCATTTACTTGCATTAAGTATATAATTTTATACATCTAATTTTATGTACAAAATATTAAACTATTTCTGATAAGCATATTCATATCTCTTTGTCAACTTGTAACACCATGATAAAACAGAGATAAGCAGCATGTGGATTAATGAAAATCCCGATCTTAACATAAAAAACATGACAGATGAGTAACTCTGACCCAGTCAGTATATAAGAACATGACAGATGAGTAACTGTCCCAATCAATATTTAACAAATTGTGCTGTGCTCTGGATTTTTACAGAGCACTGTACATTGCTTTTTGACAGCTATAATCAGATCACATTGTGAATTCATGTCATATCATGCTGATTATTCAAATAGAAGACACGGAGACAGGGCCATACAAATCCTAAGGCTATTGCAGTTAAACATGTATTTTCACAGTATGTAAGGGGAGATCATAGAGAGCAAAAGGACAAAAGTTTCATGTTGTTTTATGCATAGTAGAAAAATCCAGAAAATCTTTAATTACTGCTTTTCCCACAAATCCAGTTTCCACACTTGTGCACTGGATTCCTTGGGCTGTGATTAAAAGTGAACTAACTACAAATCTACTGGCTGACAGCAACAAAGATTATTTTGCTCCCAGCTTTGGAGCCAGAAAGTCTGATGTTGATGACCTTGATCTCATGAGACAAAGAATACTCTTCCATGGACCCCACTAAGTATGAAGGCCTAGGGAAGTCATATTTCACTCTCCAAAATCGTCATATTGGGGGCTGAAGATGTTGTTATTTATTATGTTGTAAAACTCATGTAATATTGACAAAGAGTGCTATAGCCTAAAATGAAAACCTCCATACTTAGATGGTCCAAATGTTATCACATGTAACTCATGTTCAGATATCACAGAAATCGTGTGAAAAGAACAATACAACAACAAGTTACAGCTGAGTTCTGTGGCCCCTTGGGAAACACAGCTTTGCCAAGGTAAAGACTTACTGGTACTTTTAGCTCTACCATCCTCAGCACGGCAATATGGAGAAAAAGAATGAAACATTATCCAATCTCTTTTTAAATAGATAGATAAGACTGGAGGTAAAGAAAGCTCCTGAATATCAATAGCTTATGCTATACTTAAGTTGGTTAGTGACTTCTAGATGATCTTATGTGGCTTGTAGTTTCTTTTCATTTTGGCATTGAGATAGCCACCAAAGCAAACACATAAAATCACTTCATTTCAATGATGAATTAAAAGGAAATTAAGAAAGTGAGTATAAATGATAATAAAATACACAGGAAGAGCAAGCAGTACATGCTGCTGGAGGACTGCAAACTGATACACAGTCACTGTGCACTTCACTATGGAGATGCCTCAAGAAAACATGAAATTACCATATGATTTAGTTATTCCTGCATTATGCACCTTTTAGAACAAAGGCAATTAAACTTAAAAGAGATATACTTCTATAGCCATGTTTGTTGCTGCACTACTCACGATAGAAAAAATTTTAATCAATGTAGTGTCTGTCAAACAGATGAATGGATAGCAAAAAGATACATACGTGCAAAGAAATTTATTGAGCTATAATAAAAATAAAAATCATGTTAATGTGCTAATTTTTTCTCTGTGGCTCAATATATAAATTTGTTTCAGTAAAGACTTACTGTGTTTTTGAATATAATACTTGTTTTTCTGTGTTTGGGGATCGAGTTCAACCAACTTCTTGTGGTCTAGGCTGAATAGTCATAATCTTGAGATCATTTATACCCTTGAGGATTTCCTTACTGATGTGAGAGTGTCATATATCATTCTGTTGATTTCATTGGTTAAGCAATAAAGAAACTGCTTGGTCCTGATAGGTTAAAACATAGGTGGGAGGAGTAACAGAACAGAATGCTGGGAGGAAGAGGAAGTGAGCTCAGAATCGCCATGCTCCTCTCTCCCAGGCAGACGCATGCGATGAAGCAAGCTGCCAGGTCAGACATGCTGAATCCTTCCCTGTAAGATCGGAGCTACACAGTTATTAGAGATGGGTTGATCAGGATATGAGAATTAGCCTGTAAGGGCTAAAGTTAATGGGCCAAGCAGTGTTTAAATGAATGCAGGTTGTGTGTTGTTATTTCGGGCCATAGGCTAGCCAGGCGACTGGGGTGCTGGGGACACAGCCTCGCCACTCTTATTATAACACCTTACTACATGTCCATCAGTAAATGTGACAGCCATGGGCCAAGGTGGATCAGGCTTCTAATCCTGACACATGAATAACTGAGTCAAGACATTTGCAAAGTTACTGTAATCATAAAAATATTTGAGGTTCTATTTGCACTGTCACTGCACTGCTGTAAAAAATGTGGGTTATAGAAGCACTGTGATCCCTAAAAATTAAACTTTTCTATTTTTTTAATATATATTATTTTATTACAAATTTTTAAAAAAAATAACAAGAGAAAATGCAACATCCTAAAAAAAAATTTACTGGCAATGCAAATTCCTATGTATGTTTGCTGTGCTACCATAAGAAATTAAAGAAACCATTAAATATTTAGGAACATTCAACATCAAAAGCTTTAAATCTAACTGTATGTTGTAGCCCCCCAAAAAGCTACAAACTCCTTTTTTAAAAACGTATTTTACTACAAAGAATCTCATCAGCTATACAAAAGTCTGTACAGTTTTTATACTGAAGCTAATGTTGAGCTGCACCTGAATTTCACATTCTTAGCAAAATAAGTTGCCTGAGCACATACACTCCACACATTTTAGGACAGCCATTTATTCTTCATCCTCATCTTCTTCCTCATCATCTTCATCTTCTTCCTCCTCCTCCTCTTCCTCATCTTCTGGTTCATTCTTCTTCTTTGAGCCTGTTGGCCTACCAGGACCCTTCTTTCCTACTTCGCTTTTGCCCTTGGCACGGTATGCAGCAATATCCTTTTCATATTTCTCCTTTAGTTTAGCTGCCTTCTGCTCATAGGGTTGTTTATCTTTGGCAGACTGTTCAGACCACATCTCACCCAATTTTTTTGCAGTTCCTGTTTCGCTCTGAAAATCGCCCAAAGATCAAAAGTAAACTTTTCTATTTATTTTAAAAAGAAAACAAACTTTATTTTCATTTCACATACCAGTTCCAGTTCCCACTCCATCCCCTCCTCCCCATCCCTCCACCTAACACCCCCACCCCAGCATCCATCCACTACTCAGAAATGGTAAGGCACATTGATTTGGGTAAGGTCCAAGGTCCTCCCTACCATATCTAGCCTGAGTAAGATATCCATTTAATAATAATAGGTTCCAAACACAATCAGTAAAAGCTGTAGAAGTAAATTCTGTTGATAGTGGCCCCATAGCCTGCCACAGCCATACAACTGTCACCCACATTCAGAGGGACTAGTTTGGACTTTTGCTGTTTCCTTCCCTGTCCAGCTAGAGTTAGTGAGCTCCCATTATTTCAGGTAAACTGTTTCAGTGAGTGTATTCATCATGGCTTTGACATTTTTGCTCATATTCTCACTCCTCCCTTTCATCAACATGATTTTGGTAGCTCAGTCCAGTGCTCTGATGCAGGTCTCTGCCTCTGTTTCCATCAATCACTGGATGAAGACTCTATGGTGATATTTAAGATATTGATTTGTTCTGGGATTCGGTTTGCCAGTATTTTATTGAGAATTTTTGAATCAATGTTCATGACTGAGATTGATCTGTAATTCTCTATCTTGGTTGAGTCTTTGTGTGGTTTTGGTATCACGGTAACTGTAGCTTCATAAAAAGATTTTGGCAGTGACTCTTCTGTTTCTATTATGTGAAACACCTTAAGGAGTATAGGTATCAGCTCTTCTTGTAAGTTCTGGCAAAATTCTGCATTAAAACCATCTGGTCCTGGTTATTTATTTATTTATTTATTTTATTTATTTATTTTGTTTGGGAGGTTTTTTTATGAAAGCTTCTATATCCTCATGACTTATAGTTCTATTTAAATTCTTCAAGTGGTCTTGATTTAATTTTGGTATATGGTATTTATCTAACAATAAGTCCATTTCTTTTACATTTTCCAACTTTATGGCATATAGGCCTTTGTAGTAAGATCTAATGATTCTCTGAGTTTTCTCAATGTCTGTTCTTATGTCCCCCTTTTCATTTTTTCTGATCTTGTTAATTTGCATGTTCTCTCTTCCTTTTGATTAGTTTGGATAGGGGCTTGTCAATCTTGTTGATTTTCTCAAAGAACTAGGAGGGAGGGGTAGGGAGGAAGGTGAGTGGGGGAGCAGGAGGGGAATAGGAGGAGGGGAGGAAGTGTAAATTTTTGAGTGGAAAAAAACAATCAATTATGTCAGAAATAAATATTTTATAGAAGAAGAAGAAGAAGAAGAAGAAGAAGAAGAAGAAGAAGAAGAAGAAGAAGAAGAAGAAGAAGAAGAAGAAGAAGAAGAAGAAGAAGAAGAAAGATATTGATTAGTCTGAATACAGAGCAAGGCCAGTTCAGGCACAGTCTCCTCTATTGCTTAGTGTTTTAGCTAGGGTCATTCTTGTGAATTCTTGGAAATTTCTACTGCCAGTTTTCTTGCTAACCCCATAACGGCTCCCTCAATCAAAATATCTGTTTACTTGTTCTCATCTCTGTCCTTCCTCCACCTCGAATATCTCATTACCTCAAGTTCTCTTCCCACATCTCCTTCTCCCCTTATCTTCCCCTTCTGTCCCCCATGCTAACCCCAGTCCCATGTTCCAGTTTTGTCAGTCGAACTTGTCTAATTCCCATTTCCAGGTGGATTTATGTATGTTTTCCTAAGGGTTCACCTTGTTACTTATCTTCTCTAAGATCATGAACTATAGCCTCAATATCCTTTGCTTTACTGCTATTATCCACTTATGAGTGAGTACATATCATGTTCATCTTTCTGCATCTGGGTTACCAGACTCAATTTCTTTTTGTATTTCCATCCATTTGCTTGCAAATTTCATGATGTCTTTTTTTTTAACCTCTGAGTAAAATCCTAATGTGTAAATGTGCAACATTTTCTTTATCCAATCTTTGGATGAGGGGCATGAGAGTTGTTTGCAGGTTTATCTTACTTATATGAGAATATGTGTGATCTTTTCATTTTCTAGTGTCTTCTTCAATTTCTTTCTTCAAAGATTAAAGTATCTGTTAAACAGTTGTTTAACTTCTTTGGTTAGGGTTGCCTCAAGATATTTTATGTGATATGGCTGTTGTAAATGGTTATGTTTCTCTGATTTATTTCTCAGTTTCCTTATCAATTTTATTTGGGATTGCTACTGATTTTTTAATTGATCTTGTATCCTACCACATCACTGAAGTGATTTATCATTGTTGAAGTTACCTTGTTGAGTTTTTGGCATCACTTATATATACTGCCATATAAACTGCAAATAACAAAAGTTTAACTTCATCCCAGAAATTCAGGGATGGTTCAACATATTAAAATCTGTCTATGCCATTCACCATATAAATAAACTGAAAGAAAAAATATAATCATCTAATTAGATGTCAAAAAAGCGTTTGACAAAATCCAACACCCCTTTATGATAAAGGTCATGGAGAGATCAGGAATGCAAGGAACATTTCTAAACATAATAAAAGCCATATTAAGCAAGCTTACAGCCAACATCCAATTAAATGGAAAGAAACTTAAAGCAATCTCACTAAAATCAGGAACAAGTCAAGCCTGTCCACTCTCTCCATATTTATTCAACATAGTTCTTAAATTCTGGATAGAGCAATAATACAACAAAAGAAGATCAAGGGGATTCATATTGGAAAACAATTAAACTTTCTTAACTCTTGGACTCTCTAATGATTATTCTGAAACATGGATACAAAAAACAAGATCATAAGTTAAAAGAGCTGTTTTAGTGAAGAGATACAAAATTTACACCAAAAAAATCCTTATTTCATGTCATACAAATATTTCCTCTACGCCTTAAACCTTGACACTATACATCAGGTAATCAAAAGAATTAAACTTTTTAAAAGGATATATTTGTATTTATTCTATGTATATATGTGTTTTGTCTGCATGCATGTCTGTGTACCACATTGTTGACTGTTGAACTAGGTTTCCAGAAAAGGGCAAAGGTCACCTGCAAATATTGTGACAAGTGGCTGTAAACTCCTGTATGGATGTAGAAATTGAATCTATGTCCACTGTAAGACAAGCAAGGGCTCTTATCCACTGATCCATCTCTCTAGCCTAAGTTAGATTTTTTTGTATCTCATTACAACAACAACAACAAAACATCTTTTGCTTTGTGATACTTCTCAACAATAGAAAACAATTAGATTTAATATTTTTGAGAAAAAAGAATGTCATGGTTCCAATGAGAGAGTATGTTGGCTCCATTAAGAAGCTTTAAACTAAATGTCACCAGGAGCAGAAGAAGCAGTGAGATGTTATCATGAAATGAAGGACAATAGAAACCTAAATTTAGAATAAACAGGCATCACTGAGAACAAGCCTGATCTTTCTCTTCTTCACTCCAAAGCAAATGCTGAATCCACATGAAGCATTCACAAGCAGCGGAACATTTTACCCTGTGAGCAGTAACCCATCTTCAGAATCCACAGTTCTTGTCCATCAGCATCCAGTTTAGGATTCCCAGCTTGGTCTGTGGACCTTGACAAATACTTTGACAATTCCCCTACTGTGAAACACAAAGCAGATAATGCTGCTAGGCTTGTGTCCCTTTGGATACTCAGTATACTCAGAATTCCATCTAGGACTATAGCGTCTAAGTAAAATTTCATGTCAGCTAAGAAGTGAGGCTTTTACATAACCAACATTTCCCTTCTCTATGGCACCTGAACTGCATGGACTGACAATGTAAGGAGAAGGCAAACATTTCTGTTTCCAGGTATTTGACAGTCTGAAATGTCTCAGACCCTCTATCCTTGAATATTTTTCTTATACTTGAAGGGACTGAGTGAAGCTCAGTATTCTCCAATCAAGGACAGAAGTACACTGCAGCTTGACTGTACCCAGAAGGCCCATTTGGTAAAGCCTTAGTCTCCAGGATGTTGTTTTTATTTTTGTTGGTGAAATATGTGTAATTACAGGTCCGCTAGGAAAGTTTGAGGTCCCTAACTCTGTGTTCTTAAGAGAACTGTGTGACTGTGATCTCCCCCTCTTTCTTCTCCACAAAGATCTTAGCTTTGCTTCAAATACTCGTGTCCCAATGCCTCAACACAACTGCACACAGAGCCTTACTCCCATTGAGCGGAACATCCTAATGAGCAAATATTAAACTCATTATCTAGTGATTGAAACAGGGAGGTACACCAGGCTTCACACTTTCAATGTAATCCAAAGCAAGAGATGCTTAAGTCATTGCACAGCAGAGCACTGTAACACTCACTTCCATGGATGGTAATCCGATGATTTTCACCATTGTTTTTATCCAGTGTCCCTGGAATATTGATGTGGATTAAATTCTTGTGTCACACTGTTATCACATCCTGCAGGAATTCTCTAATAGTAAATGTTAAAGATTTTTCCATCCTCTGTCTTCTATAACTTCATTATTTAACATCCCAATGATTTCATGAATGGATCTTTAACTTGTTTTTTTCTTTTTTTTTAAATTGGTTCCTAGGCATTTTGTTTTGAAGTTGTGAATGGAATTCACTCCTGACTTCTTTCTTAGGAAGTTTGTTACTTTTACACCTTTTACACAGAAAATCTACTGACTTTTGTTGTTGACTTTATATAGTGCTCTTGGTTTATATTCTGTCCTTAGTGATAGAATTTTCAGGACTAACAATTCTGATTGAATTCTGAGAGTCTTTAAGATTAAGAATGCATTGTGCTCATTTGACTTTTTGCATTTTTTCTCAGTCAGGTTTGTGCATTTCTCTGAATAAGAGTGAGATTAGATGTGTGCCCTTCTCTCATTTCAAAATTGTGAAGCAGTGCTCTGTTTTTTCCTACTTAGTATAATTATAAGAATATTTCTATCATTTATAATTTTGGTTTTTGCTTTAAATTATTTTGCAGTGTTATTAAAAATTTCTTTCAGAAACCCATCTTTGTTTCATTGTTGTTTTTTTAATCCCATGTAACTGTCTTGTCAATCAATTACAACACTGTCCAAAAGACAAACAATAAAAACAGCCTGTCTTAGAATTGTCCAGATCTATCATTCTCTCATTCTCCACAACCACTGTTGCTAAAGGGACCCTGGACTCTGGATCAGTAGTGAAGTTCCATGGATAGGGACCTAGATCTTTGTTTCTTGAGCTGACACCCACACAGCTTCCATAGCTCTCTGGAAATGCTTCAGGGACATGAAGTTGTGCAAGCCTCTCTTGTGTACTCTCTCATTTCGAAATGAAGTCAGCAGACATTTCTGAAATTAGCCACCCAGGACCTTTGCATGTGTATAGGCTGGGCATTAATCCAAGGTTTATTCAACTCCTTCACAGCCTTCTTAACATCCTCCTCCATCATCAAGGAGAGAGTCGACATAATCCATCCCACCAAGTGAACTCTCAGGGTGTTGAAGACATTCATCTCAGCCAGTACTTGGGTTTCACATCAGTGAAGACTTTCTCAAAGAACCCATCACATTGCTTCTGTGCCTCCATGTCATTCCAGAACAGTGTGAGCCATCAGCTGCCTGTGCACTGTTTGGAGATTTATTTGATGTTTTCAATCAAGATGGTCTTGCTAAGGGTCAGCATACTGTGTCATCAAAAAACATCTGTCTCCTTGATGGCATGCTTCAATTTTGAAAGAAAATGAATAGTTGACGTTGTCTCTTTGGGTGCTGACAACAGAAACCAAGTATTCTTCCTTTTTCCAGCACACCTGCATACAGGGCTGCACATGCCAGTTAATGTGTCCTACATTTGTCACTATATTCAGAAAACATCCTTCTACTGCTGGCTCATTCTGGCATTTATCCTGAGTTTAAATGAGTGTGCTATACTTACCAAGATGATGACAGGATTTCTGCTTCTCTAACACTTTGTGCTGAGTTGGAGTTAATATTTTTGGGTTTGAGCCATGCTTTCATTCCTGCATAGAAAACAACTTGGTTACAATTTATACTCCTCTTATTGTATTCTTAGATATCATTTGCAAGAATTAGAAGGTCCTTGTGTTAATAAAGAAAATTCATCTCTTATCTCTGTATTTTTTTCCTTTTGAATCTTGATTTTGATATCTAGATAATTCTGTCTCCCCACATGATGTCTGGTCGTATTCCTTTCTTTTCTTTCGCATGGAACAGTTCCAGCGGTGTTAATGTTATTTCTTCATTAAAGGGTCACCATAATCCTGCCAAATACCTTGTGCTTCACTTTTTAAAAAATATTTGTATTATAATTTTGAAATGTTGTACAATAAAAAACTGAAAATATATTTTTTTACTCACATCTGAGAAAGAAAATTAAGATTAATGAAGGCATTTGGGCCTAGAGACAGTTTCCAAATAAAGCCAGGTAGAGAACAGTGTCTTCCACCAGGGAGGGTTGTTGGGGGAGGGATCCTCCAGGTTTCCAAGCTTCGAGAGATCTGTCAGAGCATGGTAGATTGCAACATCTGACCAACAGGGCCTACCAGCATCTATCTAGGTTTGTCTTATAACACTGTAGTCTAAAGTCAATGTGTACACATTTGGAACTTTTGGTTACTCATTTTCTTTATGGCTGCCTTGACCCATTAATTCCGCACTGTTCAGATTCTAATGTAATAGTTTTTACCATATGTGGTGATATCTTTTGTGCATTAACAAATAAAGCTTGCCTGAATATCAGAGTGCAGAATTAGCCACAATTGTTAACCACAGAGGCTAGACATTGGTGGCACACACCTTTAATTCCAGCTTTCGGGAACACAGAGGCAGACAGATCTCTGTTAATACAAGGCGACCCAGGGATACAAAAAATTGATTCAGTCTAAAAGAAAAACAGCTCACACAAAAGTGATCACAGCACTTGGCATCACATGCCTTTAACCTCAACACTAGGGAGGTGGAGAGAGGAGTGATATGGCTCGGCATAGAGAGGAATACAAAGAGAGGAGACAGGAGCTCAGGAATTCAATCTGAGCAGTCAGTCTGAGAATACAATCTGAAGAGGCAGTCTGAAGACAGGATCACCCCTTTGATCTGAGTATTGGTAGAGGAAAGAACTCTAATAGCTGACCATTCTGCTTCTTTAATCCTTCACCATTCATCCCTGATTGCTGACTCCAAAGTTTTATTAATTAAGATCATTTGGAATTTGTGCTACAAGCATAATTAAGCCAGCTTAGCTTTGGATCCCCATTCTCTCAGAAGATTTACTTTCAACATTTGACTCTTAGCACATGTGTATAGTTAACAGGTACTTGTGGTTGAATAAAAGAAGCAGTTGAATATATTTTCAATCTAGTCTAAAAATATGTGTGTCATTCTTGAGAAATGGGATCATATAAGGTTATTAATAATTATTTATTAATTTCTATAATTTTTTGAGGATTCTTAATGTAATATATTGTTGATTTATCTTCCTCTGCCCTAATGCTCAACTACATTGGAGTTCCTGCCTTATAGTGTTGGGCATGCTGATATCTCCTTTCCTGATAATAATTATTCATCTAGTTATCTGTTGAAAGTAGGATTTTTCTGTGCTCTCCTGATTGAGATGATCTTTCTTTTTCTATGTACATAGTATTACTGTTGTATTCTCTAAAGTGCTATTTTCATCATCATGAACTGCCATAACTTGTGATTTTTTGTAATGTCTTTATTTCTCCCTAAATTTAAAATACAATTTTGCTGAACTTAGCTCAATTATTATTGCAGTGTTACAGAGAGAGTAACTCAATAATTACTCAATTATTACATGGAATAGATTGTTCCATGCTTCTTCAGTCTTTAAGGATTTGAATGAGAGTTCAGGAGTCATTCTCATTTGTTTGTCTTTATAGTTGACTTAGCACCTTACCATTGCATATCTTGATATTTATTCTGTATTTTGCATTTTCTAACAGAATAAGCACAATCTACAACATGGAATGATAACTCTCCAGTGATCGCTGTCTGGGTAGTGAAATGCCTTTTTTCATTTACTATTATTTTTCTAAATATGATTTTTTTCTTATTCTTTCTTTATTCAATATACTCTGTCTTTAGTTTTTTCAGCTCTTCTATATCTTATGCTTCTTAGTATTTGTGTCTTCATCATATGCTAGAATTCTTTGACATTATAATCATCATATATTTTTTAACCAATGACGTTTCAAAGCTATGTTTTTTTATCAATTTCAGTCTTTATACAGGATATACTTTCTTCCATTTTATTGAGTCTTATGGAGATTTTTTTTGTTCTGTGTGAAAGGAAAAGTATAGGTTCAGAACCCAAAAGATTAGTTCTTAGCACAAAGCATATGTTTGTTTTTCCCTGGATGAGCAGAAGGCAAGGAATAAGAGAAAAGGCAGAATATAGAGGAAGAGTGAGAATGGGATTGTAACCCTGGAAAGGGGGTAGGAGTATTTTTCATGGATTAAAAAGAACTGCATGTAAATAAAGAGAGACAGATATAGCACATAGGAAATGGTAGTTTTATGAAGGCAGAAACCCAGTGATAGGATGAGATGTTTAATTTTAGTGGGTATGTTAATTAGGTGAGCCAATGAGGACTTTGATTGCTGGATTTTGGTGCTTTACGAGTTGGACCTTGATAGCCTCTGATTGAAGGATATAAGCAAATAGATCTTGTTTCTTGCTTTAGGAATGTAATTTACTAGTTTTAGCAGAGGTAGAGGCAAATGGGGAGAAGGGGCAAGGCCTACCAGAGCCACATGCTTGCACTTATAGGTGTCCCTTCACTGTGTGCTGTATTTGATACACTGAAATTTTACTAACATTTTAATTGTGAGTTTCCCTTGTTCACTTATTCTGCCATGTTGCTGATTATTTTATCCATCTTGTTTGTGTTTTCTTATATTTTACTAGCCTTTCTCAGTACATCCTTGGCTGAATAAATATTTTGTTTGAATCTGTTGTGGTAATTAACTACTTTATGAATATGTTTTTAAATCATCACTCAATATTATATCCATTTCTGATCTTTGAGTTGAATCCTTGAGTGAATTAAGATCCTTTGGTGTATAATTTTGGTTTGATTTTTCATGATCTTATGTTTGTGTATTATAATTCATATCTGTGGTTTAAGTACCCCTTTTCATTTATTTGAGCCTTTTCTAAATGTAGTAAACTATATTCAAGGTCTCACTGACCAGAATCAGTCTGCTTTAAGGTATTTGGAAATCTCCATTAATTTTATGCAATTTGTAACAAACTTGTTTCATGACATATCTTCAAAATAGGATAAGTTTCTTAATCAGGATGTGTACATAGTTTAAATATTTTATACATGGGATAACAATACTCCTTAAAATTGAGTCTTATTAATTGATATGACATATAAATACTTGAAGGCAGGATTTACTGGTACAATATTATATCAACATTAGAGTGCAGGAAGGTGCCTTTGTCTTCACAATTGGGAGTCAGATACAGAGTCTTCAGGAGGAGATGTGATCCCCAAAACAAAGACAAAAATATCCCACAATTTCCTTCCTTTACATACTTAGAATCCACATATCTGCAAAGGCTGTGTGTGTGTGTGTGTGTGTGTGTATTCCTGTAGGAGTTTGCATATGTTCATGTGTGTGAATATATATATATATATATATGCATATATATATATGTATGTATATATATATCTGTGTGTGTGGATATATGTGTATCTCTGTGTATAAGTGTACATATCTGTGTATATGGGTGTGCCTGTGTGGGCATGTGTGTATGAGCATGGATGTGTGGGCATAGGAGTGCATATAATATGACAGACAGAGAGAAAATTAGAAGACACTCTGTAAGAAAGGATTGTAGGAAAGGGAAGGAGAAATGGGGAAGGTTAAGTACATATGTTCAAAATATATGACATACTGGAAAAATCTTGCATTTAAGAAAATTATGTAAAGTAAATTTAAATCAATAAAAGATTTTAAGGGGCAACAAGGTGACTCACATGACAAAGACAGTGGACAGCAAGCCTGATATCAAACCTCAATTTGAGTCCCAGAACCCAAATGACAAAGATAAGATCAATTCCAGGCTGTCCTCTCAACTCCATATCTATACCAGGTCAAATGTACACCTCGAAATATACACACACATACGGACAGACACACAAATGTACAATCTCATGGTCACAGAGAAAGGTACTTAACTGACAAGAACACAATAAAAAAGTTAAAGAAAAAAAAACAGAAGAAATTGACGCCAGTAAGGAAGTAAGAAGCCTTCTAAAATCTATAAATGCAGGGAACACTTTTCCCTAGAGGTTCCAAAATGAAATACAACTTGTAGTCATCATCACTTCAGCCCATAGAGTCTACTGATTGACACTGGAATCCCAGAAGTATAAAAAACTGAAGACCTCATATATTCAAGAAACAGAGCTTAGTTCTCCTTTGCAGTTTTGTATAAAACTTTCATACCAAAAACAAAAGAGTCATTGAACCCATTACAGTTTGCTGAGCTTTTTCATCAGAGTTTCAGAAACACTGACTCTAAGGCAGAAGGGGGAAGTGTAAAGGACCAGGGCTGTGCATGATGAAGGCAGATGGTGAGACTCTCAGAAGAGGTTTATGTTGGAGGCTGAAGCACTGTGGGAGGAGTGCTATACCACTGCTGGCAGTAATAATCTGCCAAGTCTTCAGCCTGGACACTGTTGATGGTGAGAGTGAAATCTGTCTCAGATCCACTGCCTATGAAGCGTTCAGGGACCCCAGTTTCCCGAGTGGATGCCCAGTAGATTAGTAGTTTAGGAGACTGCCCTGGTTTCTGCTGGTACCAGTTCAAGTAGTTCTTCTTGCTATTACTGTTGTAAAGACTCTGACTGGCCCTGCAGCTGATAGTGATCTTCTCTCCTACAGACACAGCCAAGGAAGATGGAGACTGGGTCATTGTGATATCTGCACAGGCACCTGCAATCAGGAAAATAAATGGTCATAAGTATTAAAATAACACACAGAATTTAATACAGATGAAATTTGTCATTTTATAGCCTCATAGTGTCATATTGCCAGAAGGTATATCTTTTACAGTAGTGTTAGAAATAGTGTCCTAGTGCATATTGTAAATTTCTTTTATACAAAGAAGTGACTCCAAAAAGATTATAATACATTTAAATTTCTCACCAGACACCCAGAGCAGCAGGGACATGAGTATTTGGGTCTGTGACTCCATATTGTTCTCTCTGCCTTCCTGATGTAACTCAGTTCTTACCAAAAAGGCCTGCTTTATACATTCTGAGCAGCTGCTCTGGGCTGGAGTTTCTCATGCAAAGCAGTAATCAAATACATAAAGAAATGTCTGCATAGTGTATGTGAGTGACTGGTGTCAATCAGCAGGCAAAAATACAGTCATGGGTAGTGTGAGCAATCCCTGAAAGAAATCAACATATACTGCTCTCAAAGACAGAAATCAATGAGGTGTTCTAATATCAACTTTAGGCTAAAATACCTTACATATTTAAGTCAGTTTGCTTTTACAGCAATGTTTGGAAATATATCTCATATTAACAGTACTAGGTATATAATAAAATAAAAATTCACAACAGCAAAAGAAACCTAGAATAAGAAAATATAAACTATAAAAAAGAAGGAGTGGAGATAGGAAAATAGGAAAGGTAGAGAAAGTGTGTATTGAGGCTATATTTGTTTATCTCCCATCTGTAAATTTACTCTTATACTGAAGACAATGAACAATGAGCTCCAGTTTCTTAGCTACACAAGGAACAGATATTCAAAGCAGCTCAGAATTCACTCTATAGAAATTCTGTGGAACATTAATTTAAGATTAGAATGAGAACTTTCATCTCAAAGCAAAGGCAAACCCAGCAGAAACTAAAAAGTATCCTTCACACAATTTTAGGGAACTGAAAGAGGACACTGAATTTGGGAAAGAGGGGTGGAACAAAATAAACTAGATTCCTTCAAGTAGTTATGGCTGTAGATCAACACTGCCAAGAAAGTTGATTCCAAAAACTCATATTCTGGAGTAATCTTTAAATTAGCAGTACTAAAACTGGATAAAATGGTCCTATTGACATAGTAAACAAGCAAAAACCTCTGTAGCAAGCGGTAAATCCATGCTAAATCAAGTATTAATTTTCCAGAAACCAATAGACCGAAACATCAGAGATGGTTGCCAACCTAAGACAATAATGTTTGAGTATGAATGAAAATCTATAGCAATAACATAAATCAATACCATGACTGGATTTAGACTTGTGAACTCTGAAAGTGCATATAAGAAATAAATTACAAACCCAATATTTTGTGTAAAGTGTAAGAAACAGAAAAATGAAAAAGTAAACTATCATGGCAATTAGTAGAGATCAGGTCTGTAATCCCAGAAAGGGAGAGACATAAAGAGCAAAACTCTGAATTTGAGGTTAGCCTAGGGTACAAATTCCAGGTCAGTCTACTCTATGCATGGTGATAATCTCTCAAAAATGTGTGTCATTTATCAAGGAATTACAATATAACTCAAGTACTTGATATCCAAAGCAAAGTAGTTAACTGGCACTGAGATTTTAGCATTAAGACAAGAGTATTATTGAAAATTAAATATACATTTAAGTATATAAATTTCACATTTATTTTATATTTATTATAAAATTTTATACATCTACATTTTATGTGCAAAATTTTTAATATTTGTAATAAGCATATTCAGATCTCTTTTGTAAACTGCTTACCCCCATCATAACAGAGAGACAAGTTGTATGTTGAATAAGGAAGGTCAAGAATATGACAGATGAGAAACTGTCAAAGTGAATGTCTAACAATTTGTGCTGTGCCCTCTAGCTTAGACAAACTTTGTACTTTTTTTGTTACAGCTGCAGTGACTCATATTGTGGTTTCATGTCATTGACTGCTCCTTATTCAGATTGAACACATGGAGACACGGATCTTACAAATTCAAAGGCTCCTGTCTTTGTGTTTTCACAGTATTTAAAGGGAGAACATAGAGACTAAAAGGATAAAATTCCCCTTTTTTGTGCTTAATTGAAAAAAAATAGACAGTGCTTAGTTAGTGCTTTTACAACAAATCAAGTTTCAGTCCTGGTGCATTACATTCCTTGGGCTATGATTAAAGGTGAAAAAAAGAAGTCAAGGGAGCATGCAATCTCAACAGGACAGTTGGTCTTAGATATTAACATTGTATACCTGATATTGCTTGAAAATTTCATTATATCCTGGCAACTGTATTGATCCTGACAATTGCCACTATAGACTGTTTCTGATAAAAAGTTTGATTGTTCTCAATAAAAATGTCACAATCTCAGTCTTGCTGTGGCCCCTCAAAAAAAGTGAACAAACTTCAAACTCCTGACTGTAAACAACACAGCTTAATTTGCTTCCAAGTTTGGAGCCAGAAAGTCTGATGTTGACCACTTTGATGTCATACCAACACGGTAATCCACTTCTATGGACACCACTGTGAAGAAAGGCCCATGGAAGTCATATTTCATTTTCAAAATCATCAGAATCAAGGCTAAGACTGTCATCACACAATATCCACATATGGTACTATAGGATAAAATGCAAACCTCTCTACTTAGATGGTCCAACTGCTATCACATGTTGTTTACCTGTACCACATCATAGAAAATAGCTTTCAATTCTTTGAGATGAAGAACAATAGTTCAACAAGTTAAAGCTGAGTTTTCTGCCCCATGGGAAACACAGCTTCCCTCTGGAAAAATCTTAATTGTTCTTTCTGGTCCACCATGCTCAGTATGGAGATAGCAGTAGAAGAATAATGTCTTCAAAATAAGTAGATATTATTGAAAGTAAAGGAAGTTCCAGAGTATTTATAAACTGTGTTCTTCTGAAATTGGTTAGTGACTGCTACAAGATGTTTTGTGTCTTCTGTATTCTTCTCAGTTTGGTCTTGGGATAGAAAACAAAGTGAAAACATAAGATGACTTCATTCAAATAATGATTTAATATAAAATCATGAAGATGACTATAAATGATGAGAAGACAGAACTGAAAGAACAAGAAGTGTGTGCTGCTGGAGTGACTACAAACTGGTACACTCAAGGTGAACTTTCGTGTACAGGTCCACTAGAAATATTCCTGACCATGAGTGTATCACATAAATACACATACTTCCACAACCATGTCTATAGCTACACTATTCACAATCGTAAGAATTTAAATCAACTCAGTGCCACCAACCTATAAATGGATAATAAAAGGGCACATATCTGCAAAGAAATTTACTCAGCTCTCATAAAAATAGAAATCACATAAATATATGAATTTTATCTGTGGATACATATATATTTACATATATAAATAGAATACTTACTTATCTGTCTTTAGGTTTGAAATTCTGCCAACTTCTTCTCAGGCTTATTAATAGTAGTCTTGAGATCATCTACATCCATGATGCTTTCCTTCCTTCATATTGCATCAGTAACTGTGGCAGTTATTGGAAAGGGTGGATTATGTGTCTAATCCTGGCACATGAGTCTCTGAGTCAGGACCTTGGAAAAGTCAAGGTAATCTTGGGAAACTTAGTGAGACCAAATAATAAAAAAAAAGGAAAATGTTTTTACCGACAATCATAGTTGTCTTACAATGAGATGTTTTTGAGTATCCAAACAAGAATGTAGCCTTTATAACACCTTGACTGTAACCTGTGAGAACCTGAGGAAATGAAATAGACACCACCTGCTTAGATTACAGGCACTGAGCTCATAAATCACGCCATTATTGCTCAGAGTCTTTGCTGGGGTCATACGTGTTGATGCTAGGGAATTTTTCTAGCACCACATTTCTCCCTAACCCCATAATGACTCCCTCCATCCAGATATCTCATTTCTTATATAGTGATATTCTAATACTGTTTTATCTGCTACAAAATTGATTCAGGATACTATTTCTTCTGTTTTACTTAGCATGTTGATAATTTCTTTGATCTGTGTATTGTATTTGATACATTGAAATTTTAATTTCCAGCACTTCAATTGTGTTGTTTCACCTGACTCACTATTTTCTGCTGTGTAACTGATTATTTTATCCATTTGCTTATCTTTGCATAATATAGCTTTCCTCATTACAGCCTTGAAAGAATAATTTTTTTCATTGTATCTTTTCCAGTGAGTCACCATTTTATGAGTATGCTTTTGAAATATGCACCCAGAATTTTACCTATTTCAGATCTTTGAGTTGAATCCTTGTGAGAATTCTGATCATTTAAGGATGTCATTTTTCACTTAATATTTGTTTTTATTTTTTTCTTTTTTAATGATTTATTTTTATTTTAAGTGTGTTGTCATTTTGCATATGTGATTCTCTGGAATTGGTGTTACAGAAAATTATGAGCTACTATGCGTGTTCTGGGAATTGAACTTGTGTTCTGTGGATGAGCAGTCAGTGCTCTTAACCATTGAGCTATATCTCCAGCCCGAAGACTTTTATTTCACTATGCATATAGTACAACTTAACTTTTAAGGATCTTGAATGCCTGTGTTACAATTCATATCTTGGCTTAAACACCCCTTATGGTTTAGTTGAGACTCTTTCAAATTTATCAGCTTATACCCAAGGGTTTACTGCCCAGAATTAATCAGTGAACTACTCAGTTTTAAGGCTTTGAGAGATCTCCAGCAGTTGTATGTAATCCATAACACACTTGTTCATTAGTTAGTACATTGTTTTTACATGAAAAAATGATGTGGGAATGATTTCTTATTAATAAAGAAACTGCCTTGGCTGTCATAGGACAGAAAAATAGGTAGGCGGAATAGACAGAACAGGATTCTGGGAGAAGGAAGTTGAGTAGGAGTCACCATGATGTTCCCATGCCAGGCATATGCAGGCTAGAATCTCCCCGGTAAGCACACCTTGGGGTGCTACACACCTTATAAGAAATGGGCTAGTCCAGGTGCGAGAGCTAGCCAATAAGAGGCTACAGATAATGGGCCAGGCAGTGTTTAAAAGAATACAGTTTCCGTGTAATTATTTTGGGGCATAAGTAAGCCATGTGGATGGCCGGGCACAGGGGACGCAGCCCGGCCGCTACCAATTGCAACAACTGCTTTGTTGTATGTAATTTTACTATGTTCAAGTTAAAGCCTTTCTTTTTTGTTTAAACAGAAAAAGGGGAAATGATGTGGGAGTGATTTCTTATCAATAAAGAAACTGCCAAAGCCCATTGATAGGCTCACCCTTAGGTGGGTGGAATAAACAGAACAGGATTCTGGGAGAAGGAAGCTGAGTGGGAGTCGCCATGATGTTCCCATGCCAGACAGAGGCAGGCTAGAATTTCCCCGGTAAGCACACCTTGGGGTGCTACACACTTATAAGAAATGGGCTAGTCCAGGTGCAAGAGTTAGCCGAGAAGAGTTAGCCAATAATGGGCTAGGCAGTGTTTAAAAGAATACAGTTTCCGTGTAATTATTTCGGGGCATAAGTAAGCCATGCGGACGGCTGGGTGCAGGGGATGCAACCCGGCCGCTGCTCCATCAACAGAGTGGCACCCAACGTGCTAATAAACTCCACGTAAAACCTGAGAGGGCTTAAAAAGGACACAGAAAGAATTTAAGACAGCTTTTTGCTTTTTATGGGTTGTGTACAGAGAAGAAATTGTCCTGATTCAACAACAGGAAAAAACTGGCTGTTTTAAAATGCTGGCTTTCTGGGCTGTGCCACCATTAACTATCATAACTACTGTGATAACAGCGCACTTAAGGTTTCGACTGGACAGAACACAGGCCGTACAGTATTACCCCTACATGATGCAACTTAAGATTTTAAGAAGTGCACCAGGACATTAAAAAATTACAGATTCACAATAAAACAGATTCATACAAACCAATAAATGGATCATAATGTTGGATAAATGTACGTAGGCTTGACAGAGAGAAGAAAAAGAATATAGAAAATAAAGTTAATGGTTTTAAAAAAAGGGTAAAGTCTTTAAAGAGACACTACAGATAGTCATAGATTAAGAGAAATAAAGTAAAAATAAGCCACGTAAAAATGGAAAATTCACAGAGAGTCTGGATTATGTACATTGTGTTTTCTTTAAAATTTTTAACTGTAAAGGAGCTAAGTACAGAGAGACATTTCATTATATGGGCTGCTAAGCTGAACCTGCACATATGTTCTAAAGGTATCTTGACTTCAGAATTTGGGTCTAAGGATATGATCCTTTGGAAAGGAGTTTCCTCTTTTGTTTTCACAGAGGATGAGACCCTATGGATTGCATCTATCCCAATATGGTATGATAGACCACGCCCTCCTGAAAGGTTGCTGTGAACACCCTCAAAAAATTACTTCACTCAACTGCCAACTGAGATGACCCTGGCACACAGGTTATACCATGAAAGACCTAATTAACGATGCCCCCATTCAGCAGGAAGCAGTTTGGAGAGAAAAACTGCGCCCATGTTCCCAAATATTGTTTATAAATGTTCTTTTACATTTAAAGGGGGATATGATATAGATATGATGGATTATAAGGTCAATTTTGTTACATGTATATGTATTTCTGATCTTAATTAAGTATTGTGATTGTGCAGTTCATTTAAAAATGTAACATATATAGGTTGTTAATGGATAATCATCAATAATGGTCAAGCTTGTAGTCATGTTAGTTAGATTTTTTAGATGTGCATAGATATATTTCAGATAATGTATTCTTCATTTCTTTCAAAGACTGCAGAATATGGCATTTAAATGTTTTAATAACTTAGGGTTTTTCATGACGATGAGACACGTCTGCTCCTGGCAGCACCAATCTACTTCGAGAGGAAGATGGGCATCGAAGAGGATCGTTATGGAGCTGGATAGCCATTTGGGCAAGAAACTGCTCTTGCCTGGACTGATGCATAAACTGGACACAAAGAACCCACAGAGAGAGGACTGCTGAACTTGCCTAAAGGTGAGATGGTCTTTCAGGGTTCCTGATTCATGAAAGTCTACGAGACATTCTGCAGGACACAGGAGAAAGTGAATAAACTGTCTTTGTAATTTCCTGCTTCATGGAAATGTCTGCTGGATACTGTGGGCCTGAAGGCTGAAGATAGATGCCCTAATGGTACAAAAGAACTGTGGGTGACTGTCCAGGCAGCAAGATGTCTCTGTCATTTCTAGAGCGTTTGATTTCTTGTTTACTTAGGTAGTTTTATATCCTTCTGGAGTCTTTGATGGAGTTGAAGAATGGATAGTTATAGTTTTCCTTAGTTATGATAAAAGATAAAGTAGATCTAAATATTGTAACCATAATTCTTACTTGATAACTGTTTTGCTATATGTAATTTTACTATGTTAAAATGAAAGCCTTTCTTTTTTGTTTAAACAGAAAAAGGGGAAATGATGTGGGAATGATTTCTTATTAATAAAGAAACTGCCTTGGCTCTCATAGGACAGAAAATTAGGTAGGCGGAATAAACAGAACAGTATTCTGGGAGAAGGAAGTTGAGTAGGAGTCGCCATGATGTTCCCATGCCAGGGAGATGCAGACTAGAATCTCCCCGGTAAGCACACATTGGGGTACTACACACCTTATAAGAAATGGGCTAGTCCAGGTGCGAGAGCTAGCCAATAAGAGGCTACAGATAACGGGCCAGGCAGTGTTTAAAAGAATACAGTTTCCGTGTAATTATTTCGGGGCATAAGTAAGCCATGTAGACGGCCGGGCGTAGGGGACGCAGCCTGGCCGCTACCAATTGCAACAAAAAAAAATATTCCCTTCTAAAACCATCAAGCTTTATCAATTTATATGAAACGTAAATACAGAAAAGTAGCATCTGCTGTCACAGAACTATATTCGACAGTAATGTGGTGGAAAGTTTATCAGTTTTCACAACTGGAAATAATATTTGGAGAACTCAGAGGGAGATATGGCCCCAGCAACAAGGACAAGAATTATCACTTTTTTTTCATTTGCAGATCCTAAGTGTGTGGATTCTGGGTATGAAAGTTCATGTGTGTGTGTTATATAAATATCATGTATGCTGATATGTGCATATATGTATTTCAGTATATGTTTTATCTTGTATGTATATGCATATATTGGGTGAGTGTGTTTGTATTTTGACACAGACAGAGATAAAGGTTGAAGGAGGCTTAGGGAAAAAGATAGCAGGGAAGGGATGAAAAGTGGGGAAAGTTAGTGCATATGGACAAAACATAAGATATATTAGAAAAACATAGAATTTAAGAAAATTGTGTAAAATGAATTTACATCAATAAAATATTTTAAAGGGAAGCAAGATGACCAGATAGCAAAAAGACTTTCCACCAAACCTGAGGAAAACCTGAGCTTGATACCCAAAATCCAAATGACAAAGAGTTAATCAAGTCCCAGTGTCCGTCTGAGCTCTACAAACATGACATGCCACATATTCACCTAGAGACATGCACATGCATATATACATATAGAGGTAATTAATTAACTAAAATATAGTAAAAGTTAAAAGAATTCATGAAGGAAGAAAAGAAATAGATTGAAATATGCAGCAGTAAAGAAGAAAGAAATCATTCCAGAATCTGGTAAGTGCAGGAAACACTCCTTTCTAGAGCTTCCAAACTAAAATACAGGTTTCCTTGTCATCAATTCAGCTCATAGACACTTCTGATGCACATCAGAACTGCAATAGTATAAAAGATAAATATTGCATATTCAAGCAACAGAGTTTGTGGTTATGTGTTGAAGAAGAATAGAAAGGTAATGCTGAGTTTTCCTTAGCATTATCATATAAAGCTTTTTTTTTCGTACCAAAAGACAAAAGAGACATTAAGCCCATATGATATTCTTGGCTAAACAAACATATTTCATCAGAGTTTCTGACACACTGGCTCTCAGGCAGAGGGGGAATGTGCAGATTTATAGTTCTTTATGGAGCAGACACTTGTTGAGAATCTTAAAGCAGTGTAACGGCGTAAATGAATGTAGACAGATTGTAACAATATATACAGCTTTAATGGGGAAATAGACTTACAGAACCACCATTCCCATGGAGACCAGGAAAGCAGAAGGTGCAGCTGGAAACATGCTCCCCAGATTTATAGGTAAACATTAGCCCAAGGCGAACATGCCCCCTAAGGGGCTGGACTTATCGCCACATCTCCCCCTTTTGTCTAAATAAGACAGAACTAAACCAAATACAGCTATATACAATAATAAATAATAAATATAACAAACAATATTGAGAACAAAAGTTTTGCTAAACATTCTATATCAAGGAGTCTAAATAATGTAGAGAATAACTACAATTATTTAATCTTCAACACCGTCAAAGATCTGAGAAGGGAATATATATAACTTAACAAACGAGATATATCCAAAATGTGCAACAATTGACAGAGAAAACCGACTACCTGGGCAATCACCCAAAGTCTTGTTTGCAATGTTCACTCAACCAACTTTGGCTAAGTCCTAACATAACTAACATACCGTTATTAAAGGCAAGAAACTTTCTTAGAACTATCCTATTCTGTCTTGGAAGGATAAGACAATCCTGTTTCATTGTCAGAAGTTGAGGTATGGGTTTTTCTTAACACAAAGGCCAGTTCTGCCAAGAAGACAAGCTCCCAGTGGAGTGTCTTTGGTGCTCAACGTTCTCTCAGGAGTAGAGTGGCATTGCCAGGAGTAATTGTGTCTCGTTGGCACAGAATTCTAGGTTAGATTAAGGGCCATTTTCTATACCTCTTCGAAGAGGCTGAAGATTATACTATCTATAGTAAATATAATCTCTATGTATCTAAAAGCCCTGATTAACCTAAAAATAAATTTGACAAACATATAATTCTCAATTCCTATCTAACCTGAAGATTAAAAGAATAAACAACTGTGCAAGATATGAAGACAATGATCTAAAACTGTAAACAATGTCATTACATATCAAATGTAAACAATGTTATTATATAAATAGTATCAGAGGTAGAAATGCACATTGTAATATGGTAAATGTATCAATACAATATAGACAAAGTTATAATCATACTCTTATACAAAAATAGAGGTAGAAACACTCACATTCAATATTTAATATATCAATATACAGGAAAAAGTACCAGTACAATTTTCTGAAAAACAGTAATTCACAAATACCAATCATCCCGTCAAACCAGTTAATGCCCCCTCCCTTTTTTTAAATACCTCTAATTCCATAAAATATCTCGCCATCCAATCAAGCCTAAACCAACCACTAAAAGATGTCCCTAACCCTGAAGGCAAACTCTGTTGGGAAAGGGGACATTGTCCCCTAAAATTGCTTCTAGATGACATGGGGGTGACGTTTTTTTAGGGGCTCATGTGAAAACAAATGATGGTAGAATTGCCAAATTAACCTTTCACCTAAGAAAATTATAACTAGTCTCTGAGCATTTTGAGAAGGTCTGGCAAGAGTGTTGTCAAAAATGTGCACCATTTGAAATTTTCTCGTG
The DNA here is from genome assembly GCA_902806775.1 of Microtus agrestis. Classification (NCBI taxonomy): domain Eukaryota; kingdom Metazoa; phylum Chordata; class Mammalia; order Rodentia; family Cricetidae; genus Microtus; species Microtus agrestis. Next base: position 165,063 of record CADCXT010001935.1, read on the forward strand.
CAGTTGGTACAAAAATCAGGTCTAAATTTAGCGCTTAAAAAAATATTCATGACGTCATAAAAACCAGATTGAGTTGATGTAGTGGGGCGCCATCTTCATCCTGGAAACTTTAAAGATTACTGTTGGGAAAGTTGCTATTTGTTATGGGAAATTTAAACATTAACAACAAGGACATATACTGACATATAAAGAAAGACACAGATATGAGAAAAAGCAAAGAAAGTTTATCAAGTACATAATTATTCCCATTTGCTCCCGTTTCATGGCTCCTGACCTGAGACAGAAACTTTGAAATATCTCTTATCAACAGGCTTGGGATTGAAGAGGGACTGAGCCATCGTCCAACTCCAAAACCAGCTCCACATATTTATAAAGAAATGTTTAAAAAGACATATATAAAAATTAATACTTACAAAATGTGTCCATCCATCTGTAATTAAATATTCAGGGTTCCGTAATTTCTTTGAAGATGAGTATTTTCCTGTGGAGATAAGAAAAGAAACCTGTCCCCAACCTATCTGTATTTCTTACCATCAGTATGCTCACCATCCTCGTGAATGAATTGTTATTTATCTTTTCCAAGTGGCTTCTCTTCTTCAAACCGAACCTTTATTAAATTTGACAGTATCCACAATTTTTCCTCACCTGTGGAGATAAGAGCAAAACCCTTTCCCCAACACAGCACATCTCCTGGCTTCCATTGTGAGGTCAGCACATCCTTGAAATAAACTCGTTGATTTAGTTCAGTATACTTTTCCATTATCCAATGTCTTTCTGCAGCCGTTGTTCCCTTCTCATTAGCGTTGAAAAAATTCAAGGTTAACAAAGCATTACGTAACCTATTTCTGGGGGTGTTTTCCACCCATTTCTGTTTGTTCAACATATCCTTTATAGTTCTATTTGATTTTTCTATGACTGCTTGACCTGTAGGATTGTATGGTATACCTGTAACATGCTTGATATTGTAATAGTCATAAAACCGTTTCATTTTCCTAGAGACATAAGCAGGACCATTATCTGTCTTTATTTGTGTAGGTATACCCATGATAGCCATGACTTCTAATAAATGAGTGATTGCTGAATCAGCTTTTTCTGAACATAAAGCAGTTGCCCACTGAAAGCCTGAATAAGTGTCAATGGTGTGATGAACATATTTTAATTTGCCAAATTTTGCAAAGTGGAACACATCCATCTGCCAGATTTTATTCCTTTGGGTGCCCTTTTTATTAGCCCCTGCAGGCAGTGGCATTTGGTTATAGAAAGAGCAAGTAGGGCATTTCTTTACAATCTCCTTAGCTTTTTGCCATGTAATAGAAAACCCTTTTTTCAAACTTTTGCTATTAACATGATATTTTTTATGAAATTCGGAGGCTTGTAGCACACTACGAATCAATAATTGATCAATTTCTGCATTACCTTGGACTAGAGGACCTGGCAGACCCATATGTGATCGGATGTGTGTTATGTACATAGGGCAAAGCCTGTTTCTGATCAAATCTTGAACCTGGAGAAACAATGAGGTTTGTTCTGTATCATCAGGTATAAATTCAGCAGTTTCAATGTGTAAAATAACTCTTTCTGCATATTGTGAATCAGTAATTATATTAATAGGTTCTTTAAAATCACTTAGCACCATAAGAATGGCATATAATTCTGCCTTCTGGACAGAATCATAAGGACTTTTTTCCACCTTACCCAAGTCTTCTGATTTGTAACCTGTCTTCCCTGATTTATTGGCATCAGTATAGAATGTATTGGCTCCAGTTATTGGAGCATCATGGATGATTCGAGGAAGGATCCAAGAAGTTCTCTTTATGAAGTTAAGCCTCTTGCTTTTTGGATAGTTGTTATTAATGTCTCCCAAAAAAATTAGCACAAGCTCTTTGCCATCGTTCATTATCTTCCCATAATTTCTTTAGTTCATCATCAGTGAAAGGCACTATAATTTCTGCTGGGTCTATGCCTGCTAGTTGACAAAGTCTCAGCTTGCCTTTTATAATTAACTCAGAGACCTTTTCCACATAAGTTTTCAGTTTCTTACTTGGTTTATGTGGTAAAAAGATCCATTCCAAGATAATATCACCTCTCTGCATTAAAATTCCTGTAGGAGAAATTTTTGATGGTAATATGACGAGAATACAATTGAGCTCTGGATTCACCCTGTCCACATGTGCCTGTTGTAATTTTTCCTCAAACATTGTCAGTTCCTTTTCTGCTTCAGCTGTTAATTCTCTGGGACTGTTTAAATCTTTATCACCATCCAAGGTTTTGTTCAAATGAACTATTAGATCAGGTGTTATCCCAATACCTGGTCGTAGACTGGAAATGTCTCCTAACTGTCTTTGAAAGTCATTAAGAGTCCATAGCGATCTCTCCTAATTTGTGCCTTTCGTGTCTTAATTTTTTGCAAACCTATTTTAATACGTAAATAATTAACAGAATCTCCCTTCTGAATCTTTTCAGGAGCAATTTGCAATCCCCATTTAGGTAAAAGTATCTTTATTTCTTCAAACAGTCTGTTCAAGGTATCCATGTTTGAATCAGATAACAAGATGTCGTCCATGTAATGATATATTATCGATTTTGGAAATTTCTTGCGGATAAATTGCAATGGTTGATTCACAAAATATTGGCACAAGGAGGGGCTATTTAACATACCCTGGGGGAGTATGGCCCAGTGGTACCTCCTCGAAGGTTGAGAATTGTTATAAGTAGGCACTGTGAAGGCAAATTTTTCTCTATCTTCTTTTTTTAAAGGTATTGTGAAAAAACAATCCTTTAAATCAATAACTATGAGAGGCCATCCTTTTGGTAAAAAAATAGGGCAATGGAATTCCAGATTGCAGAAGGCCCATAGGTTGAATAACCTTGTGGATGGCCTTGAGATCTGTCACCATTCTCCATTTACCGGATTTTTTCTTAACCACAAATATAGGAGAATTCCAAGGGCTGGTAGATTCTTCTATATGTCCAGCATCTAATTGTTCTTGTACCAGCTGTTCTAAAGCCTGTTACTTTTCCTCAGTTAAAGGCCATTGCTTTTTCCATATTGGTTTCTCAATCAACCATTTTAGAGGCAAGGCTGTTGGTATCTCTGAAGGGACATCAATTGCTTGTTCTTGTACAGCCCTAATGTCCGGTGTTCTCGGTTTGTAATATCTTTTAGTATTATTGTCAGAAATATAGGCTCTAGAAGTAGCATGAATGTTAATTTTGTTATTCCATTGTTGTAATAGGTCACAACCCCATAAATTCATTGCAATATTGGTTACATATGGCCTTAATTTTCCTATATGTCCCTCTGGCCCTATACATTCATTCCATCTCGTACTCTGCCTTACTCGAGATAGGGTTCCAATTCCCAGGAGCTGAACATTTACATTCTGAAGAGGCCAATACGAATGCCAAGATTCTGGGGTAATGATACTTACATCAGCACCTGTGTCCAGCAGGCCAGTAATAAAAATTCCATTTACACACATTCTCAGCTTAGGTCTTTGATCATTTATAGAAGTTTGCCAAAACACACGTAACTCATCTTTCTGATCATTATTGCTTGTAACAGTATGCATGGGGCTTCCTAATTGTCCTGACGAGGCATGTTCTCTGCAGAAACTGGAAATGACTGAACCATGTTTGCCATGGGGGCCTGTGAGGCCCCCCTCTCACGTTTCCTGTCTTTATCAGGTTGCCTTGTCTATCTCTTGTAGACCTGCATTCATTTGTCCAATGTTTGCCTTTTCCACATCTTCTACATAAACCTGAAGGCTGAGTCCTTCTATTTCTGTTATTTCTAGAAGATGCATTATTATTATTTCTGAAAATCCATTGTCTACAATTCCTTTTCATATGACCCATTTTGCCACAATTAAAATATTTGGTATTCTGGTGTCTCCTTTTACCACTGGTAATTGCTTCTTCTACCCATGCTTCAGTGCCATAGTCAAATGAGGCCTATCTCAGTCGGTAGAGCATGACACTTTTAATCTCAGGGTCGTGTGTTTGAGCCCCACGTTGGGTGCCAAAATGTAACAGTGTAAATGAATGTAGACAGATTGTAAAAATATATACAGCTTTAATGGGGAAATAGACTTACATAACCACCGTTCCCGCAGAGACCAGGAAAGCAGAAGGCGTGGCTGGGAGCACGCTCGCCAGATTTATAGGTAAACATTAGTCCGAGGCAAACACACCCCCTACATAGCAGGTTTTTGTTGAAGGCTGAAGCACTAAGGATAAAATGCAATAATGATGTTGACAGTAATAATTTTCCAGATTGTCAGCAAGGACACTGCTGGTGGTGAGAGTGAAATCTGTCTGCAATCCACTGCTTATGCAGTAATCATGGTCCCCAGTGTTCCAAATGAATGACCTGTAGATCAGCAGTTTAGGGGACTGTCCTGACTTCTGCTAGTAACAGGCCAAGTAATGCTTAAGACTTCCGTAAAGACTCTGACTAGACTGGGAGCTGGTCATAACCTTCTCTCCTTCATACACAGTCATATAGGATGGATATGGAGTCATCATAATTTCCATGTGTTTGTGGGCTTTATGGAATTAACATTGCCATTGACTTCTACTTTTAAACCATGGTGATCAAATAAGATACATGGAATTATTCCAATTTTTTGTATGTCTTAAGGTTTGTTGTGTTACTGAGTATGTGGTCAATTTTTGAGAAGATTCCATGAGGTGTTGAGAAGGTATATTTTTTTTGTGTTTGGATGGTGCTATAGATGCTCCTTCTTCTCCTTAGTCAACAGCCTTTTTAATACTAGCCCACTGGGGCATGGTCTCTTATACTTTAAAAAAGCATTGGGAAACTGGTGCTCTATATTGCTTCTTTCTTCTCTCTTCCCTTTCTGGAGCCTAGACTCTGTTTCCTGTTTGTGAGGAGAGAACCGTTTTTGGGGGTGGTGATCTTTTAAAGATATAACCCCTTTTATTATCCATAATTCTTAACTGGTGTGGGATTGTTTTGAGGCTTCATCTGGGGCAGAGCATTTGGGTTTAGAACCTCCTCTTTCAGCAGACCTCAGTCTCTGTGTGGAGACAGCAGCTCTTATAGAATCTCACACAGAGGCTTTTCTATGGATTATCTGCAGTTCTTTTCTCTTTGAAGCCTTGGATTGGCTTCAAGTACCCACCAAGGTGCACTGCAGACATTTCAATGAGATGTGGGCTTCCCCCTTCTGAGCTAGATGTTCTGAGGCATTCTAATGATTTGTTTGCATTTGCCTATTCCATTGCTCTAAACATCTGCAGAGCACACAGTCTGTGTTATCTTTTAGCATTATGCTCTAACATCAGATTTCAGACCAGCCACAAATAAATTCACATTCACCTTTGTGCCCCTCTGGGTTAGTTTTGTAGGTGGCCAGAGACACCTACTGACAGGTAACTGCTATTGCACCTAATCTAGCATGCTGAACCCCAGGTAAGTTTTCACATCCTGAATATAGAGCATAAGTTGCTAATATAAAAGGACAATAAGTCAGACAATCTAACCGTCCAAGTTTCCATAGCCTCTTTACTTACACCATGAATGAGGTTTTACAAGACTTGTATGAAGTCCCATCAACATCACTATTTTTGATTCTGGTGATTAGTCTTGTTCTCAATATTTTTTTCTTTAAAAAATGGTTTGAAAATAGGGTTAAGAATACGGCATTTTTAGAAATGTTGCAGTCTTTTCAGACTGAAAGCACACTTCTCAGGAAAGAAATTGTAAATCTGAAGAAGGATATGGTCAATTTAACCAACAAAACTCAGTCAAATGAGATACTTTTGGAAATGGTACAGACTGATAGTAATTTATTTAAAGGAAGATTCAGCAGTCTAAAGAAGGAAAGAGCCAATTTAGCACATAAAACCCAATCAATGACAGTGGGGATGGAAACATTATTTGAGAGAATTCATACTGTTGAATGTCTTAATCAGACACTGTCAAGGGGGTATGACAGATTGATTGATAGAATGTCTCTTCAGGAAGGTAATATACATACTATAATTTTATGTCCAAGAATGAGCCATTATCTATACTGGACAGACTTCATACCTTGGAATCCTCAATGAGGGCATTAGAGTAGAACACTACACAGAAGATTCAGCCATTACAAAAAGCAGTGGTAAACATATTTGAAAAGAATGAGGATGCTATTGAATTTGATGAGCAGAACCAAAAGATAAATAGGCAATATTTAAACTCATTGGTACTTAAAAATCTCCAGGATAGCTTCCACAGCGTTCTGCCTGTCTTTCCAGTATAACATCAGAAAAAGGACCTGGCTCCAAGTACCCTAAGGTTGTTAAGGAATATACATGGGAGCCCATATGTATCTAAAAGAAATTAAACAAGCAATTGTATCTTACAGACTACATTTGTCATTTGTTCGGGAAATGGTGAAAATATTGGCTTTCAGTAGCAAAGCCACACCTCAAGATTGGACTCAGTTAATCTCAGCAGTCCTAGAAAGTGAACCACAATTTCTTTTGAAGTGCTTTATTAAAAGAGGAAGCAAGAAATTTAGAGCAACAAGAAAAAACAAAATGACTTGAGATTTCCCTATATCAAAATCTACATGAAGGACTTTAGTTTGATCCTCAGGATCAAGCTCTTTATGATGACCACATCTTGTTCCTATGTACCACAGCAGCTTGAAAGCCTTGAAACAGGATTCAGGAACAATAAAAGAGAGTTGATCCATATCTTAAGATTAAACAGGGTCATAGAGGAACTTTTAGTAACTTTTTGCAAAAACTAAGTAGGGTTGTACAATCAGGGATAACTGACCCAGAAGCTAGACGTATAATAATTGAATCTTTGGCTTATGAGAATACCAACATAGAGTACAGACAGATCATGGTCATTTAAAGATCAGAGCAGCACCCATGTATAAATGGCTCTTGCTTATAGTGAATATCAAGACACTTGGCTGTGGTACTGAGGTGTCAGTAGAAGAAACAATTTCCAATGGTAAAAGATGACATCAGAATACTAAATGTTTGCATTATGGTAGAATGGGAAATCTGAAAAGGGATTGTAGACCATGGATTCTTAGGAATAATGCCTTCTCTGGAAATGGCAGAAATGGGAGGATTCAGTCTCCAGGTATATGTAGGAGGTGTGGCAAAGGTCAACATTGAACCAATGAATGTAGATCGATGACAGATAGACAAGGCAACCCAATACCATCAGGAAACACCATGAGGGGCTTCTCTCAGGCCCCATGATGAATGTGGTTCAGTCACTTTCAGTTACTGTGGAAAACCTGTCTCACCAGGAAAATTTAAAAATCCACTGCCTGCTGTAACAAGCAATACTGGTATGAATGGTGGGTTAAATTTGGAAGAGGAGTCAAAAACTCTAGAAGGACAGAGAAAACATATTTATTGGCAGTCTTCTATAAATGATCAAAGACAAATGCTTAGAATTTGTAAAAATGGCATTTTTATTGTAGGCTTATTAGACACAGGTGCAGCTGTAAGTATCATTACCCCAGACTCTTGACATCCAAATAGGCCTTCTCACGAGGTAGGTGTTCAGTTCCTGAGAATTGGAACCCTATCTCAGGTAAAACAAAGCATGGGATGGGTTGAATGTATAGGGCCAGAAGGGCAAATAGGAAGACTAAGACCATATATAGCCAATATTTCAGTGAATTTGTAGGGTCGTGACCTATTGCAGCAATGGAATACCCAGATTAACAACTTGCAGCCCCAAAAATATATGTTGTTGAGGAAAATATAGAAGATATTACAGACGACAGACACCAGGCATGTGGTCTGTACAAGAACACAAAGCAATTGAAAAATGCTCAGTGGTGTTAAAAGCCCTGCCTTTAAAATGGTTAACTGAGAAAGCAATATGTGTTAAGCAGTGGCCTCTAGCTGAGGAAAAGTTGCAGACTTTACAATAGCTGCTACAAGAGCAATGGCATGCTTGACATATAGAAGAATCTTCCAGCCCTTAGAATTCTCCTGTATATAGTATTAAGAGGAAATCTGGAAAATGGAGAATGATGACAGATATAAGGGCTATCAACAAGGTTATTCAACCTATGGGCCCTCTACAATCTGGAATTCCTCTGTATCCTCTGTTACCAAAGGGATGGCCCCTCATAGTTATTGATTTAAAGGATTGTTTCTTCACTATACATTTACAAGAAAAGAATAGAGAAAAATTTGCCTTCAGATTTCCAACTTATAATAATTTCAGAATACAAGAGGATATCAATGAACCTTACTTGCAAAGGGAATGTTCAATAGCCCCACCCTGTGCTAATACTTTGTCAAACAGCCTTTGGATATAATATGTAAGCAATTTCCTAGGTCTATAATCTACCATTATATGGATGACATTTTGTTATCTGATTCAAATAAAGATACTTTAGAAAGGATATTTGAATAAGTAAAAAAAAAGTCTCACCTAATTGGTGATTACAAATTGCTCCTGAAAAGATTCAAAGAGGATATTCTGTTAATGAACTAGGTTAGAGAATATTCAAACAAAAAGGCATGAATTAGGAGAGATCAGTTTTTATAATGACTTTTAATGACTTTCAAAGATTATTGGGAGACATTTCCAGTCTACAAACAGCTGTTGGGATAACACCTGATCTTATAATTTATTTAAACAAAATCATAGATGGTGATAAAAACTTGAATAGTCCCAGATAATTAACAGCTAAAGCAGAAAAGGAATTGGTGATTGTTGAGGAGAAATTACAGGAGTCACATGTGGATAGGGTGAATCCAAATTTTAATTTTATTCTAGTTCTATTGCCTTCCAGAATTTGTCCTACAGGAATCTCAATGTAGAAGGACAATATTACCTTAGAATGGATCGTTTTACCACACAAATCATATAAAAAAATAAAAACTAAGTCCCTCTTCCTATGCTGTGGAGATCCATCCAGGCGGTAAGTGTGTGCCCGCCCACAGAGGACAGTCCAGGAATGGAGCACATGGCCCCTCCAGCTCCTGCTGCAGGGGCTTCTTTGTTCCACATGACCCTGCCTCCCACAAGCCTACCCTATTGTCTGTGAGGTAGTTGGCGCAGGTATAGTTCCTGCTCCTGCATTGAGGTGATCCACACAGAGGGATTATTGTGTGCCTGCCTTGCCAGAAGGGTCCTGGAAGGGAGTGCGGGGCACCTCCAGCTCCTGCTGTAGGGGCTTCTTTGTTCCACACGACCCTGCCCCCCAAAGACTGCTGGTTTGTCTGTGGAGTCCTTGGCCCTACAGGAATCAAGGCCCAACAGGGGTGAGTGTGGGCCTTTCCAGAAAGTCACTAAAAGGAAGTGCAGGACACCTCCAGCTCCTGCTGCAGGGGCTTCTTTGTTCCACACAACCCAGCCACTCCCAAGTCCACCCTTTTGTCTGCATGGTCCTTGACCCACCAGGAGTCCCTTTTCTGTGCTGAGGAGATACATCCATAGGGGACCCTACCTCCCCCAACTCTGACCTATTGTCTGTGATCTCTTTGGCCCAGGGACAGATTCTACTCCTGCCCTGAGGAGATCCATCCTCAGGTTACTCATTTCCAGCTGTAGGGTCCTTAGATCCACCAGCATGGCCAACTCCAGTGCTGAGGGGTCCTAAGAGAAGCCAGATCAAGAAAATTCCCCAAGTTCATAGTCAGTCACAGCAAATATTGGACCAAGAGGCAAATACTCTCCTGGTTGCATTTGAAGTAAGCAAATGGCAGGTGCCAATGCAAGAATTTGTCTAGCAACCTGAAAGGCAACAAGACAACAACAGAATCCAGGGATCATGCAACAAGAAGACTTGAACACCCTATTCCAGAAGAAGTAGAAGAAATCAACTTTAAATGTAACATCATGAAAATGAGAAAGAACCTTAAGGAGGATGTGAAAAACTGCTTTAAAGAAATGGAGAAGACAAACAAAAAGGTAGGAGAAGTGAAAACTCTCTCAAAGATCCACAAGAACCAAGAAAAAGCAACCAAACAGGTAATGGAATCATTTAAATACTTCAAAAATGAAATGGATGTAATGAAGAAAACACAAACCGAGGGAAGGCTGAATAAGGAAAATCTGGGTAAATGAACAGGAACTACAGAGACAAGTATTACCAACAGAGTACAAGCGATAGAAGAAAGAATCTCAGATGCTGAAAATACTATAGAGGAAATAAACCCATTAATTAAAGAAAACAACAAATCCAACAAATTCTTAACACAAAACATTCAAGAAATCTGGGACACCATAAAAAGACCAATCCTAAAAATAATAGGGGTAAAAGAAGGAGAAGAATTACAGCTCAAAGGCCCAGAAAATGTATTCAAAAATTATAGAAGTAAACATTCCCAACCTAAAGAAGAATATTCCTATGAAGGTACAAGAAGCATACAGAACACCAAATAGACTGAATAAAAAAAATAAAAAACATCACCGTATAATAATCAAAACACAAAAATACAATATAAAAGTAAACCTATCAGAATTACACCTGACCTTCAATGGAAAGCATGAAAACCAGAAGGTCTTGGATAGATGTGCTGCAGACACTAAGAGACCATGGATGCAAGCCAAGACTACCATACCCAGCAAAGCTTGCATTCACCATCGATAGAGAAAACAAGATATTCCAGGACAAAAACAGATTTAAACAATGTATTTAACAATTTAAACAATACATAGCCACAAACCCAGCCTTACAGAAAGTACTAGAAGGAAAACCACAAATCAAGGAAGCCAACAACACCCATAATAGCACAGGTATCTGACAACCTTCGACCAACACAACTCAAAGAAAGGAAACACATAAACACTACTATCAAAAAAAAAACCGGAGTTAGCAACCACTGGTCATTAACATCACTTAATATCAAATGACTAAACTCATCTATAAAAAGTCACAGGTTAAGAAAATTTCATAGAAACATCATTTCAGTAGCAAAGGTTTAAAGAAATAGTTTTCAATACATGGCAACAAGCTAAGGAGATTATAAAGATGTGCATTACTTGCTCTGTCTATAAACAAACACCATTGTCTTTAGGGAGGAACTCTAAGGGTACTCAAAGGAATGAAATCTGGCAGATGAATGAGTTTCACTTATGGAATTTGGTAAATTAAAATATGTACACTACACCATAGACACGTATTGAGGTTTCAATGGGTAACTACCTTGAGCTCAGAAAAGACTGATTCAGTTATCACACATTTATTAGACGTTATGGCCATCATGGGTATTCCTCCATAAATAAGGAAAGACAATGATCCAGCATATGTATTTAAGAAAATGAAACGCTTTTTTGCTTATTATAATATAAAGCACATTACAGGTATACCAAATTATCCTACAGGTTAGGCAGTTATAGAAAGGTCAAATCATACTATAAAGGACATGCTGTGCAAACAAAAAGGGATAGAAAATACCCCCAGAAATAGATTGCATAAAGCTTTTTTAACCTGAAATTTTCTTAACGCTAATGAGAAAGGGACAACAGTAGCAGAGAGACATTGGATAATAAAGAAAAATCTTCTGAATTGATTCAATCAATGTATTTCAAGGATTGTTGACCGCACAATGGAAACCAGGAGATGTACTACAATGGGAAATGGGTTTTGCTCTTGTTTCCACAGGAGAAAAAAATATGGATACCATTAAAATTAATAAAGATTCGGTTTGAAAAGGAGAAACCTTTTGAAAAAGAGAAATGACAGCCCATCCACAATGGTGACAACCATACAAATGGTAAGCAAACTTCATTAGGGTTGGGGCAGGGTTCATTTCCTGTCTTTGCAGATAAATACTCATCTTCAAAAATTCAAGAGACCTTGTATGTTTGGATACTGACAGAAGGACAATTAACTAATCACTAAGGAACATCAATAAAAACAAATCCTATTTATGAGATCAGGTAACTGATACATATGTATGTATTTATGAAAGTATAGAGCAGGTTTTGGAGTTGGAGAATGCCTCTGTCCTTCTCTAAATCCAAACATGTTGTTAAAAGAAAAATTTAGACTTTCTATCTCATGTAAAGAGCCATATAATAAGGGGCAGAAAGAAAAATGTATTAAAAAATTGTTCTTATCTATCTTTGTCTTTTTTGTACCTTTCATTGAATATATATGTCTGTATATGTCTATATAAATAATGTTTAAATTTGCCATAATGAACAATAGATTTTCCTACAAATCCCTTTCTTTCAGTAATCTTTGAAGTTTCCAGGAAGAAGATGGGGCCCAAAACAACCACTCCACCTAACTGAAATGACATCATGATATAGACAGTGCCACTATAAGACAGCTGATGAAATGGTGCACCTTCTCAAAATCTAGCCAGAACTCCAAATGAGAACTTTGGAAAAAAACAGAACAAAAACAAACAAACAAACAAAAACCTACTGACTGCTCAGAAATTGTTTGCAACTATACTAGACAATAATTTTGGAACTTAACCACCAATTAATTTTTTCAGAATCTCATTAAGAGAACATCATCCCCATGAGAGCGGGAAGCAATTCTAGAAGACAATGCCCCCTATACCAAATGTTTGTCCATAAGGTTGGAAACATTGTTTAGGGGTTGTTGATTATTACTTGTACAAGATAGAGGGGTAGTGAGAAAACTGTTCAAAAAAGGGGGGATAATAATTGTGGGTAATAGAGTGAATACTTGCGAACTATTATTTATGGAAAATTTATGTTGTTGTAATTTTTATATATTGATACAAGTTTAAATTATATTTGTTACTCTGTTTACATTATTGGTACATATATACAAAATTATTTTGTCAGATTATATATATGCATGTTACTACCTCGGTTTAGAACATTTTGTATATTGATACAACTTTTAGGGTTATTATATGTCAAGTTCGTGTTTGTTGTACATACAGTTAGATCAATTAGGTTCTTTAGACACATAAGGATTGTATTCTGTCTAGATAGGTAATCTTCAACCACTTAAAGGATCTGTGGAACATGGTATTTAAATAACTTAGGGTTCTGTTGACATGAGACATGATTGTTTCTGACAATACCAATCTACTCCTGAGAGAATGTTGAGCACTGAAGACACTCCACTTGGAGCTTGTCTTCTTCTTGGCAAAACTGGCCTTTGGGCAAGGAACTGACAATGCCTCAACCATTGACTAGGTACATAGTATCTGGAAATGGATAAGCAGGATTGTCAAATTTTGCCAAGAGAGTGTAAAATGGTTTTTAAAAATTTCCTGTCTCTGCCAAAGTTGGATGCTTCAATTGCAAAATGAGACTTTGTGTGTTTGCTCAGGTCGCTAATTGTCTCCATTATTAATTATTATCATTAATCATATATAAAATATAATTGATTTTTAATTGCTCACTTTGGAAGCTACTTAATTGTACTTTCTGCCTGCTCAAGTAATATTATCTCCCTTCTCAGGCCTTTGATGGAGTTGATGATTAGATAGTCGTAGTTGCTGTACTCTTTTTATCTAGCGAAGCCATTTCCTATACAAGACTCAGACTCCATAGGATAAAATGTTTATTAAAACATTTAGCATATGTTCCTTGCTTAATATTGTTTATGCTGATTGTAATTCTAATCTTATACTTGATATCTTTTCCTAGTGTATACTGTTTCGTATTGGGTTTGGAACTCTCTCACTTAACCAAAAGGGGAGGGGCTGTGGAACCTTCTTCTGCTCTTCAACCAATAGACTTTAAGATACCAACCCACTGGTGCATGGTCTCTTATACTTTAAAAAAAAGCAGCTGGAACTGGACACTCTCTCTTTGTTCTTGCTTCTCTCTTCCTGTTCTGGTGGCTAGACTCTATTTCCTGTTTGCAACGAGAGAACTGTCGTTTGGGAAGGTGATCTGTAAGTTTTCCCCCTTAAATAAATAAACTATTTTATTGTTCATAATTCTTAACTGGTGTGGGATTATTTTGTGGCTTCATCAGGGAATATTCCATACATGTCTGTTAAGTCCCTTTGAGTCATAACATCTGTTTGTTCCCTTATTTCTCTGTTTATTTATTTTTTTGTCTGACTGACCTGTCCAGTGTTGAGAATGGAGTATTGAAGTCTCCTACTCTTAGTGTTGGGGGTTTAATGTTTGATTTAAGCTTTAGAAGTGCTTCTTTTACATATGAGGGTTCCTTTGTATTTGGGACATATATGTTCAGTATTGAGATTTTCTCTTGATGGATTTTTCCTGTGACTATAATGAAACGTCTTCCTTTTTCTCTTTTGATTGATTTTAGTTTGAAGATTATTTTGTTAGATATTAGGATAACTAAACCCACTTGTTTCTTAGGTCCATTCAATTGAAATATTTTTCCCAACCCTTAACTCTGAGACAATGTCTATCTTTGAGGTTGAGATGTGTTTTTGTATGCAGAAGAAGGATGGCCTCTGCTTTTGTATCCAATCTGTTAGCATGTGTTTTTTATAGGTGAGTTGAGTCTTTTCATACAAAGGGATATGAATAATCAGTAATTGCTATGTCCTGTTAATTTAGTTTTCATTGTTGGTGATGTTAATTTGTATGTTTTTCCTTCTATGGGATTTGCTGCTGTGAAATCATCAATTGTCTGTGTTTTTGTTGATGTAGCCAACTTCCTTGGTTTGGAGTTTTTCTTCTAGTATTTTGTGTGGGGCTGGGTTTATGGCTAGATATTGGTTTATTTCCTTTGCAGTTCTTAATATTCTTTCTTTACACTGTATATTTAGTGTTTTGATTATTATGTCATAAGAGGACTTTTTGATGCAGTCTATTTGGTGTTCTGTAAGCTTCTGTATCTTCATAGGCATATCTTTCTTTAGGTTGGGAATGTTTTCTTCTATAATTTTGTTAAATATGTTTTGTTTGCTTTTGAGTTGAACTTTTCTCCTTCTTCTATACCTATTTTTCTTAGGTTTGAACACTTCATGCTGTCCCATATTTCCTGGATATTTTGGGTGAATCTTTCCTTAGATTTAATATTTTCTTTGACTGATGAGTCTATTTCCTCTATTGTATCTTCCGTGCTTGAGATTCACTTTTCCATCTCCTTTATTCTGCTATTCCTGCTTGTCTTTGTGGTTCTTGATCATTTTCTCATGATTTCTGTTTCTATACTTCCCTTGAATGGGGTTTTCTTTATTTTCTCTCAGTTTTCAAGTCTTAAATAGTTTCTGTGAAATGTTTGATCATTTTTTTACTTGGTTTTCTTTAAGGGATCTGCTGATTTCCTTTTTTTTTGGTTCAACTTTTCTTCAATTTCTTGGAGGGCATTTCTCATTTCCTCTTTAAGACTTTTAAACATTCTCCAGAAGTTATTTTTTAGGCAATTTTCTTCTGCTTCATCTATTTTGGTTACTCAAGTCTTGATGTCATAGAATCTTCATTTTATTGGTGTCATGTTGCTCTTTGTGGTTAGGCATGTGTTCTCACTTTTTCTACTCATCTTTTCTCTATAAGAGTGGTTGGCATTGTCTGTTCTTCTGTTGATTGAATTTCTGGGTTCCAGTGAATCCAAGGCTCGGATGATTCTTCCCCATAGTATAGTCATTGCCATGGTTCTAGTTACCTCTTTGGTCACTCTGTGTACTGGAGGTTGCTCAGGAGTCCTTTGATCTACTCCCTTAGAGTTTGCTGTCTCAGGTTTCCTCTAGCCTAGGTTGTTGGATCAGACCTGATTCTTTAAATGTCCCTGGTCTGGATCTGTTTCTGCAGAGGTCCCTGCCTTGGGGTTGGACCTGTAAAGATCTCTGACTCTGGTCTACTCCCTTTGATTTCTCAGGTTCCGGTGCACCCAGACCCGCAGAGGGCATGGCTCAAGCTTACTCCCTCATAGGTCGCAAACTCATGCTCAGACCTGCAGAAGTTTCTGGTTCCTGACTATTCCCTTTGATGTTCCAGATCAATGCCCAGACACATAGAGTTCCTGGCTCAGGCCTACTCCCTCTGATGTCCAAGACATACACCTGGATACACAGAGATCTCTGGTTCCTGCCTACTCTTTCAGAGGTCCCAGATTCATGCCCAAATTGACAGCAGTCCTGGCTCAGGCATAGTTCCTTGGAAGTCCAAGACTCATGGTACTGGCTTAGTTCTAGTAGCTTGAGAGTCCCAGATTCATGTTTGGACTCTCAGCAGTCTCTGGCTCTGGTTTATTCATTCAGTGATTGCTCCCCTGTACCTGTTCCTATGTAGTTCTCTCTCTCAGGCCTGCTGTGGCCCAGGTTGCTAGCTCAGTCTTGGTCTGCCAAATGTCCATGGACCAGATGTGCTCCACTCTCATGGAGATTTCTTTCACAGGCAACAAATGATGTTTGAATTCTATGTTTCTTCAGTTTTCTTTCTTTCTTTCCTTCTTCTTCTTCTTCTTCTTCTTCTTCTTCTTCTTCTTCTTCTTCTTCTTCTTCTTCTTCTTCTTCTTCTTCTTCTTTTTTTTTTTTTTTTTTTTGAGACAAGGTTTCTCTGTAGTTTTGGTGCCTGTCCTAGAACTAGCTCTTGTAGAGCAGGCTGGCCTCAAACTCACGAGATCTGCCTGCCTCTGCGTCCTGAGTGCTGGGATTAAAGGCATGTGCCACCACCGCCTGCCTGTTTCTTCATTTTTAAACTTGATGTAGGATATTCTTACTTCTGTTTTATTGAGTCTTATGGTGATGTCTTCTTTCTCTGTGAAAGCAAAAGTATGAGTTTAGCACCCACAAGACCAAGTTCTCAGCAAAGTTCTCAACAAAGGAGAAGTCTTTACTTCAGAGAGAGAGTTCAGAAAACAAGGAAAAATACAGGAGACAGAGGAAGGGGGAGGAGGGGTATGGAAACAATGAAAGGGGGCATAGTATTTGTCTTAGAGAGAAAAAGGACTGCAGCTCAATAGAGAGACAGACATAGAACATAGTAAAATTGTACTTTATACAGTAGAAACCTGGTGTTAGGATGAGGTGCTTAATCTTATTTGGAAATGTTAATTAGGGAAATCAATGGGGACTTTTGATTGCTGGCTTTTGATATTCTGATAGCTGTACTTTAGAAGTCAGTCTCAGGAGAAGGAATTAGGCACATAAGTAAATTGACTTTCTCTGAAGAATTTCAGGAATGTAAACTAATGGTTGTTAGCAATACAGAAAATTGGGGAGAAGGGGAAGGCTTACATGAGTCATGCTTGAGTAGGCTAGTGTGTCTTCACTGAGTGTTGTATTATTTTAATTTAACATTTCAATTGTTATATTTCCCTTGCTCAGTTATTTAGCCGAGTTGCTGACAGTTTTCTCCATCTTGCTTAAGTTTGCCTACATGTCACCAGCCTTCCTCCCTACATCCTTGTCTGAATGAATTCTTTTGTTTTTATCTTTTTTTTGTAATTGATCATTTTATTAGTACATTTTTAAAATCTTCACACAATCTTTTATCTTTTTTAGAACTTTGGCATCCTTCAGTGAAGGATTATCCTTTGGGACATCAATTTTACTTTATTTTTTTATAATTTCTGTGTATGATTCATACCTGTTGGTTTAAGTACCTTTTAGATTGATGTGAGGCTTTAGTAAACTTTACATTCTAGACTCAAGGGATCACTACCCAGAAATATTCAGAAAACTATAGAGCCCTAAGGAATGTGAAGATCTCCAGAAACTTTTTGTAGTCTGTAGCATTTGTTCCCTGCCAGATCCCCAAAATACATATTCAATGTTTCTTAATGAAAATATGGACATGTTTACTTATTTATATGCTTAACGGGAACAAAATATACCCCCTAAAAAACACTAAATTCTATTTACTGATATGAGACTGGAAGGGAACGTCTGTTGACACAAAGTTATGTCAACCATTAGGGTGAATAGAATGATATCAGTCTCCACGGTCAAAAATTAGATAGAGAAATTTCTGAAGGAGATGTGGCCACAGAGTCAAAGACAATATATATCATAATTTCCCTCCTTTTCAGATTCTAAATATGTCTGTATGAATGCATGAGTGTCTTGTGCTAATATGTGTAAATATACTCTGTATACATGTCTATCTATATGTATACGTGTTTGTGGATGAATGTAGGTATGAGTGGCAGGAGGTAAAGGCATGTGTGAATGTATATGTATAAGAGACTCAGTGATAAATATAGAAGAGGAGCTAAGGGAAGAAGAGATAACAGGAGAGGGAAGAAGAAATGAGGAAGATTTGTAGGTAGAGTAAATACATATGATTTACTGGGAAAAAACCTGCTTATAAGAAAATTGAGTAAAAAACTCATGTACAATAAAGGAACTTCTAGAGGCAACACATTTTTCATTCCAAGTTTTATTATAGGACCATAGTAATGAAAACACCTTGATACTAGCATAAAAACAAATGTGTTGACTAATAGAATCAAATTAAAGTCTGTGATATTAACCCACATTTCTCTGAACACCTGATTCTTAACAAAGAAGCTAAAATTAGACAACAGAAAAAGGAAGCATCCTCAACAAATGGTGCTGACAAAACTGGATGTCACCATGCAGAAGAATGCAAGTAGACCCATATCTATCAGCATGCACAAAATCAAGTCCAAATAGATTAAAGACTTCAACTGAACTGCATAAAAAAGGAAGTGGGAAGGAGCCTTGACTTCATGGGCACCAGAGACCACTTTCTAAATATAACACCAGTAGCACAGACACTGAGAAAAACAATTAATAAATGGGAACTTCTTATATGAGGAGATCTTATAAAGCAACGGAAAAAGTCATTAAGACAAAACAATAGCTAATCCAACATCAGACAGAGCATTGATCTCCAAAATACAGATTTCATTAAACCAAACATAAAAATACCAAATAATCCAATTAGCAAATGGAATAAACATCTATACAGAGAATTCTCAACAGAGTAATAGCAAATGGCCGAAAGACACTTAAGGAATTGCTCAATATCATTAGTCATCAGTGAAATGAAAATCAAAATGACTCTGAGATACCATCTTACACCTGTCAGAATGGCTAAGTTCAAAAACACCAATGATAGCTCATGTTGTAGAGGATATGGAGTATGAGTAACACTCCTCCATTGCAATGCAGATGTGAATGCAAATTTTTACAGCCTCTTTGGAAATCAGTACAATTTGAGTACAATAAATTTATTTCAATTAAAGATTTTAAGGGGCAGAAAGATCCATCAGAGGGCAAAGATACCTGCCAACAAGCCTGATGTCATAGCTGACTTTGATCCCCAGACCCAAATGACAAGCAATCAATATAGTTCAAGTGTTCTCTGGTGTCCACACTGCCATGTCAAATGTGTACCTAGACATATGCCCACACATACACACAGAGAAACACACGTACACTCACAGGCACACAGAAAGACTACTTAATTAACTAAAATGTAATAAAAAGTAAATAATTTATAGAGGGAAAGAAAAAAACAGAAGAAATGAACACCAGAAAGAAATAAGAGAGCACCACAAAATTCAGTAAAAAAACAATAAACGTTTTTTTCTAGTTTCCAAATTGCTACCATCATCATTACTACTGTCCATAGGGTCTTATGTTGGACACTGAATTTCCAGAACTACAAAAATAAACTCCTCATATTCAAGCAGCAGAGCTTGTGGTAATGTGTTACAGAAGGAATAGAAAGATAACACTGAATTCTTTCTCGCCACTGTTTGAACACATCAGTCTCAGTCACCAGGGGGACATATGCACGTCCAGGGCTGTGTGGTGAAGCCAGCTGGTGAAAATGTCAGAGAGGTTTTTGTTGGAGGCTGAAGCACTGTGGGAGGAACATTATAATGCTGCATACAGTAGTAATCTGCCAGGTCTTCAGCCTGGACACTGTTGATGGTGAGAGTGAAATCTGTCCCACATCCACTGCCTGTGAAGCGATCAGGGACCCCAGTGTGCCGAGTGGATGCATCATAGATAAGTAGTTTAGGAGCCTGCCCTGGTTTCTGCTGGTACCAAGCCAAGTAGTTAGTACCAAAACTTAAAAGACTCTGACTAGACTTGCAGCTGATGGTGACCTTCTCTCCTGCTGACACAGCCAAGGAGGATGGAGACTGGGTCATCACCATATCTGCACAGGCACCTGCAATAAGCAATAAAAATGATGATGTGTAATATGAAAAATTGAATTAAATATCTTTGTAATATCATATCACATATTGTCAGAATATTATTGTGTAAGACAAATTCTATCATGATACATACTGTAAATATCCTATATACAAAGAAATGACTCTAAAAAGATTATAAAACTTTTGAATTCCTCACCAGACACCCAGAGCAGCAGGGACAGGATAACCTGGGTTTGTGACACCATGTTGATCCCCCTGCCTGTCAGTTCTCACTGAAATGGCTTCGTTTATAAATTCAAGGTGGTTGGACTGAGTTGGAGAAGCCTATGCAAATCAGTTAGCAAATATCTTAGAAAATGCATGGGCAGTGTGTGTGACTAGCTGGTGTCAATCAACAGGCAAAAATAACAACATGGGGAGTGTGAGCAATGACTGAATGATATTATCTTACAGTACTCAAACAAATATCTCTTAGGCACTCTAATGACAACTTTGGTTTAAAATTCACAATATTTTAAAATCAGTTTGTTTTGAAGAATATTAGGAAAGCTGTCTAAGATTAACAATACTATGGAAGTGATAAATTATGTTCCAAAAAATCACAACCAAAGGAACTTAGAGTTCCTTTGAAATTTGAAATTCAATAAAAGAAAGAAATTGATGTGGGAATGATTTCTTTTTAATAAAGAAACTGCCTGGCCCATTCGATAGGCCCACCCTTAGGTGGGTGGAGAAAACAGAACAGGATTCTGGGAGAAGGAAGCTGAGTAAAGGAGTCGCCATGATGTTCCCATGCCAGGCAGATGCAGGCTAGAATCTCCCTGGTAAGCACACCTTGGGGTGCTACACACCTTGTAAGAAATGGGCTAGTCCAGGTACGAGAGTTAGCCGATAAGAGCTAGCCAATAATGGGCCAGGCAGTGTTTAAAAGAATACAGTTTCCATGTAATTATTTCGGGGTAAAGCTAGCAGCGTGGGTGGCTGGATGCTGGAGAGCAGCAGCCCTGCCACTCCTTATCGCTACAAGAAATGATGAAGAAAGGAAAGAAGAATGACAGAGAGAAAATGGAGGTTAAATTTGTTCATGTTATCTTATTTTAAAAACTAAACTTAATAGAGGACAATGAACAGTGCCACCAACATTATTTCACAGAACATATCTGGACTTCAGATTGGTGAACCCTTAAAGAACATATAAGAAGTAAAGCCAGTATTATATGTGAAGTACAAGAAACAGAAAAATAAACAAAGAAAATGTCATGTAAAGACGTTGGGAATCATATCTTTAATCTTAGACCTGGAGAGACATAATAAGGAGAATTATATATTTGAGATCAGCCTGGGTCCCAAGTTCTCGGCCAATCTAACCTGTGCAGGGAGATGATCTTTCAAAATGTGTGTTATTAATCAAGTGCTTACATGGGACTTTAGGCATTTGATATCTAAATAAAAGTAGTTTTCTAACATTAACATTTTAGCATTAAGCCAAGATTATTATTTAAAATTAAATATACATTTAAGTGTCATGTATTTTTCATTTATTATCTAATTTTATAAACCTACTTTTCATATACAAAATGTTAAATTATTTCTGATAAGCATATTCTGATTTCTTTCTCAATTTGTAACACCATCGTAAGAGGGAGATAAGCAATGTGTGAATTAATGAAATTCCCAATATCAAGGTAAAAATAAGAAAGATTAGTAACTATGCTCCAGACGGTGTCTAAAAATATGACAGATGAATAAATGCTCCTTTCAGTGTCTAACAAATTGTGTTATGCTCTCAGTCTTTGCAGAACTTTTGCTTTGTAACAGCTGCATTGAGATCAGACTGTGGTTTCATGACATTTACCATTTATCATGCAAATAAAAAACACAGAGACTGGGCCTTACAAATCCAAATGCTCCTACAATTAAACATGTATTTTCACATTATATAAGGGGGAATCACAGAAAATAAAAGGACACAATATTCATGATTGTTTATGTGTAGGAGAAAAACCACAGAATGTTTAGTTACTACTGTTCCCAAAAATCCAGTTACCAACCTTGTGCATTAGAATCCTTCGGCTGTGATTAAATGTGAACTTACTACAAACCTACTGGCTGAAAACAACAGAGATTAATTTGTTCACAGCTGTGGAGCCAGGAAGTCAGATGTTGATTATCTTGATCTCATGGGACACAGGACCATCTTCCATAGACTCTACACTAAATAAACACCTAGGGAAGTCATATTTCATCCTCAAAATGAGCCTAATGGCAGCTGAGGATCTTGCCATTTAATAAGGTGTAAAAGTCAGGCAATCTAAACAAAGAGTGATAAAGACTAAAATGGAGCCCTCCCTACTTAGCTGATCCTCCTTCTACCACATCTTACTTATCCTTGGAATATCAGAAAATTTCCTAAAATTGTGTGAGAAGAAGAACATTAGAAAAACAAGTAATAGCTTAGTTCTGTGCCCCATGGGAAACACAGCTTCATCCAGGCAAAACCTTAATGGGCTTTCAGCTCCACCATCTTCAGCATGGCAATATGGAGGAAAATAATGAACATTATCCAATCTCTTCTAAATAAATAGTAAGAATGGAGGTAAAGAAAGCTGCTGAACATCAATAATTTGTGCTCTTCTGAAGTTAGCTAGTGACTTCTAGATGATCTTCTGTGGCTTTTAGTATCTCCCAACTTCTCACTGAGATAGAAACCAAAGCAAAATCATAAAAATCATCTATTTAAATGATGAATTAAAAGCAAATCATAAAACTGACTATAATTGTGGTAAAACAGGACAGGAAGAGCAAGCAGTATAGGTTGCTGGAGGGACTGTAAATTGATATATAGTCACTGTGAACTTCAGTATGGAGATGCCTCAAGAAAACATGAAATTACAATATGATTTATTTACTCCTGCATTATGTATTTTCCAGAACAAATGTAAATCAGCTTAAAAGAGATATGCTTCCACACACATGATTATTGATGCACTATTCACAGCTGTAAGAATTTAAATCAACCCAGTGTTTATCAACAGAGGAATGGACTGTAAACAGGTACAAATGTGCAACAAAATTTATTCATCTATAATAAAAAAATAATCACATCAATTTGTTATTTTTTCTCTTTGGTTCAATATATACATTTGTTTGAGAAAAGACTCTTTGTGTATCTTGATATAGTACTTATTTTTCTGTGTTTGGGAATAGAGTTCAACCAACATCTTGTGGTTTAGGCTGAATAGTAGTAATCTTGAGATCTTCTATACCCTTGATGATTTCCTTACTGTGTATTCACTAGTAATTCTGACAGCAATTGGATAAAGTAGATCAGTATTCTAATCCTGACACAATAAGAAAGTAATCATGCAAAACTTTGTGATGTGAAATTTCAAAAAAAAAATTTGTATCAACAAATTCACTGGTCATACAGTGAGATATTTTTAAGTATCCAGAACAGAATGCAGACTTGACAACACCTTGACATACCTGTGAGAGCCTGAGAAGACCCAGACACATTGTGCTCAGTTTCTAGGTACTGATATTGTAAGGCACTGAGTTTATGATAACTGCTTGTGTAGCACTAGAAAAGTCATACAATACAGTTTCCCTCTCCAGAGCTAGGACTGTAATATTGAAAAATTCAAACATGATCAGCAGAAGTTATTGCTAAGGATCATTTCGTTGAAATTTTTTACTTCACATGGGAAGGTTGCAAAAGCCAAAAGGAGGTTAAAGAAGAGGTGCAGAGTTTCTTTGAAGTAAAGTTTCCATCTTTCACTCCTGGATCTCTATAGTCCTGTACCTGTAATGGGAGAGCAAGAAAAATTCAAAAAGGATCATAGGTGTGGTGTCATGTAATTTATCAGTCAGGGTGAAGAGGCTGATGGGTTCCGAACTGTGGTTGTACTTTCAGTGTGACTGTCTGCTAAATAGTGATTTCCAGGTCAGCTCAGGATATGTAGTAAGGCAATATATCCCTCCACCTAAGAAGACAGTAAAAATTGAAGGAAGCTAAGAAGAAATTGTGGTCACATTGTGGAAGTTATTAAAAAGAAAGATGTGAATATAGGATAAGAGTGAAGAAGAGCTAAGTAGTCTCAGCCTGTAGATAAGCATCTGTGATGGACACAGAAATACTGATCAGGAGCTAAGCAGTAAATCAGCTGCAGGACGGTGGCTTGTGTGATCTTTTGAAGAAGGACTTTTAAAATCTTAGTAAAAAAGATGTGGAAATGTGACATTAGACTGAGAATGTCAATTTGTGTCTGCAAGACAACTAACAGTCTTGAATATTCAAAGCTCTTATATTGAGTGACTGAAGAACATTTGCAATAAATTATAAATGATTGTTTAGACAATCTATTGAACTTAAAAACTGTGCTTTGAAAATAGTAGCAGGTGGATATTCATTAAGGAGAAAAATTGATTTTTAAAAAAAATCCATGGTCTGACAAACACACATGTTGGTTTAAGGAACCTCTATTTCACAGCTTTACCCTTTTTATGAATAATCTTTCTAATATAAATCACATAGTGGAGATGTGTGGGGAAAGACCCAGGTGAGAGACAGAGCTTCAACAATACTGAGTCTTCTCACCTGAATCCTAGAACAGCAGTATCCAGTATGATGTCTTTGTATCCTACTCTTTGATGAAAGTAATTTCAGGTCTAAGAGCTTACTGGTGAAGTTTTGAGAATCTTTTAAATATAAGAACATATTATGTATAAGAATTTGCTATTTAATTTCTTTATTTACTACTTATATCTCATTTTTGATTATTGACTTTTTTCTGTGACTGAGATTTGAGCACTATATTGAATAAAAGTGAGAGAATCAGCACGTTCCATTTTCTCATTTGAGGTTTGTGAAGCAGTTTTCTTGTTTATACTAAGTTGTGCATTTACTGTAATTACAGTGTGTAGTAGGAGCTGTGTGCTGCATTTCTGCCAACCAGCTCCTGGCCACCTGGATATCTTATGCCCCAAAATAACAACACACAAATTGTATCACTGCCTGGCCCATTATATCTAGCCTCTTATAACTGTCACATTTTGACTAACCCATTTCTAATAATCTGTGTAGCACCACAAGGTGATGGCTTACTAAAAAAAAATCAGCATGTCTGACCTGGCAGCTGGCTCCATGGCGGCTGACCTCACTTGCTTCTTCCTCACCGCATTCTGTTCTGTCTACTCTGCCTGCCTAATTTTCTGTACTATCAAAGGTCCAAGGCAGTCTCTTTATTAACCAATGAATGTATCACATAGAGAGAAGACCCAACTACATCATTTCCCCTTTTTCTGTTTAAACAAAAAAGAAGGCTTTAACTTTAACATAGCAAAATTACATATAACAAAACAGTTATCAAGTAAGAATTACAGTAACAATATTTATATCTATTTTATCTTTTATCATAACAATGGAAAACTATAACTATCTTTCTATTATTCAACTCCATCAAAGACTCCAGAAGGATATAATATCACCTAAGAAAACAAGAAATAAGCAACTTCCAAACTATAGAAATGACAGAGACTTTTCGCTGCCTGGACAGTCATCCAAAGTTCCTCTGGACCATTGGGGCATCCATCTTCGGCCTACAGGCCCATAGTATCCAGCAGACTTTCCCATGAAGCAGGAAATTCCAAAGACCGTTCAGTCACTTTCGTTTGTGTCCTGCAGAATGTCTTGCAGACTCTTTCATGAGTCAGGAACCCCAGAGAATCGTCTCACCTATAGGCAAGTTCAACAGTCCTCTCTCTGCAGGTTCTCTGTGTTCAGTTTGTGCATTAGTCCAGGCAAGAGCAGCTTCTTGCCCAAATGGCTATCAAACTCCATAAGGAGCCTCTCTGATGCCCTTTGTCTTGTAGTGGATTGGTGCTGTCAGGAGCAGATGTGTCTCACTGTCATGATCAATCCTAATTTATTAAGACATTTAAAATGCCACATTCTGTAGCCTTTGAAAGATATGATGAATGCCTATCTAACTCAAATATATCTCTATATATCTATAAAATCTAACTAACATGACTACAAGCTTTACTATTATCAACAATTATCCATTAACAACATATATTTGCTAATTATACATTACATTTTAAAAATGAACTACACAATCACAATACCGTAATCAAGATCAGAAATACATATACATATAACAAAATTGACCTTAAATTTATATCAACACAGAAAAAAAATATACCCATGTAAATTTTTCATATCAATATCATATCCCCCTTTAAATGTAAAAGAACATTTATAAACAATATTTGGGAATAAGGGCACAGTTATTTCTCTCCAAACTGATTCGTGATGAATGGGGACACTGTTATTCAGGTCTTTCATGGTATAACCTGTGTGCTAGATTCATCTCAGTTGGCAGTTGAAAGAAGTAATTTTTTTTTTTGTTTTTTGAGACAGGTTTTCTCTGTGGTTTTGGAGCCTGTCCTGGAACTAGCTCTTGTAGATCAGCCTGGTCTGGAACTCACAGAGATCCGCCGCCCTTGCCTCCCAAGTGCTGGGATTAAAGGTGTGCGCCACCACCGCGGGTGGTCACAGCAACCTTTCAGGAGGGGTGGTCTATCATACCATATTGATATAGAAGCAATCCACAGGGTCTCATCCTCTGTGAAAAAAAAAAGAAGGACTTTTCCAAACCATCATAACCTTATCCAAATTTTAAAGTCAAGGTATTTCTATGTTGGATTAGTTCAGCAGCTCCGTCTTCAGCATTGGAACAATTCAAAGAGAGCATAATAGCATACAGTATCAAGATTCTCTGTGTATTTTCCATCTTGCTCCATGTAGGGAACTGAGTTAATTGCTTTTAATTTGTCAAGCAAATCATATTTCTTAGCATTTAACCAGTAACAAGGCAGAAAACTAATGGTAAAAAAGAACTTTGGGTGACTGTCCAGGCAGTGAGATGTCTCTGTCACTTCTAAAGTTTTGGAAGTTTCTTACTTCTTGTTTACTTAGGTAATATTATATCCTTCTGGAGTCTTTGATGGGCCATTGATAACCGAAGTAGTTGGGGATGGGTCCAGAACAATCTTAAATCGGGTAATCATTATACGGAGGTCAATAAACCACAGTACAATAGATTGATGCTATACAATAAAAAAGCTTGAGTATGAATGAAAATTAGAAGCAATAATAGAAATCACAGAATACACCTGGACTTTAGGTTGGTGAACTCTGAAAGAATATGTAAAAAGTAAATTATAAAGCTAGTATTATGTGTAAAGTAAAAGAGACAGAAAAATAAATAAATAAAACATAAATGCGAAAAGTTAAGATTAACATCTTTAATCCCAGAACTGGAGAGGCATAAACATAAGGATTATACATTTGAGGACATCTTGGGGTTCATGTTCTAGGCCAATCTAATTTGTGGATGGTGACAATCTTTCAAAATATATGTTATTAACCAAGTACTTGCAAGATAGCCTAGATATTTGATATTGGAATCATTGTAGTTATCTGACATTAACATTTTAGCATTAAGCAAAGATTATTATTTTAAATTAAATATGCATTTATGTAGCATGAATTTCCCATTTATTTGCATTTTTATATAATTTTATACATCTACCTTTCAGGTAAAAGTGTTAATTTATTTCTGATAGGCATATTCTGATCTCCTTTGTCAACTTCTAACACCATCTTAAGAAAGAGTTAAGCAGAATGTAGATTAAGGAAGTTCCCAATCTCAAGGTCAAAAATATGACAGAGGAATAAATCTACTCCTGTCAGTGTCTAACAAGTCCTGCTGTGCTCTGGAACTTTATAGAAGTTTGTACCTTGTTTGTGAAAGCTGCAATGAGATAAGATTGAGTATTCATATCATTTACTGCTTCCCATTCAAATAGAACTTCTGGAGACTGGGTTATACAAATCCAAAGGCTCCTTCAGTTAAACATGTATTTTCACAGTATGTAAGGGGAGAGAATAGAGACTAAAAGGACAAAATTCTCATGTTCTATTGTGCATAGTAGAAAAAAACCAGAAAATTTTTAGCTACTGCTTTTCCCACAAATCCAGATTCTACCCTTGTGCATTAGATTCCTTGGGCTTTGATTAAACGTGAACATCAAACCTATTGGCTACAAACAACAACAACTGATTTGTTCCCTGCTTTGGACCCAGGAAATCTGATATTGATGACATTAACTAATGGCACACAGCACCCTCTTCTATGGACGCCACTGTGAATGGAACCCTAGGTAAGACATATATCATCCTAAAAATCAACATAATGGAAACTGAGGAAGTTGTCATTCAATATGGTGTAAAATTAATGCTATCTATACCTACGGTACAATATCCTAAAATCCAACATTCCCAAAATAGTAACTTCTGTTACATGTTACTTTACATCGAACCATCATAGAAAAGTGCCTGAAATTGTATGAGAGGAAAAACATTGGACCAACATATTACAGATGAGTTCTGTACACTATGAGAAGAAAAGCTTCATCCAGGTAAAACCTTAATTGTGCTTTCACCTCCTCCATCCTCAGAAGAAACTTATGGGACAGAATAATAATCCTTCACCATTATCTTCTTAATAAATGGATTTGATTGAAGGTAAGGAATTTCCAAGTATCAATAACCTGGGTTCTTCTGGGTTCTTCTAAAGTTGGTTAGTAATTTCTACATGATTTTGTAACTTGTGAAGTCTTATTATACTTGCCAGTGAATTAGAAACCAAGTAAATCACAAAATCCTTTGTTTTGAATAGTGAATTTAAATGAATAAATTTTAATAAATTAAAACGAAATTATGAAAATGACAATAAATATTGGCAAGACAGTGCAGAATGAGCAATCAGTACATATTACTGGAGGGACAGCAAACTGGTGCAGGCACTGTAAACATCAAATCACTATATGATTTAACTACTTCTATACTATATAATATACAGATGTAAACACCATACCTGTAACAGACATAAATCATCTTAAAAAAGACATGTTTTACATACATGATTTTTACCACTCTCTTCACAATATTCAGAATTTAAATCATCCCAGTACCTATCAACAGAAGAAAGGATAATAAAAAGGGACAAATGTGCAAAGAGGTTTATTCAACTTAATGAAAATGAAAATTACATAAGTGTGCTAACATTTTCTCTGTGACTCTATATATACATTTGATTCAGAAAAGAAACCCTAAATATGTGAATAAATACTTTTTTCCTCTGTGTTTGTGAATGGAATTCAACCAACTTTTCCTCATCCAGGTTGATTAAGAGTAGTCTTGAAGTCTTTTCTGTCCTTGAAGTTTTTCTTACTTCATATCCAGTCAAAAACTGTGAAAGTCATTGGACAGCATGGCAGAGTGGTACATTAGTGGTTGATTCAGGACATTTCTAAAATCAAGATAATCTTATGAAACTTAGTGAGAACAAATTGAAATAAAAAGTTTATACTGGTCGTAAAACAAGATGTTTTTGAATGCACCCACACATATCCCTTAGCAGCTCTCAAAATGTTCCAGATTTTGAGGAGCCTCTTTTGTGAACTTTCCTATTTCAAACTGGAGGTAGCAGGCTTTTCTGAAATTAGATACACAGGACATTTGTATGTGGATCTCCTGCTTATTAAACCAGTGTCATTCAAATTCTTCACAACATTCTCTGCATCCTCTTCAAGGAGAAGTTTGACACATATGTTCCAACAAGGTAGGCTGCCAGGTAGTTGCAGACATTCATGTGAACCACTACTTTGTATCCACATCAGCGTTGGCTTCATCAAATAATCAATCACAGTGCTCCTGTGTTTACATTTCATTCACAGAACATTGTGAATCATAATTTTTCTGTGCACTGTTTGTGGATTTGTTTGTTGTTTTCAATCAGTATGGTCTGGATATGTATCAGTTTATTGTGCAAATGAAAACATCAGTCTCCATGATGACAAGCTCCAATTTTGAAAGAAAATGAACAGTTGACTTTGTCTCTCATGGTGTTAACAATAGAAACCAAGTATTCTGTCTTTTTCTAGCAGAAGCTGCAGACAGGGTTGCACGTGCCAGTAATTGTGCCCTCTATTCTTAGTTATATTTAAGAAAAAGCCTTCTATTCCTGGTCCATTCAGGGATTTTATAATGAATTTATATGATTGTTCTGCATTTATTAAGATAATGACAGGATTTCTGTTTCAAGAGAACTTAGTGTTAGACTGAAATTAACATTTTTGTTTGTGGGGCAACCTTTCATATCTGAAATGAAAATAACTTGGTTAAAGTGTAGAAGACTCTTCATTTTTTTTTTTAGATTTCCATTACGAGAATTAGAACATCCTTGTGTTAATCAGTTAAATTGGTCTCTCTTTTCTGGCTATTTTTTCACTTTTAATCTTTATTTTGTCATCTTGGTAATGCTTCTTCCACACAGTGAGTCTGGCGGTATTCCTTACTTTTCAGTGGCATGGAAGAGTTCCATGAAGTTAATGTCAACTCTTCATTAACGGTCTGTCTAAATTCTGAAAAGCATCCATAGGTTTTGTATGTCACTCTTTTTTAAAAAAAAATACAATTTGTAATACAATTATAAAATTTTACACAAGAAAAAAATGAAAATAATGGTTTTTTTTTACTCCACTACCAAAAAGAGACTACATTACAAAATATTGGCACTAAGACTATAATTGATTTTTTTTATTTAAAAGGTGCTATATGTCAGGGCTTTTGCCCATGTGTTCAAAAAGACTTGTTCACCTGTTCTTTATGAATAATCCTACTTTGTTAGGATTACATTTGAATTATATACTCTCAAGTGCAATGAGAAGATAGTACCATTCAAAATGTGCTATTAATTTAAAATACATTCTAAAGACTTACACTTTTTTGCATTTTAACATGTATAAAAATTAAAATTTACTATGTAGCTCTTACCATGCTGCCTTGTGCTAAGAGGAACCAGGTGTCCTCATGTAACCTGCATTTTTTACATGGATGAGCAGCAGCACCCAGTGCAGACACCAGTATGCCTCCTTCGGCAGCTCCCTCTCCAGCAAGGGGGTGCAAGACAGACTGGGAGAGATGCTTGAAAACAAACAGGCTGCAGCATTGATGAACCACTATCTCACTTTTTTGATATTTATTTTTAAAATTGTGACTGTAAAATAAACTAGCTATTTAATGCTTATTTTTATTTTTTTTGTTGGTCCTAATATCCCTTTTTCAAAAAAAAAGCTAAAACTTCTTATATTACTTACAACTTTGGACTTGCCTAAAATTATTAATGCCACTTACTAGACCTGGCTTACATTAAGGGATACATTAATCTACACCATTACTTGTTACTTTATATTAGGTCCAAATAGACCAAGAGAACATGCTGTTTCCCTGTACAGAATTACAACTGTCATCTAAATTACTGAGGATGTCTAAAGATCAGCTAATAGTTCCTGAGATTGTTCACATTAGGAGGCCCACATTCCTCTACCCATTTCATAAGAAAGAACTGATTTTCTCTTGTACAGTAATTTTTTTTGCATACACCTAATATACAAAATGTGAGTAAAGAAGAATTCTTGTCTTTTCCTCTGCAGCCTAGGAGAAAGAGCTTTTGGAGAAATCCTTACTAAGGTTTACTAAGTGTCCTGTTTGCTCAGTGAATTTATTCTGACATGTTTTTCTGGTGGTGTTTCCATATCCCTGTATATGAATCCTTGTTTTTCAAAAGCTGTTCCAACAGTGGCACATTTTCATCTGACATCCAACAAGATCACACAATTCCAAGTTGCAACTAAAACTCTTGCTGCAATTACTACATCTACAAGTGCAACTGGCACATCTAAACCCCTTCAGTTCCCACACAACATCTACTATGTAGTCTGTTACTGTGTGGAATTTGTGTAGCTGCTGCTGCTTTAGCTGTGCAAGTTTCTCAATTTTTCAACTTCCACGTTGTGCTCAGTTTTTACTATTGGGTTTGTTTGCTGTATTAGTTTCTGGACTCCTTGTTCTCTCTGCTTATGCTCTATTTCCATCTGCCTATTCATCCACTCTAAGCCCATGAAATGTTTCATCTCTGCTGTATGGGTTTAATTGACTTCTTTCAAATACTCCAAAGAGACAAAAAAACTGTTCTGTAGGATTTCTTTTGAATCTTAGGAAGACAAAGTTTCTTATTTACCCTGAAAATCATTCACTTGACTTTGGAAATGTTTTATAAGTACCTCTTCAGTTGTGAATTTGTGATTTTGTTTGGCAACTTTGTGAGAGGAACTTTCTAATATATTTTCTCTGTGATGAGATATGTTGAGGGCATCAATGTATCCAGCAGTGCCATATTTGACCCTTTTAATCGAGTTTTCAAGCTGCTCTATTGATGATTCAGATTCCATCCTCGGTTTATTTCTCTATGACACAAATCTGTCTAGCTCACTTCTCATTCTACAGTTTACTGTTTGAACCTTTCAAATATGGGAACCACTAAAGGAATGTTGATGGTACAGTTTGCCATGCATGTTTCCAGGTAAAAGGTTTGCACATCCCCTACTATTTGGGTGCAATTCTCTCTTTCAGGTTTTTGGCAGAAGTTTCCTCTCAGGTTCGGGGGCTTTCCTAGACAACATCATTCTTCTCTCCTTGAGGGCTCTCCAGAGTTTTCAAGATGTCTTGTAACTCTCTCACTTTTTCTGCCAGTTTTTACTCAGTTCTCACCAATTTTGCTGTGGCATTTGTCTACTATACCTGGAAGTCTATATACTGGAGGTTCTGAACATCTTGTGTGCTAACTTAGCATTTTGATGTTTAAGAATATCTATTTCAGTTTCCTGTTTTTAAAAAAGTGATATGATAGATTTCCATTATGTTTCCAAGTTCTGTCTTGAAAAATTTGATAGACATTTTATTTCCACTTCAACAATGTTGTTTGTTATGCTTCTGTTCAAGTTGTTGTTATTTTCTATTTAATATATAATTTGTGTGTCAAAACATACCTATTCTGGGTTCTCCAGTCTGGGGAACAAGAAGAAGATTTCTATATATGATGGAGTTGGGTGTTGTATCTTATCTGTTGCTTTCCTTGGTTAAGAAATAAAAAAAAACTGCATGGGCCTCTGATAGGGTAGAATTTAGATATGCGGAGTAAAGAGAACAGAATGCTGGGAGAAAGAAGCAGAGTCAGTGGGTTGCCATGATTCTCCCACTCCAGACAGACGCAGGTTAAGATCTTCCCTGGTAAGCCACCTCATGGGCTACAGAGAATATTAGAAATGTGTTAGATCAATATGTAAGAGCTAGCCAATAAGAGCCTGGAACTAATGGGCCAGGCAGTGTTTAAAAGAATACAGTTTCCATTTAGTTATTTCAGGTATAAAGCTAGCCAGGTGGTGGGAAGCAACCCCACCGCTCCCA
Organism: Microtus agrestis; assembly: GCA_902806775.1. NCBI lineage: Eukaryota > Metazoa > Chordata > Mammalia > Rodentia > Cricetidae > Microtus > Microtus agrestis. The sequence continues at coordinate 198,447 of CADCXT010001935.1, forward strand.
CTTCAAAATATATACTACTTAGTGGTCATCAGAATTTCATTTCCATCTGTTACAAGATTATGTCTTCTGTCTCTGTTTTTATTAACTTAGATATCTATCTTTTTCTCTAGGTCAGTTTGCATGCTGTTGTACATCTGTTTATTCAAAGAACAAACTCAATTAATACTTTTACATATTGCTATTTTAATCCCCATATCATTAATTTCTGTATTAATATTTATCACCTCCTACGATTGACTGACGCTTCTTTGATTTGATCACTTCATTAGATATTGATGTTCATCATTAAGTGCTTATTTGAGATCTCTGAATTTGGTCATTTACTTGAGGTCATTCTGGTTTTTAATGTAGCCATTCAAAGCCATAAACTTTTTCTCAGTATCACATAGCTGCCACCCAAAGAATCAGGAAATTTTTACTCTCATTTTCATTTGATTGTAGGTATTGGTTTTTTTCTCTTTGACTTCTTCAATAAATCAATGGTAATTCAAGAGGCTATTGTGAAATGTCCAAATAATTATTTAGTTCTTATAATTTCTTTCTGAGATTCTAGTGTTAATTTAGATTCTCTTATTTGATTTGAGACTTACATTGTGGCTCAAAATGAAATCTGTTTTTTTATAGAAGGTTGATGGGATGCTATTAAAGATATATAATATAGATGTATACATGATAGATAAATAGATTAATGGGATTTATTTTAGATGTCATGGTGGCTATTCATTTCTCCTTCAGTATAGCTTAAATTTTCCCTGGTAGTTTTTAGTTTGAATCTAAGGAAGAGAGCAGTGTACAGAAATTACCCTCTGCTATTTTATTGAAATAAATCTGAACTTCCATATCCATTCTTACTTTTGGGGCCCCCTTTTCATTACATTTCATTGGTCACTGGTCCAAAATGACAAAAGGGCAGAAGTATCGACATGAAACGTTGGATTGTCTGTGAACACGACAGAAATAGTCTTATGGGTAGTAGGTAAGTCTTTGGCTTACAGGACGGGAAATGATGTGACTCATCACATAATTTGCACTATACAGCACAATCCTATCATAAAGCACCTAGTACAAGTCTTAGTTATCATAGGTGTAAGGACAGTCCTATCAAAAAGTCCAGCACAATATTAAATTACCTTGGCCAATGGAGGGAAATCTTTTGCAGAGATCTGTTTTAATGGTCATACTAGAGATAAATCAGGCATTTGGGACAAGAAACAGTTCCAAATAAGGTGAGGCAAAGAACAGGGTGCCCTCCACTAGGGAGTTAGTGGAGGTGGAGGGACTCCTCCACTTGCCAAGCTCACAAAGTACTTCCAGGCTATGGAAGACTGAAAGCTTCAACCAGGAGGGCCTCCCAATATCTATCCACATTTATTATATAAGACTTGAGCCCCAGAGTTTGATGTATATGCATTTGGAATTGTTATTAATGAATCATTTACCTTATGACTGGTTTATCTGTTTGATTCAGATATGTTCAGATTCTAATGTAACAAATATCAACAGAGCTGTGCCAGCTTGGATTTGGGCCCCTGTTCCCTTGCTAGATTTGCTTTCATCTTTACCCTCAGCACATGTATATTGTTACCAGGTAGATGTGTTTCCTGGGGAAAATAGACTGTTGGATACAGTTTTTAACCTAGTTCAAAAATATGTGTATCATTTTTGCTTAATTGTGGTCACACATGATTATTAATATATGCTTATTAATTTCTATCTTTTTTGCAGTTTCTTGGTGTATTAGATTTTTGTTAGTTTCTTTTCCTTTGGCCTTGCTCTTCAAATGTATTGGAGTTACTGACTTGCAGCATTGGAATACTCATATCTTTTTCCTGGTAATCATTATTCATCTGCTCTTCTCTTTCCACTAATATTTTGTCTGTGTGTTCATGATTGAGATGACCTTTCCTTTTTGTGTGCATAGTATTTTGATAGTGTATGTGTATGAATGTATATGTGGGAATGGGTGTGTGTAAGTAAGAGAGACAGATATAAAAGCATAAGGTAGACAGGAGAAGAAAATACAGCAGGAAATGTAATGAGAAATGAGGAAGTTTAGCACATATGGTCAAATATATGATACTGGAAAAAACTGCTCTTAAGAAAATTGTGTATAATGAATTTAGATTAATGCATGGCTCTAATCTATATAGGAAATAGAAAAGGACAAGAACTTCTAAGTAAATTTGGATCATGGGAACCTTGGGAGAGGGTTGAAGGGCAGGGAAGAGGCATGGAGTGGAGCAGAGAAAAATGTAGAGATCTAGAAAAATCAATTAAAAAAATTTTAATGGGCAGCATAATGGTTCACATTCCAAAGACACTTGACACCAATCCTGATGTCAAACCTGTTTTAACCCCAGAACTTGAATGAAAAAAATGACAAACAAGTCCAAGTTGTTCTCTAAAGTTCATAACTAGGCCATGTCATATACACCTAGAAATATGTACACACTTAACCACAACACACAAATGCACACTCACATTGACACAGAAAAACTTAATCAACTAAAATTTAGTAAAAAACCAAAAGAAAAAAGAGAAGAAACAGATACCAGTAAAGAAATAAGAAACTACTCAAGAATCTGGATAAGTAGGAAAAATACTTTCCCACAGCTTCCAAAAAAAATAAATACAGTTTGTCATCATCACTTCAGCCTAAAGAGTCTTCTGATGGTCACCAGAACTGAATTATAGAAAGATAAATCCTTCATATTCAAGTAACAGAGTTTGTGGTATTTTATTACAGAAGGAAAAGAAAGACAATACTGAGTTCTCCTCTGCATTTTCATGTAAGATTTTCATACCAAAACACGAAGAGACATTGCATCTATTATAGCTTGCTTGGCTCTTATAACGTTTTGAACTTAGTTTCAAGCTCACAGTCTCCTAGGTAGAAGGGAGAAGTGTACATGTGCAAGGCAGCCTGTGGTGCAGGCAGCTGTTGAGATTCTTAGAAGTTTTTGTTGGAGGCTTAAGCACTGTGGGAGGATCCTCATTAGCTTGCATACAGTAATAATCTGCCAAATCTTCAGCCTGGACACTACTGATGGTGAGAGTGAAATCTGTCTCAGATCCACTGCCTATGAAGCGATCAGGGACTCCAGTATCCCGAGTGGATGCCCAGTAGATTAGCAGTTTAGGAGCCTTCCCTGGTTTCTGCTGATACCAGAACAAGTAGTCTTCATCGTATTCACTGTCGAAAAGACTATGACTGGACTTGCAGCTGATGGTGACCTTCTCTCCTAATGACACAGCGATGGAGGATGGAGACTGGGTCATCACAATATCTGCACCAGCACCTTTAATAAGGAATACAACATGAAGATTCATAATATGCAAACACATAATATAGTAACAGCTGAAGTTTATCATGTAATAAATTTGCAATGTTACCTTGTCAGTGTATATCTCACAAAATACTATAAGAAATATCATACACTAGCACACACTTTAAATTTCTTATATATAAAGAATTGACTCTACAAAGATTATACTGCTTTTAAATTTCTCACCAGACACCCAGAGCAGCAGGAACATGAGAACCTGTGTCTGTGACTCCATCTTGCTCCCCCTGCCTATCTGATGCAGCTCAGATCACACTGTAAAAGTCTGGTTTATAAATTTTGAACAGCTGGCCTGGCCTGGAGGGGCCATGCAAAGCAGTCAGCAAATACATAAGGAAATGTCTGAGCAGTGTTTATGTGAATGGCTAGTGACAATCAACAGACAAAATAGCACCATGGGCAGAATGAATGATCACTGAAAGACATCAGCTTATACCTCTCCAACAGAAATCTAATAGGTACTCTAATAACTACTTTGTGTTAAAATCCAAGACATTTTTAACCAGTTTGCTTTTGTAGAAATGTTAGGAAAGCTATCTCAGTTTAATGGTACTAGAAAAAAATGTAAAATATGTTTAAAAATTTACAACAGCAAAAGAAACTTAGTGTAAGAAAACATGAGGTAAAAGAAAGGATGGGTGGAGTGAAGAAAAGAAGAAAAGTATTAGAAAGAGAATTGAGGCTGATTGGGTTTATTGTCATTCATGTGTAAAGTCATTCGTGCTGAGTGAACATTGAGCTCCAGATTCCAGACTAAAAATGAAATGTAAACAAAAATCAGCCAAGAATTCACTCTGGAAATCATGGGGGAAAATTAAGACTGAGATGAGAGAAGCTTTCATCTCAAAGCAATGGTAAACACAGCAGATCAAAGAAATATCCTCCATATAACATTGGGAAAATGAAACAAGACTTTAAATTGGGAAGATAGGGAAACATATTGAACTGAATTTCTTCAAGTAGTCATGGCTGCAGTACAACACTGTCAAGAGTGTTTATTTCAGAAATGTATATTCTAGAATAATCTAGAAGTCAGCCATGTTTAACATAGGTGAAAATGGTCCTGTTGACATAGTGAACATATAAAATCCTCTCCAGAAGGAGTTTCAGCCAACCTATATCAAGTAGTTATTTTATAGAAACCAATAGAACACAGCACCAGAAAATATTGCTTTCCTAAGAAAAAAAGTTTAAGTATGAATTAAAATCAGAATCAATAAAAGAAATCGCAGAACCTACCTGAACTTCAGATTGTTGAACTCTGACTGAATATATAAGAAGGAAAGGACAAACCCAGTATTATGTGTAAAGTATGGCTGGATCCAGCCCATTTCTTAGCTTTCTGTGATTTCAGCCTCATGGCAGAGGTACCAGCCAGAGCCATGTTTACTGCCACAACTATATGGTGTTTCAAGGTCCTTACCAGCAAGCCAGCCACAACAGTGTGTTCACAACACTCATAAACTTCATATTGTACCACCTGCCTAAAAGAGTCAGAGTTTGCTCTAGCAGGTTGGCCCAGAAAGCCACCCTTTTATGGCACAGCTTTTTTCCTGCCAAGGCTGAAAACAAAAAAGCATGCCGTCAGCTTTTTAATCAACATTTTTTAAGTATTTCTTCTCAGGACCTCTTAAAAGAAGTGCAAGGCTTTACAGCTAAAACTGAGGCAGGAAGTCTCTCTTAGATGAGAGTTCTTGCTTGCCTCTAGAAAGCAGAGCAGACCATAGAAATTGCTGCTACCAAGAAATTATGTGTAATGCTGTTATTTTTTTCAAGAATTACTTCCCAAGCTGTCTCAGGCTTTATGTGGCTGGAGTTATCCACATATTCAGGCACCATTTGCAACAGGAGGGCCTGCTTGTTGTGGTTTCTGTCCTACCCAAATCCCACAGCCAGTAAGCCCCAAAGAAAATCACACAGAGGTCTCCATAAGTTATAAACTGATTGGCCCATTGGCTCAGGCTTCTTGATAACTCTTTTACCTTACATTAACCCATTATTCTTGTATATGTTAGTCACATGGCTCAGTACCATTTTCAGTGGGGCAGGTTACATCCTACATCTTTGGTGTCCAAAATGTTTGTCCATAGGGCTGGGAACACCATTTAGGAGTTGTTGATTATTACTTGTATTAGATGGAAGGTTGGGGTGAAAACTATGTTTGTTTAAAAAAACTGTGGGATAGTAATAGTGATTAATAGAGTGAATACTTGTGAGCTATTATTCATGGATAATTTACATTGGTATAATTTTTGTATATTGATACAAGTTCAAATTATTTGTTACTTCTGTTTATTTGTACACTTATACGAATTTATTTTGTCAGATTGTATATATGTATGTTATTATCTCTGTTTAGATATTGCATAAACTTTTAAGATATATTTTCATATTGAATTGTATATTATTCCTACCTCTGATCAGGATACTTATATATTGTTTACATTTTGAGGTCATTGTCCTCATTTGTTGCATATTTGTTTACAGGTTACTTAATATTCTGACATGAAGTTTTAGTCTTTAAGTTATACAGGTATTAATTAGTATAGAACAACAGTTGTTCGTGTTTGTTGTACATAAAGTTAGGTCCGTTAGGTTCTTTAGATGCATAGAAAATGTATTCTGCCTAGATAGGTAACCTTCAACCACTTCAAGGGTCTGTGGAACATGGCATGTAAACAACTTAAGGATTTGTTGGCATGAGACATGATTTTTCCTGACAGCACTTTTCTATTCCTGAGAGAATGTTGAGCACCAAAGTCACTCCATTTGGCACCTGTTTTCTTCTTGGCAAAAAATGGCCTTTTGGCTGAGGAGTTCCATCTGGATGGCTTGTGCTGCAGGGTCTCCTGTGTTCTACTGGACCTCACCCTGCCCCCACATTCGCCCTTTTGTCCGTGGGTCTTTGGGCTACCAGGCATCTCTGTTTCAGTGCTGAGGAGTTTTAACCTGATAGGCTATCCACCAAGAAAGGAATACCAGGCATCCCTGTTTCAGTGTTGAGGAATCCATCCAGACAGGAACAGTTCCTGCTTCTACACTGAGAATATCCAACCAGAGAGTCAGTCACAGCCAAGACTGGACAAAGATACCAGGCCTCTCCTGGCTCCATTTGAAGGAAGAGATGGGCAGGTGCCAATGCAAGAATTCCTCCAATAACCTGAAACGCAAAATGACATCACCAGAATCCAGGGATCCCGAAACAAAAAGAATTGAACACCTTACTCCAGAAGAAATAGAAGAAATCGACTCTAAATGGAACTATATGAAAATAATAGAGGGCCTTAGACAGGAGGTGAAAAACTGCCATAAAGAAACAGAGTTGACAAACAAAAAGGTAGAGGAAATGAATAAATCTCTCAAAGATAACCAAGAAAAACAAGAGAAACAAGAAAAAACAATCAAACAGGTAAAGGAAATGATTCAAGACTTGAAGAATGAAATGGAGGTAATGAAGAAAACACAAACCGAAGGAAGGATGGAGATGGAAAATCTGGGTGAATGAACAGAACTACAGAGACAAGTATTACCAACAGACTACAGGAGATGGAAGAAAAAAATCTCAGACACTGAAGATACCATAGAGAAAATAAATGCACTGTTTAAAGAAAGCAGAAAGTCCAACAAATTCTCATTACAATACATTCAGGAAATCTGGGACACAATAAAAAGACCAAACGTAATTATAATAGGGGTAGAAGAAGGAGAAGAAGTACAGCTCAACAGTCCAGAAAATATATTTAATAAAATTGTAGAAGAAAACTTTCCCAACCTAAAGAAAGATATTCCTATGAAGGTTCAAGAAGCATACAGAACACTGAATGGACTGGATAAAAAAAACATATAATAGTCAAAACACAAAACATACAGAATAAAGAAAAAAATGTTAAGAGCTGCAAAGGAAAAAGGTCAAGTTACTTATAAAGGTAAACCTATCAGACTTGCCCCTGACTTCTCTATGGAAACCATGAAAGCCAGAAAGTCCTGGATAGTAGTGCTGCAGAAACTAAGAGACCATGGATGCAAGCCCAGACTACTATACCCAGCCAAGCTTTTGTTCACTATAAATGGAGAAAACAAAATTTTCCAGGATACAAACAAATTTAAACAATAAATAGCCACAAATCCAGCCTTACAGAAAGTAATAGAAGGAAAATCACAATCCAAGGAGTCCTACAATGCCCTCAATAACTCAGACATCTAATGACCCTTCACCATCAAAACTAGAAGGGAAACACACAAACTCTACTACCAAAAATAAAAAATAAAAAATGACCGGAGTTAACAACCACTGGTCATTAATATCACTTAATATCAATGGACTCAACTCACCTATAAAAAGGCACAGGCTAAGAGATTGGATATGAAAACAGGATCCAACATTCTGCTGTTTTCAAGAAACACACCTCAACCACAAAGAAAGACATGTACTCCGAGTAAAGGCCTGGGAAAATGTTTATCAAGCAAATGGACCTAAGAAACAAGCAGGTGTGGCCATACTAATTTCTAACAAAGTTGACTTCAAACTTAAATCAATCAGAAGAGACAGAGAGGGACACTTTATATTCATAACATGAACAATTCATCAGGATGAAGTCTCAATCTTGAATATCTATGCCCCTAATATAAAAGCACCCACTTATACAAAAGAACATTACTTTAACTCAAGGCAGTAATCAAACCACACACACTAATGGTAGGAGACTTCAACACTCCTCTCTCACCAATGGACAGGTGAATAAGACAAAAACCTAACAGAGAAATAAGAGAATTAATGGAGGTCATGAATCAAATGGACTTAACAGACATCTATGGAATATTCCACCCAAATAGGAAAGGATATACCTTCTCTGCAGCTCATGGAACCTTCTCAAAAATTGCACACATACTCGGTAACAAAGCAAATTTCCACATTTACAAAAAATATTAGTAACCACCTGTGTCTTATCAGATCACCATGGAATAAAGTTAGAATTCAACAGCAATGCTACCGCCAGAATGCCTACAAACTCATGGAAACTGGACCGTCAACTACTAATCCATACCTGGCTCAAGGAAGAAATAAAGAAAAAAATTAAATTCTTCCTTGAAATCTATGAAAATAAAGACACAGCATACCCAAACCTATGGGACACTATGAAAGCAGTGGTAAGAGGAAAGTTCATAACACTAAGTGCCCACTTAAATAAAACAGAGAAAGCACACATTGGAGAGTTAAGAGCCCACCTGAAAGCTCTAGAACAAAAAGAGACAGACTCACCTAGGAGGAGTAGAAGACTGGAAATAATCACACTTAGGGCTAAAATCAACAAAATGGAAACAAAGAAAACAATCCAAAGAATCAATGAAACAAAAAGCTGGTTCTTGGAGAAAATCAACAAGAATGATAAACCCCTATCCAAACTAATCAAACAGCAGAGAGACAATATGCAAATTAACAAGATCAGAAATGAAGAGGGGGACATAACCACAGAAAGAGGAAATTCAGAGAATCATTAGATCTTACTATAAAACCCTATATGCCACAAAATTGGAAAATGTAAGAGAAATGGCCATTTTTTCCATAAATACCACATACCAAAGTTAAACCAGGACCAGGTGGACAATTTAAATAGATCAGTTAGTCGTGAAGAATTAGAAGTTGTTATCAAAAACTTCCCTAGCAAAGAAAGTCCAGGTCCAGACAGTTTCAATGCAGAATTCTACCAGAACTTCCAAGAAGACCTAATACCTATACTCCTTAATGTATTTCACAATATAGAAATAGAAGAGTCATTGCCAAATTCCTTTTATGAATCTACAGTACACTGATAACAAAACCACACAAAGACTCACCAAGAAAGAGAATTACAAGCCAATCTCACTGGTGAACATTGATGTGAAAATCCTCAATAAAATACTTGTAAACCGAATCCAAGAACACATTAAAAATATTATCCATTATGATCAAGTAAGCTTCACCCCAGAGAGGCAAGGCAGGTTCAATATAGGAAAATCTATCAATGTAATCCATCATATAAATAAATGGAAAGAAAAAACCATAGGATCATTTCATTAGATGCTGAAAAAGCATTTGACAAAATTCAACATCCCTTTATGATAAAGGTCTTGGAGAGATTATGGATACAAGGATCCTACCTAAATATAATGAAAGCTATTTACAGCAAGCCGACAGCTAACATCAATTTAAATGGAAAGAAACTTAAAGCCATTCCAGTAAATCAGGAACATGACAAGGTTGTCCTCTTTCTCCATACTGCTTCAATATAGTGCTTGAAGTTCTAGCAATAGCAATAAGACAACATAAGGGGATCAAGTGGATTCGAATTGGAAAGGAAGAAGTCAAACTTTGGTTATTTGCAGATGATATGATGGTGTATATAAGCAACCCAAAAAACTCCACCAAAGAACTCCTACAGCTGATAAACACCTTTATAAATGTGGCAGGATACAAGATCAACTCCAAAAAAATCAGTAGCCCTCCTATCCACAAAGGATAAAGAAGCAGAGATGGAAATCAGTGAAGCATCACCTTTCATGATAGCCACAAATAGCATAAAATATCTTGGGGTAACTCTAACCAAGGATGTGAAAGATCTATTTGACAGAACTTTAAGTCTTTCAAGAAAGAAATTGAAGAGGATACCAGAAAATGGAAGGATCTCCATTGCTCTTGGATTGGGAGGATAAACATGGTAAAAATGGCAATTCTACCAAGTGCAATTTATATATTCAATGCAATAGCCATCCAGCTCCCATCAAAATTCTTCACAGATCTGGAGAAGACAATAATCATCTTTATATCAAAAAACAAAAAACTCAGGATAGCCAAAACAATCTTATACAATAAAGAAACTTCTGGAGGCATTACCATCCCTTCAAACTCTATTATGGAGCTACAGTATTGAAAACAGCTTGGTATTGGCATAAAAACAGAGAAGTTGACCAATGGAATCGAATAGAAGACCCAGATTTTAACCCTCAGTTCTAGGAACAACTGATTTTCGATAAAGGAGCTAAAGTTTACAATGGAAGAAAGAAAGCATCTTCAAGAAATGGTGCTGGCATAACTGGATGTCAGCCTGTAGAAGAATGAAAATAGATCCATATCTATCACAATGCACAAAACCCAAGCCGAAATGGATTAAAACCTCAGTATCAATCTGAATACACTGAACAGTCTTCAATATTCAAAGCTCTTAATTTGAGTGGCTAATAAAATTTTCCTGTACATATTAAATGATTTTCTGTCTTGTCAATATATTAAACATAAAAATTGCATTTTGAAAATAGTATCATGGAGATGTTAATTAATAAAGCAAATTGAAAACTTGTAAGGCATACATAGATAGATAATCACATATATTATTTTAAAATCTCTGTTTATCCAGTTTACTCTTTTCAAAAAAATAAGATTTTTAAGATAATATCCTTGAGATGTGTGGCAAAGAGATATACCTCAGATACTGAACTTCAGTCAACAGGAACCCCAGGAAGTTTTGTTTAGTCTTGGAGCACTGTGGGATGAAGCTCATTGCTCTGTTAACAGAAATAGTTTTCAGCATCTTCACCTTCCACAGGATGGAGGGTGAGGATAATGTCTGATTCACACTCACTGCCACTGTACCTGGCAAGGAACCCAGATGCTAGGTCAGATGCAAAAGGGGGGCTGTCCTGCTTTCTCTGTTGGTTCCAATGCTTATAACTAATGTCATATTTAGTGATACTCTTACCCTGTAGGAAATAATGGCCCTCTGCTCTAGAGAAACAGGTGTTGATGTGGAAGACTAGGGCAGAACAATGTCCCCAGGGGAACCTAAAATGATAAACCTTTGCTGTCACATTTACTAAAAGCATCCAAGTGTAAAACTATCATGTATGTGGTTCTTAATTTATTGATTTTATTAAGCTATACATTTTTCTCTCTTCCCCTCTCTTACCCTCCCCTTCCCTTCAAGTGCCTCCCATAGTCCCCCATGCTCTCAATTTACTAAGGATATCTTGTCTTTTTTTTTACTTCCCCTGTAGATTAGATCCATATATGTCTATCTTAGGTTCCCCATTGCAGTCTAAGTTCACTGGGATTTTTATTTGCAGGCTGTTTTTCTTTGCTTTATGTTTAAATATCACCTTTGTGTCAGTTCATGTGACAACTGTCTTTCTGGGTCTGGGTTACTGTTGTAATATGAGCGGCAGGGCTGTGTCCCTGGCACCCCGGCCACCTGGCTAGCTTATGCCCTGAAATAACAACACACAAACTATTCTTTTAAACACTGCTTGGCCCATTAACTCTAGCCCTTACAGGCTAATTCTCATATCCCGATCAACCCATCTCTAATAATCTGTGCAGCATCAGTCTTACCAGGAAAAATTCTAGCCTATGTCCATCCTAGATATCAGCTTCATTTGTCTGCCTCAGAGAGCAGAGCTATGGCGTCTGCCCAGGAGAGGGGAGCATGGCGTCTCTGAGCTCACTTCCTCTTCCTCCCAGCATTCTGTTCTGTTTACTCCTCCCACCTATGTTTTAACCTATGACGCCAAGCAGTTTCTTTATTACTTAACCAATGACCTTCCTCCATCAGGTTACCTCACTCAATATGATGTTATCATGTATGTGGAATCTATATCTGCAGTCAGGAGCTACACTCTGAGAAGCCATAAAGGAAAATGGAAACATAACACTATTTAGATGCTTTAATTTCAATTGTCAAAACATCAAAGCATGAAAAAGCAATAATAGCCACAGTTGTTGCTCCCATCACTTCAGGCCCTCACCTGGAAACCAGAGTAGCAGTACCCAAAGGAGGAGAACAGTTGACCCCATCTGCATGTTGGGCTAGAGGCTGCTTCCTGGGCACTGACAAGCTGCCTTTAAAAACACTCAGTAATCTGCACCTGACTAAAGTCTCAAAATGAAAATCAGCTCAGAAAAATCTTGACAACGGACAGCTGCTCCTGTATCACCCCATTGCAGTTAGGATTTGCAAAGAATTCTCTAGAGTATTCTCAGTACTGTATCCCAGGTGACATTTTGGTTGGTCTTTTGGAATTGTCACTTTCTGTTATTCTTAGGCACCAGGTGAGGAGTGCACTGAAATTACTCTGTCTGCTCTAAAGGATGTGGGTTGCAAAGCACTGTGATTTCTCAGAATTAAAATATTTAAAAAGATATCTTTATATTTATTAATTTAGTTTTCTGAGATAGAGTTTCTGTGTAGCTTTGCAGCCTGTCCTGGAACTAGCTCTTGTAGACCAGGCAGGCCTCAAACCCATGGAAATCCACTGACCTCTGCCTCCTGAGTGCTGTCCAGCTCATTTATTCTATGTGTATATGAGGATTTTTCTGCATGTATCACATTTGTGGTTCTTGAACTTGGATTCTAAAAGAGGTCATTGTACCCCTTGGAACTATTTTGGCAGATGGCAGATGGTGCTGGAAACTGAACCTATGTTCACAGCAAAACCAGGAATGACTCTTATCCACGGATCCATCTCTTCGTCCTAAACTAATTTTTGTATCTTAAAAAAACATCTTATTTTGCATTTGAGTAGATACTTCTCAATAAAAGAAAATCATTGGACTCAATAAAATTGAGAAAAAAGAATGTATTCTGTGTTCAGATTAGAAGAATTTGGCTCCAATAAGAAGCTTTAAATAAATGTCATCAGGAACCAAAGAGTCTGTGAGCTGTGAGGATAGAATAAAGAATGGGGCTGGAAATGGAAATTTATAATGAAAAAGTATAACTGAGAGTGAAGCAGGTCTCTCCATCTCCTCACTCCAAAGTCAATGCGGAGTCCCCGTGGAATCTTAACAAAAGGAGAAAGCTTTTACCCTGTAACCAGACACATATTCTTAGAATTCACATTTTCTGTCGATCAGCTACCAGCTTAGGAGCCCCAGCATGTCCTGTGGACAGAATGACAGACATTCTGTTAATGTCCCTATGATGAAACCCATGTAAGATAATGATGCTGGGCTTTATGGCCCTTTGGACACTCAGCATACTATCAATTCCATATAGGACTACAGTTTTTAATAAATACCTCAGATCAGCTGGGAAGTGACTCTCATATTCAGCATTTCCCTACTCTTTGGCATTTGAACTGGAGTACTGACAATGTGAGGACAAGTTGGAAAATTTGTTTCAATTATTTGACAGAAATGTCTCAAACATTCACATCTTCACATAATATCTTTATACCTCAAGTGAAGCTTAGTGCTCCCTAATCAAGGACTGCAGTACATTGCAGCTTGACTGTCCTCATAAGATCATGAAGTAAACATTGGTTTTCAGGCTGTTATTTTGTTTAGTGAAGACACATGGATGAATACAGGGCCACTGAAAGTTTGAGGTTACTAGCTCTGTGTTTATGGGGAGAACAGTGTGTCAGTGATCTCTTTCCTTTCCATAAGATGCTCAGCTTTGATCCACACGCTTCTGTCCTAATTTTCTGCTTCACAACAATCTCACATAGGGCCTTACTCCCATGTAGCAGAGCTTTCAAAACTAAGCCAACATTAACCTCATTATTTCATTTTCCTCTCCTGATTGCAAACAAAGGTTTTACCCTTTCAATGCAATTCAAAGCAAGAGATGCTTAAATAAATGCACAAATGAACACTGCAACACTAACTTCATTGCATAATAGTGAGATTATTTGCATTACCATTTTTCCAACTCTGTGATTAATGTCCCTGGGTATTTGACACAGATTGCATTCTTTAATCATACTGTTACCACAGCCTGCATGGTTATGTTAACTAGGGCATGTCAAAGAATTTTTTCCCTCCTTGATTTTCTTCAACTTCACTATTCAAAATCCCAACAATTTCATTGTAGGGATCTTTAACTTTTTTGTTTAAACTGGTTCCTAGATATTGTGTTTTGATTTTGTTAATTGAATTTACACTGACTTTTTTTCCTTGTAAGTTTATTTCTATTTCACAGAATATCTATTTATTGTTGAATGTTGACTGTATATCATGATCTTTGTTTATATCCTGCTGTTTCCTGGAGGTATTTTCAGATCTAAGAGTTATTTTGTCTAGTGTTCAGAGTATGCTAAGTATACGAACTTTTTGTGGTAATTTGACTTCATGATATAATATTTTATATCCATTTTGTATATCTCTCTTGCTTCTTTCCTATGATTCATGTTTGAGAATTACGATGAATAAAAGAGAGCAGACATGCAACTTTTTCTCCTTTAAGATGTAAGAACCAAAGCTCTGATTTTCCCCACTTAGGATAATTACAATTTTTTTATTTATCTATTTATTAAACATTTCTGTCTCTTCCCCACCGCCGCCTCCCCTCCCCTCCCCCAATCAAATCCCCCTCCCTCATCAGCCCAAAGAGCAATCAGGGTTCCCTGCCCTGTGGAAAGTCCAAGGACCAACCACCTCTATCCAGGTCAAGTAAGGTGAGCATCCAAATTGCCTAGGCTCCCACAAAGCCAATAGGTGCAGTAGGGTCAAAAACCCATAGTCATTGTTCTTGAGTTGTCAGTAGTCCTCCTTGTCTGCTATATTTAGCGAGACCGGTTTTAACTCAGGCTTTTTCAGACCCAGGCCAGCTGGCCTTGGTGAGTTCCCGATAGAACATCCCCATTGTCTCAGTGTGTGGGTGCACCCTCGCGGTCCTGAGTTCCTTGCTCATGCTCTCTCTCCTTCTGCTCCTGATTTGGACCTTGAGATGTCAGTCCAGTGCTCCCTTGTGGGTCTCTGTCTCTGTCTTCTTTCATCGCCTGATGAAGGTTAATATTCACGAGGATGCCTATATGTTTTTCTTTGGGTTCTCCTTCTTATTTAGCTTCTCTAAGAACACGAATTATACGCTCAAAGTCCTTTATTTATGGCTAAAAACCAAATATGAGTTAGTACATCTCATGTTCCTCTTTTGGGTCTGGCTTACCTCACTCAGGATAGTGTTTTCAATTTCCATCCATTCGCCTGAAAATTTCAAGAAGTCTTGTTTTTTACTGCTGGGTAGTACTCTAATATGTACATATTCCATACTTTCTTCATCCATTCTTCAATTGAAGGGCATCTAGGTTGTTTCCAGGTTCTGGCTATTACAAACAATGCTGCTCTGAACATAGTAGAGCATATACTTCTGTTGTATGATAAGGCCTCTCTTGGGTATATTCCCAAGAGTGGTATTGCTGGGTCCATGGGAGGGTTGATCCCGAATTTCCTGAGAAACCTCCACACTGCTTTCCAGAGTGGTTGCACAAGTTTGCATTCCCACCAGCAATGGATGAGTGTACCCCTTTCTCCACAACCTCTCCAGCAAAGGCTGTCATTGGTGTTTTTGATTTTAGCCATTCTGACAGGTGTAAGATGGTATATTAAAGTTGTCTATATTTGCATTTCCCTGATCGCTAAGGAAGTTGAGCATGACTTTAGGTATCTTTCAGCCATTTGAACTTATGTTGAGAGATCTCTGTTCAGCTCAGTGGCCCATATTATAATTGGGTTGATTAGCCTTTTACGGTCTAGTTTCTTGAGTTCTTTATATATTTTGGAGATCAGACCTTTGTCAGTTGCGGGGTTGGTGAAGATTTCCACCCAGTCAGTGGGTTGCCTTTCTGTCTTAGCGACAGTGTCCTTTGCTTTACAGAAGCTTCTCAGTCTCAGGAGTTCCCATTTATTCAATGAGGCCTTTAATGTCTGTGCTGCTGGGGTTAAACGTAGGAAGTGGTCTCCTGTGCCCACGTGTTGTAGAGTACTTCCCACTTTCTCTTCTATCAGGTTCAGTGTTTTCAGACTGATATTGAGGTCTTTAGTCCACTTGGACTTGAGTTTTGTGCATGGTGATAGATACGGATCTATTTTCATTCTTCTACAGATTGACATCCAGTTTTGCCAGCACAATTTGTTGAAGATGCTCTCTTTTTCCCATTGTATACTTTTAGCTCCTTTATCGAAAATCAGGTGCTCATAGGTTTGTGGGTTAAAGTCAGGGTCTTCTATTCGATTCCATTGGTCAAGTTCTCTGTTTTTATGCCAATACCAAGCTGTTTTCAATACTGTAGCTCTGTAATAGAGTTTGAAGTCAGGGATGGTAATGCCTCCAGACGTTCCTTTATTGTATAAGATTGTTTTGGCTATCCTGGGTTTTTTTGTTTTTCCATATAAAGTTGATTATTTTCTTCTCCAGATCTGTGAAGAATTTTGATGGCATTTTGATGGGGATTGCATTGAATCTATAGATTGCTTTTGGTAGAATTGCCATTTTTACTATGTTGATCCTCCCAATCCAAGAGCAAGGGAGATCCTTCCATTTTCTGGTGTCCTCTTCAATTTGTTTCTTCAAAGACATAAAGTTCTTGTCAAATAGATCTTTCACTTCCTTGGTCAGGGTTACCCCGAGATATTTTATGCTCTTTGTGGCTATCGTGAAAGGTGATGCTTCTCTGATTTCCTTCTCTGTTTCTTTATCCTTAGTGTATAGGAAGGCAATAGATTTTTTGGAGTTGATCTTGTATCCTGCCACATTGCTAAAGGCGTTTATCAGATGTAGGAGTTTTTTGGTAGATTTTTTGGGGTCGCTTATGTATACTATCATATCATCTGCAAATAACGAAAGCTTAACTTCCTCCTTTCCAATACGAATCCCCTTGATCCCCATATGTTGTCTTATTGTTATTGCTAGAATTTCAAGCACTATATTGAAGAGGTATGGAGAGAGTGGACATCCTTGTCTTGTTCCTGATTTTAGTGGGATGGCTTTGAGTTTTTCTCCGTTTAATTTAATGTTAGCTGTCGGCTTGCTCTAGATACCTTTTATTATATTTAGCTATGACCCTTGTATCCCTAGTCTCTCCAATACCTTTATCATAAAGGGGTGTTGAATTTTGTCGAATGCTTTTTCAGCATCTAATGAAATGATCACATGGTTTTTTCTTTCAGTTTATTTATATGATGGATTACGTTGATAGATTTGCGTATGTTGAACCAGCCCTGCATCTCTGGGATGAAGCCTACTTGATCATAATGGATAATTTTCTAATGTGTTCTTGAATTCGGTTTGACAGTATTTTATTGAGAAATTTTGCGTCATGAGTGAGATAGGCCGGTAATTCTCTTTCCTGGTTGGGTCTTTGTTTGGTTTTGGTATCAGGGTAACTGTAGCTTCAAAAAAGGAATTTGGCAATGACTTTTCTGTTTCTATATTGTGAAATACATTAAGGAGTATAGGTATTAGTTCTTCTTGGAAGTTCTGGTAGAATTCTGCATTGAAACCATCTGGTCCTGGGCTTTTTTTGGAGGGGAGATTCTTGATAACAGCTTCTAGTTCTTCGCGACTAACCGGTCTATTTAGATCGTTCACCTGGTCTTGGATTAGCTTTGGTATATGGCACTTATCTAAAAATATGTCCATTTCCTTTGCATTTTCCAGTTTTGTGGCATACAGGCTTTTGTAGTAAGATCTAATGATTCTCTGAATTTCCTCTGTGTCTGTGGTTCTGATCTTATTTATTTGCGTGTTCTATCTTTGTTGTTTAATTAGTTTGGATAGGGTTTTGTCGATCTTGTTGATTTTCTCCAAGAACCAACTTTTTGTTTCATTTATTTTTTGGACTGTTTTCTGTGTTTCTATTTTGTTGATTTCTGCCCTCAGTTTGATTATTTCCAGTCTTCTACTCCTCCTTGGCACGTCTGCTTCTTTTTTTTCTAAAGCTTTCAGGTGTGCTGTTAAGTCCCCGATGTATGCTTTCTCCATTTTCTTTAAGTGTGCATTTAGTGTTATGAACTTTCCTCTTAGGACTGCTTTCATCGTGTCCCATAGGTTTGAGTATGTTGTCTCTTTATTTTCATTAAATTCAAGGAAGACTTTAATTTCTTTCTTGATTTCTTCCTTGACCCAGGTGTGGTTCCGTAGTTGACTGTTCAGTTTCCATGAGTTTGTTGGCTTTCTGGGGGTAGCATTGTTGTTGCCTTCTAACTTTAATCCATGGTAATCTGATAAGACACAGGTTGACCCTGATATTTTTTTGCATCTGTGGAGGATTCCTTTCTTTCCGAGTATGTGGTCAATTTTCGAGAAGGTTCCATGAGCTGCAGAGAAGAAGGTATATTCTTTCCTATTTGGGTGAAATGATCTATAGATGTCTGTTAAGTCCAATTGCTTCATTACCTCCAATAATTCTCTTAATTCTCTATTAGGTTTCTGTCTGATTGACCTGTCCATTGGGAGAGAGGTGTATTGAAGTCTCCTACTACTAGTGTGTGTGGTTTAATGTCTGCCTTCAGTTATAGTAATATTTCTTTTAGATAAGTGGATGCTTTTGTATTAGGGGGTGTAGATATTCAGGATTGATACATCATCCTGATGACTTGTTCCTGTTAAAAGTATATAGTGTCCATCTCGATCTCTTCTGATCAGTTTTAGTTTGAAGTCAGTTTTTTAGAAATTAATATGGCCACACCTGCTTTTTTCTTAGGACCATTTGCTTGAAAGACCTTTTCCCAACCCTTTACTCTGAGTAGATGCCTGTCATTGTGGTTGAGATGTGTTTCTTGCAAACAGCAGAATGTTGGATCCTGTTTTCGTATCTAATCTCTAAGCCTGTGCCTTTTTATAGGTGAATTGAGACCATTAATATTAAGTGATATTAATGTCCAGTGGTTGTTTACTACAGTTATTCTTATTGTTTTTGGTAGTAGAGTTTGTGTGTCTCCCTTCTTTGAGTTGTGCTGGTGAAGGGTCTCTTGATGCGTGAGTTCTAGTAGGCAGTGTTGGCCATGTTGGATTCCTTGGGTTGTGATTTTCCTTCCATTATCTTCTGTAGGGCTGGATTTGTGGCTATGTATTGCTTAAATTTGTTCTTATCCTGGAATGTCTTGTTTTCTCCATTGATAGTGAACGATAGCTTGGCTGGGTATAGCAGTTTGGATTTGCATCCATGGTCTCTTAGCTTCTGCAGTACCTCTATCCAGGACCTCCTGGCTTTCATGGTTTCCATAGAGAAGTCAGGTGTATGTCTGATCGGTTTACCTTTATAAGTTACTTGGCCTTCTTCCTTTGCAGCTCTTAATATTCTTTCTTTAACCTGGATATTCTGAGTTTTGATTATTATATGGTGAGGGCATGTTTTTCTTTGATCCAATCTGTTTGGGGTTCTGTATGCTTCTTGAATATTCAAAGGAATATCTTTCTTTATGTTGGGGAAGTTTTCTTCCATAATTTTGTTAAAAATATTTTCTGGGCCTTTGAGCTGTGACTCTTCTCCTTCATCTATTCCTATTATTCTTATGTTTGGTCTTTTTATTGTGTCCCGTATTTCTTGCATGTTTTGTGTTGAGAATTTGTTGGCTTTGTTGTTTTCTTTGATCAGTGTGTTTATTTTCTCTATGGTGTCCTCAGAATCTGAGATTCTTTCTTCAATTTCCTGTATTTTATTGATTATGCTTGTTTCTATAGGTTCTGTTCGTTCACCTGGATTTTCCATAACCAGCAGGTGCTCAGCTTGTGTTTTCTTCCTTGCTTCCCTTTCAGTTTTCAATTCTTGAACTGTTTCCATTACCTGTTTGATCGTTTTTTCTTGGTTTCCCAGGGTATCATGTATCTGTTTGATCATTTTTTCTTGGTTTCCCAGGGTATCATGTATGTATTACTCATTTCTTCAAACTTTTGGTTATACTTCTCATCCATTTCTATAAGGGCATTTTTCACATGTTGTTTAGTGGACTCTTAAAAATTGCTTTCATAAAGTCATTTTTTCCCATTTCTTCCGTATAAGGGTGTTCCAGTTCATGTCTTGTAAGATAATTGTGTTCCGGTGTTTTCATGTTGTTTTTCAGATTATTGGGTGAATTCTTGCTTTGTCTCCTGCCCATCTCCTCCTATCGAAGCTATCTAATGGGTCTTTTAAAACCGGAACAGGTTTCCCTCTTTGCTTTAATTGTCATGGGGCGATCTGCTCTCGGTGTTGTGTGCTGGTTCCCGCTGTCTGCCCCCGCCTGCGCTGGTGCTCTGCTGCCCCGCCTGGGATTGCTTGCCCCGGGCCGGTCAGTGCTCTCCCGCCCCGCCTGGGTCTGCTGACCCCCATAGGTGCTCTGCCGCCCCACCTGGTCCTACTTGCCCTGGTTGGTGCTCTTCCTCCCCGCCTGGGCCCACTTGAGCTGGGCTGGTTGGTGCTCTCTCTTTGATTTAATTGTGGTGGGGCGATCTGCTCTCGGTGTTGTGCGCTGGTCCCTGCTGCCTGCGTCCTCTTTGCCACACCTGTCTCCGCTGGTCCCAGATGCAACCTGCATCACTCTTCTGCCGGTGCCTGTGTCGCTCGTCTGCCGGCGCCTGCGTCGCTCGTCTGGATAATTACAATTTTATTTTTATCATTTATAATCTTTGTTTTTATCTTGTCTTATTGTATAATTAAAAATTTCTTTCAAAACCTTTGTTTCATTATTATCATCATCATTATTATTCAATCCCATTGTCAAATGGCTTGTCAATCAACTAAACACTGTCTAGCAGACACATGATAAAAATGTTTTGGCTTAGAACTGCCCATATCTATCATTCTCTCATCTTCTACCACTTCTGTTGCTATCAGGCCCTTGATCTCTGGATCATTAATGTTCTTCCAGCAATGGAGACCTAGATCTATGC
Source organism: Microtus agrestis (assembly GCA_902806775.1). NCBI lineage: Eukaryota > Metazoa > Chordata > Mammalia > Rodentia > Cricetidae > Microtus > Microtus agrestis. The sequence goes on from CADCXT010001935.1 coordinate 219,412, forward strand.
TTCTTGATCTGGCACCCACACAGATCCATTAGGAAATGTTCTAGATGCATGAAACACTAGAAGCCTCTCCTGTTCACTCTCCCATTTCAAATGGAGGGAGCAGGCTTTTCTAAAATTTAATGAAATGACACCCAGGAAACCTGTGTGTGGACTGCCTGTGTATTAAACCAAGGTTATTCAAATTATTCAAAGCCTTCTCTGTATCCTCTTCAAGAAGAAACTGGACACATATGTTCCAACAGAGTGGGATCTCACATGGTTGTAGATCTTCATCTCAACCAATACTTTCGATCATCATTAGTAGAGACTTTGTCAAATAACCCATCACAGTGATCCTGTGTCTCCATGCCACTCACAGATCCTTGTGAACTATCAGTTGTCTGTGCACTGATTCTGGATTTGTTTATTGTTTTCAATCAATATGGTCTGGCTATGAGTCAGTTTATTGTGCAACTGAAAATATCTGTCTCCATGATGTCAAGCTCCATTTTGAAAACAAATGAACAGTTGACTTTGTCTGTCTTGGTGCTGACAATAGAAACCAAGTATTCAGTCTTTATTCAGCAAAAGTTGCACATGCCAGTAACTGTGCCCTATGTTATTAGTTATATTCAAGAAAGATCCTTCTACTTCTGCTTCATTCAGGGATTATATGAGTTCAAATGAGTGTTCTGCATTCCCAAAGATTAATGTTGGATTACAATAGATATTTCTGGTTTTGAGCCAACTTTTCATATCTGAATTGAAACCATCATGGTTAAAGTGTACAGGAGTTTTCATATTTTCTTAGATTTCCATTACAGGTATTAGGACATCCTTATATTAATCAGAGAAATTAGTCTCTCCTTTCTGGCTTTTCCCCTTTTAATCTTTACTTTTGTAATCTATGTAATGCTTCCCACGTACCATGAGTCTGGTGTTGTTCCTTCTTTTAGTGGCCTGAATGAGTTCCAGGGGTGTTAATGTCAACTCGTCATTAAAGGTCTGTCTGAATTCTTAAATATCCATAAGTCTTGTGCTTCAATCTTTTTAAAAATAAATAATTTATAATATAAATTTAGAATGTTGCACAAAAAAATAAAAATAAAGATTTTTACTCCACTCCCAGAAAGAGACTACATTACAAAATTCTGACATTAAGACAATAGTTATATGTCCTGTATTTAAAACATGCTATCTTTCATGAATTTTGCTGATGAGCTCACTAAGACTCAATCACCTACCCCTTATGAAAAGTTCCATTTTACAAGGATTACCTTTGAATTGCATTTATTTGCATGTGCAGTAGGAATGTATTACAAACCAAATGTGCTATTAAAATAAAATATATTATAAAGACTTACTCACAGATTTTTCTTTTACATTTTAAAGTGTCTAAAAATTTTAATTTACATGAAGCTCTTATCACACTGTCTGGTGCTAAGAGGAACCAGGTGTCATCATATCACCTGTACCTTCCACAGGGTTCAGCAGCAGCACACATTGCAGACACCAAATGTGCTTCCATGGACAGTGCCCTCTCCAGCAAGGGGGTGTATTACAGACTGGGAGAGATGCTTGAAAACAAGCAGGCTACAGCTTTAATGGGACACTATCACACATTTATGTTCTCTACTTCTAAAAATGTGATTGTAAAATAAACTAGCTACTTAATACATATTTTTTACTTTTTTCAATTAGACAGAATAATCCTTTTTCAATGGAAAAGCTAAAACTTCTTATATTAATTACTACTTTAGACTTGTCTAAAATAAGGACTATCATTTACTAGACCTGGACTATCTTATTGTATACATTAATCTACTCCATTACTTGTCATTTTATCTCAAGTCCAAAAAGACCAAGAGAACTCACTGTTTCCCTGTACAGAAATTACAACTGTCATCTAAATTACTGAGGATGTTCTATAGCTCAGCTGATAGTTCCTGAGATTGTTCACACTAGGTGGCCCACATTTCTCCCCCCATTTCATGAAAATGACTGATTTTCTCTAATATAGAAAATGTAATATATACATCTAATGTACAAAATGTGACTGAAGATGAATTCTTATCTTTTTCCAATCTAACGTAGGACAAAGAACTTTTGGGGTAAACCTTGCTAGTCAAGGTATTCTGAAATGATGGAACCTGATCATGAGTCAGCTAAAATGTGATTCCTTAATGGTTTTTCTTAAAATACACCACCATGAATGTTCTTTTTCCTGTTAGTTCAGGGCATTTTCCTTACAGTCCATTGGTCACCACTCAAAAGTGATAGAGGCAAAAACAGCAACTTGGTGCTTTGGATTGCCTGTGAACATGACAGAAATAGTATTCTGGGAGGCCTCAGAACTTCATTTTACAGAGAAGGGGGATGGAAAGGATGTGGACAGTGACTTTCTCATCATATATGTATTATACAGCACAATTCTATTATAAAGTTCCCAGCACAAGTCTTAATTATCATTGGTTGCAGGACAGTCCTATCAAATAGGTCCTAGTGCAACATCTAATTACCATTTTGGCAACACAAATACATCTTCTGCAAAGAACTGTGTTAATGGTCACATAAAAGATAAATTAGACATTTGGGACAAGAGACAGTTCCAAATAAGGTCAGGGATAGAACAGGGTGCCTTACACTAGGGAGGCAGGTGTGTTTGAGGGACTCCTCCATGTTGCCAAGCTCAGAGACTGCTGTCAGGCTATGGTAGACTGAAAGCTACAACCAGCAGGGCCTCTCACCATCTTTCCAGGTTTGTTATGTAAACCTTGTGTCCCAAAGTTTGATGTGTATGCATTTGGAATTGTTATTGGTGAGTCACCTCCTTTATGGCTGCCTTTATCTGTTTGACTCAGCATTGTTTATATTCTAATATAACAGATATCAACAGAGCTGTGACAGCTTGGTTTGGGACCCCCATTCCCTTGTTAGATTTGCTTCCATCACTTGACTCTCAGCACATGTATATTTTTAACAGTTAGATGTGTTTCTTGGAGAAAACAGACAGTTGGATATAGATTTTTGGCCAAGTCCAACAATATGTGTATAATTTTTATTAAATTTTGGTCACATGATTATTAATGCTTATTAATTTCTATCATTTTGTTACATTTTCTTGCTGTGTTAGTTTGTTTTCCTTTCTTCCTATTGCTCAACTGTATTAGAATTTCTGATTTACACCATTGAGCATAATAATATCTGTTTTCCTGATAATTGTTATCTACCTACTCTTCTCATGGCATTAATATTTTTCTATGCTCTCATGATTAAATGATCTTTGTTTTCTTCTGTGTCCATAGTATTTTGATAGTGTTTTTGTGTATTTGTTGGCATAGGTGTTTGTATGTGTGAGAGATAATGATATAAACTTAGAAGAGAGATTGGGAAAGAAAAGATAGCAGGAAAGCAAAGTAGTAATGGGGATGATTACCATATATGTTCAAAATATAGGATATACTGAAAAAAGTTGCTTTAAGAAAATTGTATATAATGAATTTACATTAATAAAAGAATTTAAGGGACTGCAAGATGGCTAAATACCAAAGATTCTTGACACCAATCCTGATATCAAATGTGATTTGTTTCCCAGAGCCCAAATGACAAAGGGACAATCAAGTCCAAGCTAGTCTCTGATCTCCAGAGAAAAGGTCATGTCACATGTGCACCTAGAAATATGCACACACTTGCTCACAATACACAAATGCACACTCACATTGACAAAGAATTACTTAATCTACTAAAAATGTAATAGAAGTTTAAAGAAAAAAACAGAAGAGATTGTAACCATTAAGGATGTAAGAAAGCTCTAAAGAATATGGAAAAGTGGAAAAAACCCTTTCCCACAGCTTCCAAAGCAAAACAAAATGTCACCACCATCACTTCAGCCCAGCGAGTTCAATGATGGATACCAGAAGTCCAGAACTACAGAAAAATAAATCCTTCATACTCAAGCAAAAGAGTCTGTGGTATTGAATTACAAACGACATAGAAAGATAATACTGAATTATCCTCAGCATTTTCACATACAGGATTTTCATACCCAAAGAATTAAGAGATATTTAAACCGTATATCTTGCCCAGCTCTGAAAATGTTTTGATCAGAGTTTTAGGCACACTTCAGAAGAGAGAAGTGTGCAGGTGCAGGGCAGTCTGTAGTGTAGGCAGCTGTTGAGATCTCAGAAGTTTATGTTGGAGACTGATGCACTGTGGGAGGAGATTTATAAAGCTGCAAGCAATAATAATCTGCCTGATCTTCAGCCTGGACACTGATGATTGTGAGAGTGAAATCTGTCTCAGATCCACTGCCTATGAAGCGATCAGGGGCCCCAGAATCCCGAGTGGATGCATAGTAGATTAACTGTTTTGGAGCATGCCCTGGTTTCTGCTGGTACCAGTTCAAGTAGTTCTTCTGGTCTTTACTGTATAAAAGACTCTCACTGGACTTGCAGCTGATGGTGACCTTCTCTCCTGGTGACACAGCCATAGAGGATGGAGACTGGGTCATTATGATATCTGCACAAGCACCTGCAAAAGAATACAAAATGAAGATTTATAATATGCAATCACAGAATATGGTAACAGTTGAAATTTATTATTTAATAACCTTAGAATGTCACCTTGTCAGCATATATCTTACATAATACTGTAAAAATATTATGTCATAGCACACATTGTAAACTTCTAATATACAAAGAAGTGACTCTGAAAAAATTATAATATTTCTCACCAGACACCCAGAGCAGCAGGGACATGAGGACATTTGTTTGTGACTTCATCTTGCTCCTCTTGCCAATCTCATGCATCTCAGTTCACATTGTAAAAGTTTGGTTTATAAATTCTTAGCAGCTGGGCTGACCAGAAAGGGCCCATGCAAAGCAGTCAGCAAATACATAAGGAAATGTCTGAGCAGTGTGATCGAGTGGCTAGTGACAATCAACAGACAAAAATAACACCAAAGGCAGAATGATCACTGAAAGAAATCAGCTTATAGCTCTCCAACAGAAATCTATTAGGTACTCTAATAATAACTTTGTCTTAAAATCGAAGACATATTAAACCAATTTGCTTTTGCAGAAGTGTTAGGAAAGCTATCTCAGATTAACAACACTAGGAAAATGATAAAATAGTCTCAAAAATTCACAACAGCAAAAGAAACTTAGAATAAGAAAACATGAAGTAAAAGAAGGGATGATTGGAGAAGGGAAGAGGGGAAAAGCATGAAATAGCAAACTGAGGCTAAATGGGTTTGTTTTCTCTCATGTGTAAAGTCTCTCTTATGCTGAGTACACACTGGGCTCCAGTTTCCAGACTAATAGAGAAATAGAAATTCAAAGAGCACCCCAGAATTCACTCTGTGGAAATCCTGGGGAACATTAATTTAGGATTGCAATGAGAAAAGTGTTCATCTCAAAGCAAAGGTAAACCCAGCAGGAACAAAGAAATATCCTCCCCACAACATCAGGAAATTGAAACAGGACACTAAGTTTGGAAAGATTGAAGGGAAACAATATGGAGTGGATTTCTTCAAGTAGTCATTGCTGTAATTCTTGCTTGATAACTGTTTTATTTTATGTAATTTTAATGTGTTAAAGTTAAAACCTTTGTTTTCAGTTAAACAGAAAAGGGAAGGTTATGTGGGAGTCCCCTCTGTGTGCTGTGATTACCATTAATGAATAAAAAAAAACTGCTGTGGTCCTAGAGCAAGGTAGAACTTGGGTAGGTAAAGAACACTATGATGAATGCTTGGAGGAAGAAGAGCAGAGTCAGAGAGAAGCGATGGAGCCTCTACCAGAGATAGACATGCTGAAACTTTGCTGGTAGTCCTCGACCTCATGGTGATATACAGATTACTATAAATTGGCCAAATTAATATGAGTTAGCTAATAAGAAGCTAGAGCTAATGGGCCAAGCTGTGATTTAATTGATACAGTTTCTGTGTGTTTATTTCATGTCTTGGCAGCTGGAAAAGACCAAGCAGGCTCTGTAGAACTAACTGGTGCTCACATGGAAAACTAAAATTCACTTATTATTTTGAGTCTAATCTTGCTGGGCAGCAGGAAGAACAAGCCTCCTCCCCTAACATCTGTCTTCATGCTCATAAAGTACCTTACTTTATGTCTGTCATATATTGTTTTATGAAGACCTTTGTTAGTATTTATATATTACTTGCAGTAGATGTTGATTTTTCAAAAGCTGTGCCAACAGTGTCATCTTTTTGCTAATAGTTTCTGGCATCAGTGACTTTACCAGAAGACACTGGGTATATATATATATATATATATATATATATATATATATATATATATATATATTATATGGTTCAAAACTCAGTAAATGAGGCAAAAGCAAGTCAAATGATCCCAAGCTAACTCAAAGTAGAGTATTCTAAGGTTTTTCTTTCTTAGAAGGGAACTCACAGATAATAGCAAGTAAATAAGAATGGGGTCCAACAAACAGGTGTAACTTGTGGGGAGAAGAAGGAAGAGTGGGTGGCCTTGCCCACTCCAAAGCCCTGCCTCAACTTGGTCCAGCCTCTCAAAGACCATTGGCTGGAGGAAATTCCCCATTAAGTAGATTGTAGTTGTTATTCAAGGTCTACCCAACAGATGAACAACTATCTGATAGAGAATCTCGTAATGCAAGGCTTAAAAGACTATTGCCTATAAATAGTCTGTATCTGTCTGTATTTTTTTCACATGTACACATTCCTTCCATAATAACAACTATGGATATTTTTCTCATTGCTTTTTTGTTTATCTTTGAAAATATTCCATCTACAAGGCACTAATATGGCTGGGTATGAACAAAAAGATTATTTCTGCTTATATGTATAATTCTGGTGAATAGATACTATACTAGGATATTTTTCATTACTTGGACTGATTATTACTGAAAGTCATAGTATTCTCAGTAACAAAGATAGATAATTTTAGACTTTAGAAGACATTTTAAAATACAGTTGTCCCTGGAGATGAATACACAAAAAATTTTCCAGGGGTTTATTGTATTTTCAAGTGATGTGGGAGGGACATATATCAATCTGTTGATATCATTGGTTAATTAACAAACTGCTTGGCCTGATAGGTTAGAACATAAGTGGGTGGAGTAAACAGAACAGAATGCTGGGAAGAAGGGAATTTAGGCAGATACCATGCTGCTCCTCTGCAGGGCAGATACGATGAAGCTCCAGCCCAAGATGGACGTAGGCTAGAATCTTCCTGGTAAGTCACCACCTCGTGGTGCTACACACATTAATGGAAATGGGCCAAGCAGTGTTTAAAAGAATACAATTTGTTTGTTGTTATTTTGGGGCATAAGCTAGGCAGGTGGCCTGGAGCTGGGCATCAGCATCGCAGCCAGCTGCCCCTTCTACTGAATGGCACCCAGACATGGATAACTGAATCCACAGAAAGCCTGAGAAAGCTTGGGAAAGAATAGAGTAAAGCATGTTTTCTTGGTAGCAGCAATTTCTCAGGTCTGCTCTGCTTGCTAGAGGCAAGCAAGTGCTCTCATCTAAGAGAGGCTTCCTGACTCAGCTTAAGCTGCAAAACCCTGCAGCTCATTAAGAGTTCCTTCCACAAAACACTTAAACTGAAAAACACATGCTTTTCAGTTTTCAGCCATTGTAAAATGCCAGCTTTGTGGGCCATCTTGCCAGGGCAAACTCTGACACTTTCTAGCAGGTGGTCCTGACTACAGAGCCTTTGAGTGTTAAACAACACTCAACTTGTTTGCTGGCAAGGACCTTGAAATGCCATAGAGTTGTGGCAATAAAAATGGCTACAGCCAGTACCTCCACCATGAGGCTGGAGAGCTAAGAAACGGTCTGGATCTAGCTGTCAAAGCCACAGCTTTAATACTACACATATTTTTCAGTAATTTAAAGGCTCATGTGGTCACAAAAGAAACATATACAGTAAAAGAAAGATTTAAATTCGAAAAAAAGTCTAAATTGTTTACTATGTGTTAAAAATATATGCAAGCTAAAGGTTAAAGTTCTTAAAAGTAAAAAAGAAAAAAGGGAGTAGTTGGGTGTGGTGGTAAACCCCTTTAATCCCAACACTTGGGAGGCAGAGGTAGATTGACCTCTGAGACTTCAAGGAGCAGAGGTAGATTGACTTCTGTGACTTCAAGGTGTGGTAGCACACGCCTTTAATCACAATTCCAGGGAGGCCAAGACAAACAGATCTCTGAGTTCAAGGACAGCCTGCTCAACAGAGTTATTCCAGTACAAAGATATACAGAGAACCTGTCTCAAAAATAAAAGTAAAAATAAAAGAAATAGAGGTTAAAATAAAGCTGCACAAAGATGGAAAATATACAGAGAATCTTGATACTGTATGCTATTATGCTCTTTGAGAATTGTTTGAAATCTGAAGAAGAAGCAACAGCTGCTAAATTATATTTGTTTATAAGTGCTGCTGAAGTAATCGATGATAGATATTTTGAAAATACCTTGACTTTAAAATTTGTATCTAAGGACACGATGCTTTGGAAAAGAGTTTCTTCTTTTGTTTTCACAGAGGATGAGACCCTGTGGATTGCTTCTATTCCAATATGGTATGATGGACCACGCCCTCCTGAAAGGTTGCTGTGAACACCTTCAGAAAATTACTTCACTCAACTTCAGACTGAGATGAACTTGGCACACAGGTTATACCATGAAAGACCTAAATAACAGCGCACCCATTCACCACAAAGCAGTTTGGAGAGAAAAAACTGCACCCATGTTCCCAAATATTGTTTATAAATGTTCTTTTACATTTAAAGGGGGATATGATATAGATATAAATAATTTGCATTGTATAAATCTTGGTTTATTGATACAAATTTAAGGTGAATTTTGTTACATGTATATGTATTTCTGCTCTTGATTAAGGTATTGTGATTGTGTAGTTCATGTAAAAATGTAATGTATAATCATTAATAATAGTCAAGCTTGTAGTAATGTTAGTTAGGTTTTATAGATGTACATAGATATATTTTGGATAGACATTCTTCATATCTTTCAAAGATTACAGAATAGGACATTTAATGTTTTAATAACTTAGGACTTTCATGACAATGAGACACTCTGCTGCTGGCAGCACCAATCTACTTCAAGAAAAAGATGGGCATCAAAGAGGCTCCTTATGGAGTATGATAGCTATTTGGGCAAGAAACTGCTCTAGCCTGGACTATTGCATAAACTGGACACAGAGAACCCTCAGCGAGAGGACTGCTGAACTTATCTAAAGGTGAGATGATCTTTCGGTGTTCCTGATTCATGAAAGAGTCTGTGAGAGATACTGCAGGAAACAGCAGATAGTGACTGAACTGCCTTTGAAATTTCCTACTTCATGTAAATGTCTGCTGGAAACTATGGGCTTGAATGCTAAAGATGGATGCCCCCACAGTACAAAAGAACTTTGGGTGACTGTCCAGACAGCAAGATGTCTCTGTCACTTCTAGAGTTTTGGAAGTTTCTTACTTCTTGTTTACTTAGGTAATAATATATCCTTCTGGAGTCTTTGATGGAATTGAAGAATGGTTAGTTATAGTGATAGTTTTCCTTTGTTATGGAAAAAGATAAAATAGATATAAATATTGTAACTGTAATCCTTCCTTGATAACTGTTTTGTTATATGTAATTTTGCTGTGTTAAAGTTAAAGCCTTCTTTTTTGTTTAAACAGAAAAAGGGGAAATGATGTGGGAGTGTCATATATCAATCTGTTGATTTCATTTGTTAATTAAAAAAGAAACTGCTTGGCCAGATAGGTTAGAATATAGGTGGGTGGAGTAAACAGAACAGAATGCTGGGAAGAAGGGAAGTTAGGCAGATGCCATGCTGCTCCTCTCCAGGGCAGATGCAATGAAGCTCCAGCCCAAGATGGATGGAGGCTAGAATCTTTCTGGTAAGTCACCACCTCGTAGTGCTACACACATTAACAGAAATGGGCCAAGCAATGTTTAAAAGAATACAATTTGTGTGTTGTTATTTTGGGGCATAAGTTAGCCAGGCAGCTAGGAGCTGGGAGGCAGGCACACAGCCAGCCACTTCTTCTAAAGGCATGAAGCAGCTTTGGTAGACATAATAGCCAGTAATAAAGGAGTCCTGTAGATACTTCTAACCTTAAAGATAAAACAACTGATCGTTTATTGTTCGAGTCCATTATTGCAATGTCACTTTCTGTCTGGGAACACTAATCCCTCAGAATTATGTGCTTAATTTACTCACCATTATGAGTGAGCGCATCCTCCCTAGCCTGAAAGAAACTGTGTAATCTCCATGGATCTCTTTCTTATTGGTTACGTAAGAAGTGCTGTGTCCAGAGCCTTTGCTGGAAATGAAGGAAAATGTGACAGAAATGAGACTCCCTCCCTCTTTCTGTCTCTCTCTATCTCTCTTTCTCTCTGTGTCTCTCTTTCCCTCTCTCTGTGTGTATGGATGTATGCTGTGTTGAAATTGGTAGCGGCCGGGCTGTGTCCCCTGCACCCGGCCGTCCACATGGCTGACTTATGACCCGAAATAATTACACGGAAACTGTATTCTTTTAAACACTGCCTGTCCCGTTACTGTAGCCTCTTATTGGCTAGCTCTCGCACCTGGACTAGCCCATTTCTTATAAGGTGTGTAGCAACCCAAGGTGTGCTTACCGGGGAGATTCTAGCCTGCGTCCGCCTGACATGGGAACATCATTGCGACTCCTCATTCAGCTTCCTTCTCCCAGCCTCCTGTTCTGTCTACTCCGCCTACCTAATTTTCTGTCCTATGAGAGCCAAGGCAGTTTCTTTATTAGTTAACCAATGAAAGCAACAGATAAGATACAAGACCCACCTCCATCATTTCCCTCTTTTCTGTTTAAACAAAAAAGAAAGGCTTTAACTTTAACATAGTAAAATTACATATAACAAAACAGTCATGAAGCAAGAATTACAGTTACAATATTTATATCTACTTTATCTTTTATCATAACTAAGGAAAACTATAACTATCCATTCTTCAACTCCATCAAAGACTCCAGAAGGATATAAAACTAACTAAGTAAACAAGAAATCAAATGCTCTAGAAATGACATAGACATCTCGCTGCCTGGACAGTCACCCAAAGTTCTTTTGTACCGTTGGGGCATCTATCTTCGGCCTTCAGGCCCACAGTATCCAGCAGACATTTCCATGAAGCAAGAAAATTCAAAGACATTTCAGTCACTTTCTCCTGTGTCTTGCAGAATGTCTCGCAGACTCTCATGAATCAGGAACCCTGAAAGACCATCTCACCTTTAGGCAAGTTCAGCAGTCCTCTGTCTGCGGGTTTTTGTGTCCAGTTTATGCATCAGTACAGGCAAGAGCAGTTTCTTGCCCAAACAGCTATCCAACTCCATAAGGATCCTCTTTGATGCCCATCTTCCTCTCGAAGTAGATTGGTGCTGCCAGGAGCAGACATGTCTCATTGTCATGAAAAACCCTAAGTTATTAAAACATTAAATGCCATATTCTGCAGTCTTTGAAAGATATGAAGAATGCATATTTGAAATATATCTATGCACATCTAAAAAATCTAACTAACATGACTACAAGCTTGACCATTATTGATGATTATCCATTAACAACCTATATATGTTACATTTTTAAATGAACTGCACAATCACAATACTTAATCAAGATCAGAAATACATATACATGTAACAAAATTGACCTTAAAATCCATACCAATGCAAATTATTCATATCTATATCATATCCCCCTTTAAATGTAAAAGAACATTTATAAACAATATTTTGGGAACATGGGCGCAGTTTTTCTCTCCAAACTGCTTCCTGCTGAATGGGGGCGCTGTTAATCAGATCCTTTATGGTGTAACCTGTGTGCCAGGGTCATCTCAGTTGGCAGTTGAGTGAAGTAATTTTTTGACGGTGTTCACAGCAACCCTTCAGGAGGGCGTGGTCTATCATACCAAATTGGAATAGAAGCAATCCACAGGGTCTCATCCTCTGTGAAAACAAAAGAAGACCCTTTCCAAAGCATCATATCCTTAGACCCAAATTCTGAAGTCATACCCTCATGATATCCATTCTGGTTCCACTTGGCAGCCCATATAATGAAATGACTCTCTGTACTTAGCTCCTTTACAGTCAAAAATGTTAAAGAAAACACAATGTACATAATCCAGACTCTCTGTGAATTTTCCATTTTTACGTGGCTTATTTTTATTTATATTTTTTTAATGTCTTAACTATCTGTACTCTGTCTCTTTAAAGACTTTGCCCTTTTTTAACCATTAACTTTATTCTCTATATTCTTTTTATTCTCTCTCTCAAGCCTACGTATATTTATCTAACAGCGTGACTCATTTAGTGGTCTTTTATGTATGAATCTATTCCATTGTGAATCTGTAATTCTTTAATGTCCAGGAGCACTTTTTAAAAACTTAAGTTGCATCATGTATGGGTAATATGGTACTGTCTGTGTTTTGCCAAGTCTAATGTTTAACTGCGCTGTTATCACAGTAATTACAGTAGTTCCTCTCTGAGGTCAGCACAATTCAGCATGCCGCCATAGTCTTCCGCCTGCCCAAGCCCGATTTTGCCATCTGCCCAGGTGCAGGCAGGGAGCACGCTTTAAAATGACACAGCATTTAAGTCTCTCTACAGCACATCACCAACAAGCAACAAAAATCTGTGTTAAACTCCGTTTTTTCTCTGTTTAAAATTAAGCTCTCTCAGGTTTTAAGTGGATTTAGTCCATCCCGTCGGGTGCCATCTGTTGAAATTGGTAGCGGCCGGGCTGTGTCCCCTGCACCCGGCTGTCCACATGGCTTACATATGCCCCGAAATAATTACATGAAAACTGTATTCTTTTAAACACTGCCTGGCCCGTTATCTGTAGCCTCTTATTGGCTAGCTCTCATACCTGGACTAGCCCATTTCTTATAAGGTGTGTAGCACCCCAAGGTGTGCTTACCGGGGAGATTCTAGCCTGTGTCCGCCTAGCATGGGAACATCATGGAGACTCCTCACTCAGCTTCCTTCTCCCAGCCTCCTGTTCTGTCTACTCCGCCTACCTAATTTTCTGTCCTATGAGAGCCAAGGCAGTTTCTTTATTAGTTAACCAATGAAAGCAACAGATAAGATACAAGACCCACCTCCCTCAATGCTGAAAGGGAAATGTAGATGAGTAGGTAGAGAGAGATGTAGAAGATGTAACTGTTTTGAAGACAGATATGTTTGTAGGAGAGATGCATATGAAGGAAGAAGTATATTATAGTGTGGAGAATGAAACTGTGTGGAAAAAGATGTGGCTGTGTAAATGAGAAGTGTGCAGGAAAGTAGCTCTGAGAATATATGGAGAATGTATGGAGGGGGTGTAACTCTGAAAATATATGTAACTAGAGATGCATTGCTGTGTAGGAGAGAATTGTATATATGTAAAAAGGGATATGTAGCTGTCCGTAAAGTGATGTAACTATATAGAGACAGAGAGATTTTCAGAAAGAGATTTTTATAGATGAAGTAAAATAAAAGGGTAACATCATAAACATGTATATTTGATTGTTTACTCACAGAAATAAAAGTCTAGCACTCAGATAAATAAGAACTTGTTGTAAGTTTCAGCTAATCTGGAAACATTCTTTTGGCACTCTGAGTACAGTCCTGGGAGCTCTTATCTCAGGTTACAGTCATTTTCATCTCCCCTCTAATAAGGTCATTCAAATCCAAGTTCCAACCAATATTCTTGCTGTATTCACTGCATCTGCAAGAATAACTGGCACATCTGCAACTATTATTGCATTTCCTGCAGTGCTAGTATGGAGTATAATTCTGTGTATTAAGTTCCTGATTCTTTAAGTGTGAAAGTTTCTTCCATTGTTCAGCTTCCTTATTTTATTCGGTTTCTACTACCTGCTGTGTATGCTCCATGAGCTGCTACAGTTCTTGTTCTCTCCGCTTATATTCCATCTGCTTGACCATCCTTTCTAAGGCCATGAAATGTTTCATCCCTGGTGTATGGTTTTCATTGACTTGTTTTGATTATCCCAAGAGTTTTGTAACCTGTCCTGTAGGATTTCTTCTCCAATTTGAGAAATCAAGGATTCTTGTTTACACTGCTAATCATTTACTTGACCCTGGAAACGTTTTGTAAGTACTTCTTGAGTTCTGATTTTGTGATTCAGTTTGACTACTTTGGAAGAGGATTTTTCTAGGACATTTTGGTAAAAGAGTTTCTCTATTTCTCTCTGAGGAGATTCCTGTGGTGTTCAATGTGTGCAGCAATGTTGTCTAATGCACAGTACAACAACAATTCAGGGAAAGGAGTTGTGTTTAAACTTGAGGACCACAAAAGTCAAGCAGCCAGCCACAGACTCTTACCTCAACCTCAGTCCTAAAATGGCAATCCTGCTTCCAGAAATCCCAGATGATACTGTTTCTGAGAGATGTTTCTTTCCATTATATAATCCTCTCTAATTCTGGGATTAAAGGCAAGCCCTACCTGATTTCTATGGCAAGTAAACTAATATGGATACTGGAATTAATGATGTGTGTTACCACTGCCTTGCTGTGAGGTTGACCAATGTGGCTGTTTCACTGTCCTGAACTCTAAGCAAGTTTTATTAATTAAAATACAATTCAAATGCCACTACAGTCTCCTGCAACCATTATAATGAAGTTTTAAAAAGCTGTTTGAAGTTTCAGATTATATCCTCACCTTATTTATCTCTAAAATCAATTTGTCTAATTTATCTCTCAACTTTCAGTTTTCTCATAGAACCTCTGATATTCAGGAATGAGTAAAGGCATGATGGTGGAACAGTTTGGCATGAGGGTTTCCAGGAAAAGAGCTTGCATTTCCCCATTTCAGCCATTCTACAGATGTATCATCAGAAAAATGGACTGAGCTCCCAAGGTCCATTTGAAGAGCAGAAGGAGGGAGAAGACAAGCAAGGAAGTCAGGACCCTTAGGGTTGGTCCACCCACTTGAGGCAGTGTTCCTGTTCTAATGGGAGTTCACCAAACCCAGCTGGACTGGGACTGAACAAGCATTTGATCAAACCGGACCCTGTGAATGTAGCTGACAATGGGGGCTCACTGTGAAACCATTGATAAAGGCACTGGGACTTGTTTCTACTGCATATACTCGCTTTTTGGGACCCTTGTCTATTTGGATGCACAGCTTCAAAGGCCTGAATGTAGGGGGGAGGGCCTTGGACTTCCCACAGGTCAGGGTTCCCTACCCTCTCTTAAGAAGTGAGAGGGAGGGAGAAGGGGAAGTGGGGGAGCGGGGGAAGGATGGAAGGAGGGGAGGAAGTGTAAATTTTTTAATGGAAAAATAAAATTAATAAAAAAGAAGTATTGTCTGTGGTCCTGGGGCTGTGCCTAGACACCATCATTCTTCTCTGATTCTGCAGCCTCTCCAAAGTTTTCAAAACTTCTTGTAACTCTCACTTTTTCTATCAATTCTTACTCAAGTGTTGTCGTCTTTGCTGTAGCATGAGCCTACTATACCTTGGCATCTACGGATTTTAGGTTCTGATCATCTTTGTCATTTTTTTGTCATCTACTGTAGCATTTTGATGCTTAAGAATCTCTGTTTCAGATTTCATCTTTTTACATTTACATGATGAACTGCATTGATGTCCCCAAGTTCTGTCTTAAGTGTTTTTGATAGACATATTATTTTCACTTTAATACTGTTGTTACTATGGCTCTGATGAAGTTCTTGATAACATTTTGATTTCATTTTAACACAGTTGCATGTAGAACCATACCTATTTCTTCTAGATTTTCCAGTTCAGAATAAAGTATAAAATTTCTAACTGTATCTTAGTGATCATCTGGATTTCATTTGATTACATTGCAACCCTCTTACTTCTATCTCTGATTTTATTAATTGAGTTATCTTACTGTTTCTCTAGGTTAGTTAGCATGATAATGTGTATCTATTTATTCAAAGAGAAAAACTCTTTCAATAATTTTATACATTGATACTTTAATCTCTATTTCATTAATTCCTACAGTAATATTTATCATCTTTTATGACTGACCTCTTTTGAGTTGTATTTGATCATTATCTTAGACTGTGAGGCTCATCACTAGGTGTGCCTTTTTAGATCTTTCTGGATCTGGTCATTTATTTGAGGTCTTTCTGTTTTTTAAAGGTAGGCTTTCAGAACCATCAGCATTCCTCTCAGTGTCTCATAGCTGCTTCTTAAGGATACAGGGAAGCTGTGCTTCCATTTTCACGTGTTTCTACGTGCTGTATGTTTTTCTCCCTGACTTCTTCAATCAATCAATGGTAATTCAAGTGGCTACTTGGAAGTTTCCAATTAACTCTTTAGGCTCTGTACTAGTTCAGTTTCATTTAGATTTTCTTTTTTTATTTACTTTTGTTAAAAAGACAACAAACTATCTTTTTTATTATACATACCCATCCAAGTTCCCCCTCCTTCCCCTCTTCTTATTCCCTCCACATTTCCTCCCACCCTGCCCCCATCGAATCCTCAGAGGGAAAGGCACATTGCTATGGGTAAGGTCCAAGGCTTCCCTAGTATACTTGGGCTGAGCAAGGTATCGATCCAAGGAGAATAAGTTCCCAAAATGTGAGTATATGCATTAGAGACAAATCCTGGTGTCCTTGCCAATAGCTCCACAGCCTGCCCCAGCCATGCAACTATCAACCACCATCAGAGGGAATATTTTGGTCCTATGCTTGTTCCTTCCCAGTCTGGCTGGAGTTTGTGAGCTCCTATTTACTCAGGTAAACTGTTGCTCTGGGTGTACTCGACATGGTCTTAACCTCTTTGCTAATATTCTCATTCCTCCCAGTCTTCATCTGGACTTTGGAAGATAGCCCAGTGCTCCAATGCAGGTCTCTACCTCTGTTTCCATCAGTTGATAGATGAAGGTTCTTGGTGATATATAAGGTATTCATTAGTCTGACTATAGGGCAGTTCAATATCAGGCACCCTCTTTGCTATTGCTTAGGGTCCTAGCTGGGGTCAGCTTTGTGGATTCCTGGAAATTTGTCTAGGCCCAGGTTTTTTGCTATTTGCATAATGACTCCCCAAATAAGATATCTCTTTCCTTGCTATCATCTCTATCCATCCTTTGTCTCAACTATTCATTTCCTGAAGTTCTCATCACACCTCCCTCTCTTCACCCTTCTTCCCCTTTCACTCTTCCTTTTACTCCCACCCACATCCTCCCAATTTGGCAGGTGATCTTGTCTGTTTTGATTTTCCAGGTGGATCTATATATGTTTATCCTAGGGTTCACATTATTTCTTAGCTTCTCTAGGATCATAAACTATAGGCTCAATACCCTTTGTTTATAGCTAGTATCCAATTATGAGTCAGTAATACAATCTTTATCTTTTGGGGTTTGGGTTACCTCACTATTGACAGTATTTTCTAATTCCATCTATTTGCATGCAAAATTCAAGATGTCATTTTAATTTACTGCTCAGTTGTACTCCAATGTGTAAATGTGCCACATTTCATTTATTCATCCTTCAGTTGAGGGGCATCAAGGTTGTGTCCAGGTTCTGGGTATTACAAATAGTGATGCTATGAATATAGTTAAACAAATGCCTTTGTAGTGTGATTTAGCATCTTGTGGGTATATTGCCAAGAGGGGTATTGCTGGATACTGAGGTAGGTTGATTCCCAATTTTATGAGAAACTGCCTTACTGATTTTCAAAGTGATTGTACAAGTTTGCATTCCCACCAGCAATGGATGAGTATTCCCCTTACTTTCATTCCTTTCCAGCATAAACTATCTTTGGAATTTTTGTTCTTAGCCATTCTGACAGGTGTAAAATGGTATCTCATAGTTGTTTTAACTTGCATTTCTCTGATGACTAACTATGTTGAACATTTCCTTAATTTGTACATTTGCTAGTCTTCTGTTGAGAATTTTCTGCTTAGTTCTATAACCCATTTTTTAATTGGGTTATTTAGAATTTTTATGTCTAATTTCTCAAGTTCTTTATATATTTTGGAGATCAGTTGTTTGTCTGATGTGGGATTAGTGAAGATTTTGTCCCACTCAGTAGGCTGCCTACATTTTGTCTTATTGACTCTATCCGTTGCTTTACAAAGGGTTCTCAGTTTGAGCAGGTCCAATTTATTTATTGTTGCTCTCAGTGTCTCTGCTACTGGGGTTATATTTATGAAGTGGTCTCCTGAGCCCATGCATTGGAGACTATTTCCCACTTTCTCTTCTATCAGGTTTACTGTGGTCAGATTTATATTGAGGTCTTTAATACATTTGACTTGGGGTTTGTGCATGGTCATAGATATGGATCTATTTTCATTCTTCTACACGTTGATATCCAGTTATGCCCACAGAAGTTGTTGAAGATGCATTCTTTTATCCACTGTAAATTTTTTTTTCAAAAATAAGGTCTTCATAGGTGTGTGTTGATTAATATCTGGGTCTTTGATTCAATTCCATTGGGACGGGTGAGAGAGAGTCTTAAATCAAGACCAGGTGATCCGTTTAAATGGACTCATTATTGCTTTTTAATCCCATTTTGAACTAGCTTGCCAGTCACCTACAACACTATCTAATAAACACAGTAAAAAAAAAGCCTTGTTCATAATTGCTTGGATCTGTCATTCTCTCATGTCCCACCATCTCTTCTGCTACAAGGTCCTGGTCCCTGGATCAATAATGCAGATCCAGGGTTTGGTACCTAGATCATGCTTCTTGAGCTGTCACCCACACATCTCCCTTAGCTTTCTGGAGATGCTTCAGAGACAGGAAACCGCAGATACCTCTTTTGTGCACTTTCCCATTTTGAATTGCAGACTGTAGGCCTTTCTGAAGTTAGACAGCCAGGACATATGTCAGTGGATCAGTTGCCTATTAAAATAAGGCTCATGCAACTTCTTCATAGCCTCCTCATTATCTTCTAGGAAATCTTGGCATGCATGTTCCTTACCAAGTGGGACCCCAGGTTGTTGAAAACATTCTTCTCAACCAGTACTTTTGTTCCACATCAGTGAAGACTTCCTCAAAGAACCTATCATAGTGGTCCTGTGTCTTCATACTGGTCATAGAACATTGTGAGCCACCTGTTGTCTCTTCATTGTTTGTGGTTTTGTTTGATCAAGATGGTCTGGCTAAAGGTCAGTTTACTGTGTAACTGAAAACATCTGTCTCTGTAATGACATGTTCCAACATGGAATGAAGAGTCTATATTTTCTGTCTCAGTACTGACAACAGAAAACAAGTATTCTGCCTTCTTCCAGGAGAAGCTGCTGACAGGGCTGCACATGTCAGTTACTGTGCCCTTTATTCCTAGCTATAATCAGGAAACGTCCTACTACTGTTGGCTCATTCTGGGATTTATTCTGAGTTTAAAGAAATGTCCAACACTTACCAAAATAATGACAGGATTTCATCTTCTTAAGCACCTTTCTGCTAAATTTGAGTTAGTATTTTTGTGTTTGAGCCACCCTTTTATCCTTGCATAGGAAACAACTTTGTTGCAGTTTACATTCCTCTTAATGTGTTCTTACATTTCATTTGCAAGAATTAGTAGGTTCCCTATGTTAATCATGGAAACTGATCTCTCATCTCTTACTTTTTCCCCGTTTTTATTCTTTATTTGATATCTGGAAAGTCCTGGCTTCCTACAATAAGTCTGGTTATGTTATTTCTGTTTCTTTGGTTTGGAACATTTCCAGGGCTGTTAAAGTCATCTCTCCTTAAAAGGGCAATCAGAATTGATAAAAAAACATTTCATTTTGGTCTTTTGGCTACAAATTCACCGGTATAAAAGGGTAAAAGTGGTATCACAGAGCATTAGATGTACTATGAACACAAGGTAAATAGCCTTCTGGGAGTTTGTTTCAGTGAGGCAGAACAACTTTATTCAAAAGTGAATGGAGATAAAAAGAATAGGAACAGTGGCTGATGCATGACATAATTTGTATTAAACAGCCTGATCCTGTCATAAAGTTTCTAGTGCAAGTCTAGGTTATCATCTGTGAAAGCAAAGCCCTATCAAAAATCTCGTAGCACAATGTCAAATTACCTTTTGGATAACAGGATTGAAGCTTCTTCAGGGAACTGTCTCAAGACTCATATAGAAATAGGTTAGGGTTCTGGTCCGAGAGATAGTCTCCAAATAAATTCAGGTAGAGAACAGGGCATCTTTCACTGGAAAGAGGTATTAGGAGAGGGATCTTTCATGTTTTCAAGTTTGGAGAGTTCTGACAGGCCATGGTAGTTGCAACCCCTTACCAACAGGGCCTTCCAGCATCTACCCAAGTTTGTTCTAAAAAACTAAAATCCCAAAGTTTGATGTGTATGTATTTGAAGCTGTTGTGTATCTTTGGTAACTCATTTCCTTTTGATTGAGCATTGTTCAAATTCCAGTGTAACAGATGTCAACAGAGCTATGCCAGCTTGGTATGGGGCCCCCATTCTCTTTGTAGATTTGCTTCCATCACTTGATGTGCCACATGTGTACTCTTCAAGTTTCTTCAAGAAAACAGATAGCTGGATAGAGCATTTCAACCTATTCTAAAAATATGTGAATCATTCTTCCTTAATTGGGGTCACATAAGATTATTAATAAATGTTTATTATTTACTATCATTTTGATAGTGTTTTGTTGTGTTTTAGATTGTTATTTGTTTTCCATTTCCCCCACTACTTAACTATATTGGAGTTTCTGGCTTATAGTATTGGACATATTGATATCTCTTTTCCTGATAATTATTTATCTAATAACATTAATAATATTTATCTAATGACATTAACATTTTGTCTTAGCTCTCATGGTTGAGATGGTCTTTCTTTTTTCTGTGTGCATAATATTTTAATAATGTATATGTATGTGATTCTATGAAGGTATTGGGGGCTAAGGTGAATGTAAATGCATGAGAGACAGAATTAAAAGTAGTATATAGACTGGGGATGAAAAGATAGCAAGTAGGAGATTAATGGAAAAGGTTAGGACACATGATCAAAATATGTGATATACTGGGGAAACATTATTTAAGAAAATTTTGTAAAAGGAATTAACATAATTTTAGGGGTATCAACATGGTACATATGACAAGACTCTTGCTAGCCACCAAGTCTTATGTAAATTATGAGTTTGGTTGCTGGAACCTAAATGTTATATTCAATCAAATCAAAGTTGTCCTATGATCTCAACAGTTAAGCCATGTCACAAGAGCACCTAGAAAGATGAATATACCTACATGCAGAAATACAAATGCACAGTCACATGTACAAAGAAAATGTACTTGGTCACATAAAATTTAATAGAAAGTAGATGTAAAATGGAAGAAATAGAAACAAGTAAAGAAGTAAGAAAGGATTCTGGAATCTACAAAAGGCAGGTACCACTCATTCTTAGAGCTTTCAAACTAAAATAAAGTTTGTCATCATCATCAATTCAGCCCAAATCGTCTTATGATGGATACCAGAACACCAGAACTAGAAAAGATAAATCCCTCATAGTCAAGAAAAAAAAGATTGTGGTTATAGAAGGAACATAAAGATAATACTGTGTTCTCCTTTGCATTTTTGTATAAAGTTTTTTATATTAAAAGACATAAAAGACATTGAACCCATTATATTCTCTGAGGTCCATAAATGTTTTTTTCAGATTTTCAATTAAACAAACTCTCAGGCAGAAGGGGGAAATGTGCAGGTCCAGGGATGTGCATGATGCAGGCAGCTGGCGAGACTCACAGAAAAGGTATTTGTTGGAGGATGAAGTACTGTGGAAGGATAGCTATACCACTGCCAGGGATTCAGCCTGGACACTGTTGATGGTGAGAGCAAAATCTGTCCCAGATCTACTGCCTATGAAATGATCAGGGACTCCACTGTCCAGAGTGGCTGCATAGTAGATCTGATGTTTGGGAGATTAGCCTGGTATTTGCTGGTACTGGGCCAAGCATTTCTTCTGGTTTCTACAGTTTAAAAGAATCTGACTGGACCTACTTGCAGTTCATGGTGACCTTCTCTCCTAATGACAAAGCCAAGGAGGTTGGAGACTGGGTCATCATGATATCTGCACAGGTACCTGCAAACAGAACTACATAATGAAGATTCATAATGTGCAAGCACAGAATATAGTAACACTTGAAATTTGTCATTTAATTACCGAGTAATGTCATTTTCAATAGTGTATATGTTATACACATTGTAATTTTTATATAAAAGAAGTGAATCCAAAAATATTATAATGCCTTTAAATTTCTCACCAGACACCCAGAGGAATAGGCACATAAGGATCTGGGTCTGTGACTCCATATTGCTCTTCCTGTCTCTCTTATACACCTAAGATCTCACTGAAAAGCCCTAGTTTATAAATTCTGATCACCTGGGCTGGGCTGTAAGGGCCCATGCAAAAACAGTCAGCAAATACATAACAAAATGTCTGAGCAGTATGTGTGAATGGCTGGTGTCAGTCAATACACTAAAATACCATCATGGGCAGTGCGAGCAATCATTGATAGATATCAGTTTACTGCTCTCATGCAGAAACCTATTAGGTACTCTAATAACATCTTTGAGATAAAGTCCAAGACATATTTAAGTCATCTTGATTTTGCAGCAATGCTAGCAAAGCTTTCTCAGATAAATAGTACTATGGACATGATAAGATATGCTCAAAAATTCACATAAACAAAAGAAACTTAGCAGAAGAAAACATACAATGAAATAAATGAAAGGTGAAGGGAGGAAAAGTGGAAAAGAAAGTGAGACAGAAAGAGAGTATTGAGGTTAAATTTATTTAATCTTCTAAATGTAAACCTGGGCTTTTTTAAAAGTTATTTTTTGTTTTTTAAATATGAATCCCGGTTTCCCTCCCTCCTCTCATCTGCTTCCCAAAAGTTACCCCCATCTACTCCTCATGAAGATAAGGACTCCTCTGGAAAATCAACGAAGTCTATCTCATCAACTCATTGACAGAGGACCAAGACCCTTCCTGTCCCGATGCCTAGACTGAAGAAAATATCTCTCCAAAGAGAATCGGTAACATACAGTTCGTGCTTGTTGGGGTTTTAGTCCTCTTCAGTTCCCACAGCTGGTAAGTCCCAAGCAAACCACACAGAATTCTACATTAATCATAAACTTATTGGCCCATTAGCTCAGACTTCGTATTAGCTCTTATAACTTATATTAACCCATTGTTTTTATTTATGTTAGCCACATGGCTTGGTACTTTTTTCAGCTGAGCAGGTCACATTCTGTAGGGATAAGTCCCCCCTTTTGGGGGCGTGTTCGCCTCGGGCTAATGTTAACCTATAAATTTGGCAAGCGTGCTCCCAGATGCTTGCTTCGTGGGATCGGTCGTTCTGTAAGTCTATTTCCCTCATTAAAGCTGTCTGCATTTGTTACAATCTGTCTACCTTCGTTTACGATACATTCTGGCGCCCTAACGTTTGGCTTTTAGGACCTCTCCTTCCCCCGCTGCGAGTTTGGCTGGGCGCGAGCCCTCCCTTCCTCAGCCGCAGCCTGTGCCTTGTGGCAGCCTTGTAGCCTGTGCCTTGTGCATGGAGCCAGCAGTTTAATATAAATTATCACGCACTGGCTTTTCTTGCTGCAGTCCTTTATATTTTTTTAGACACCTCAGATTAACTTCAAGTACCCACGCACCCTATTGTCTGCCTCCCCACGTAGATTTAAACTTCACAGGCCCGTGTAGTCTCTGCCTGCGTGGTTTACTCTTTTCTGAGTCGTTTTTAAATCTCCCTTGCAAGTACAGCTCTTAAGTGGTGGGAACCAGGGCACGCAGAAGCTGCAACCCCTGCGGGTGACTCTGTCACATGGAGGCATACACGGCTTCTGGGTTACTCTTCTCTACCCCTGTATTCTGGGCTTATGGATCCGTGTACACCATTTTTGGTTTAGTTCGTGACTTAGGCCCCAGTGCCAAGTCCGAGATACACTCGGCCTTCAGGCCCATAATATCCAGAGAGGCAGGATGATCTCTGAGGCCGGCCAGGCAGTGGTGGCATACGCCTTTAATCCCAGCACTCAGGAGGCAGAGGCAGGCGTATATCTGTGAGTTCACGGCCTGCCAGGTGGTGGTGGCACACGCCTTTAATCCCAGCACTTGGGAAACAGAGACAGGCAGATTTCAGTGAGTTTGACGCCGGCCAGGTCTACAAGAGCTAGTTCCAGAACAGGCTCCGAAACCAGAGGTCACCACTGGCAGGAACCATTCATTGCAGGTAAAAAAAATTTTTCTTCTATAAATAAAATGTCTGAACACGTTACCATTCAAGAATTTAACAGTTATTTAATTATACCATGAGGGAGATTTTACAAGAGGTGTCTATCTCTCCACATCTATGGATCCTTCTGGGATTAGTAGTTTTCCTTGGCACTAAATGGTTTGATAGAAATATGATAAAGTCTTTACAAGACAAATCCAGGATTCTTAAGGCAGAAGTTGAACATCTAAAACTATTGAAGATGAATCCAGGATTCTTAAGGCAGAGGTTGAATGCTTAAAAACAATTGAGAATGACAACAAGAATCAGTTTGAAGTTCTCCAGAAAGAGAACAGATCTTTGTTTAACATGACTTGATCAACTGAGGAAAATTTAAAAAAGGTACAGGCTGATATTAAAGAGAAATTCATTACTATGGAAGAGGGAACAGTTGATTTGGATCGTAAGCTTCAGTCCCTTTCTGTAGGAACTGAAACATTAACTGAGAAAATCAAAACTGCTGAATGTGACAATCGGATTTTGTCTAAAGCTTATGACAGATTGGCAGAAAGATTGTCAATACAAAAAGGCACGGTTTATGCCATAAAAATTATGTGCAAAGATGAGATGTTATCTCTAATGGACAAACTTCATACTTTAGAATCCTCAATGAAGGCTTTGGAACATAATTCTGGACAGGAGATTCAGACATTGCAGATGGCAATGGTGAATAGAATTGAAAAGATTGAGGAATTTCTAAATTCTGATGAAGAAGAACACATGGTAGAAAGGCAAATTTTAACTACACCTGTGGGTAAATCCCTCCGGGACAATTTCCACAAAGCTCTACCTACAGCTTTACCTGCCTTTCCAGTAATAACAACAGAGAAGGTGATTGCTTCCAAAACCCTAGGGTCATCAAGGAAGATACAAGGGAGCCTGTTCTTATGAATAATCTCAAAGAAATTAAACAGGCTGTCATGTCTTTTGGGATGCATGCCTCTTCTGTTAAAGAGATGCTAAAATCTTGGGCCACAACAAGCAGAGCAAACCCCTTGGACTGGCTCCAACTGAGCTCTGCAGTACTTGAGAGTGAACCGCAATTGAAATGGAAATGTTTATTCAGGCAAGAGGCTAGACTTTTAGAACAGCAGGAAAAAGCGAAGGGAATTGACATTTCCCTAGATAAAATTCTAGGTGAAGGGCTCTTTTGGGACCCACAGGAACAAGCTAATGTGGATGAAAACACAATCTCCATGTGTACAACAGCAGCCTTAAGGGCTTGGGAAAGGGTACAAGACCCAGGACAGAGAATGGAATCATTTGTCACAGTAAAACAGGGTCAGAGAGAACTCTTTAGTGACTTTTTACAAAGATTAACTAAGGCTGTACA
Source organism: Microtus agrestis (assembly GCA_902806775.1). Taxonomy (NCBI): domain Eukaryota; kingdom Metazoa; phylum Chordata; class Mammalia; order Rodentia; family Cricetidae; genus Microtus; species Microtus agrestis. The sequence continues at coordinate 244,958 of CADCXT010001935.1, forward strand.
AATAGGGATATCTGACCCAGAAGCAAGACATATAATGATTGAGTCTTTGGCTTATGAAAATGCAAATGTGGAATGCAAAAAAATTTTGGGGCCTTTAAAATTCATATCAGCGCCCTTGGAAGAATAAGTACTGCATACATTGAATGTTGATACATTTGATTATGGCACTGAAGCATGGGTAGAAGAAGCAATTTCCAATGGTAAAAAGAGACACCAGAAAACCAAAGGTTTTAATTGTGGCAAAATGGGTCATGTGAAAAGGAATTGTAGACAACAAGCTAAGGAGATTGTAAAGAAATGCCTACTTGCTCTTATGGGTCCCTTAAATTCTTTGAAGATCAGTATTTACCTGTGAAGATAAGAAAAGAACCCTGCCCCCAACCTATTTGTATTCCTTACCATCAGTATGCTTGCCATCTGAATGAATTGTTATTTATCTTTTCCAAATGGCTTCTCTTCTTCATACCAAACCTTTATTAATTTTGACAGTATCCACAATTTTTCTTCACCTGTGGAGATAAGAGCAAAACCCCTTCCCCAACGCAGCACATCTCCTAGCTTCCATTGTGAGGTCAGCACATCCTTGAAATAAACTGGTTGATTTAGTTCAGTAGACTTTTCCATTATCCAAAGTCTTTCCGCAGCCATTGTTCCCTTCTCATTAGCGTTAAGAAAATTCAAGGTTAACAAAGCATTATGTAACCTATTTCTGGGGGTGTTTTCCACCCCTTTCTGTTTGTTCAACATATCCTTTATAGTGCTCTGGGATCTTTCTATGACTGTTTGACCTGTAGGATTGTATGGTATGCCTGTAACATGCTTGATATTGTAATAGTCAAAAAGCCGTTTCATTTTCCTAGAGACATAAGCAGGACCATTATCTGTCTTTATCTGTGTACGTATACCCATGATAGCCATGACTTCTAATAAATGAGTGATTACTAAATCAGCTTTCTCTGAACTTAAAGCAGTTGCCCACTGAAAACCTAAATAAGTGTCAATGGTGTGGTGAACATACTTCAATTTGCCAAACTCTGCAAAGTGGAACACATCCATCTGCCAGATTTTATTCCTATGGGTGCCATTTGGATTAGCCCCTGCTGGCAGTGGCGTTTGGTTATAGAAAGAGCAAGTAGGGCATTTCTTTACAATCTCCTTAGCTTGTTGCTATGTAATAGAAAACTCTTTCTTCAAACCTTTGCTATTAACATGATGTTTTTCTATGAAATTCAGAGGCTTGTAGCACACTACCAATCAATAATTGATCAATATCTGCATTAACTTGTGCTAGAGGACCTGGCAGACCCATTTGGGATTGGATGTGTGTTATGTACATAGGGCAAAGCCTGTTCCTGATCAAACCTTGAACCTGGAGAAACAATGAGGTTAGTTCTGTATCATCAGGTATAAATTCAGCAGTTTAAATATGTAAAATAACTATTTCTGCGTATTGTGAAATGGTAACTATATTAATAGGTTCTTTAAAATCCCTTAGCACCATAAGAATGGCATATAATTCCACCTTCTGGACAGAATCATAAGGGCTTTGTTCCACCTTACCCAAGTCTTCTGATTTGTAACCTACCTTCCCTGTTTTATTGGCATCAGTATAGAATGTATGGGCTCCAGTTATTGGAGCATCACGGACGATTTGAGGAAGGATCCAAGAAGTTCTCTTTATGAAGTTAAGCCTTTTGCATTTTGGATAGTTGTTATTAATGTCTCCCAAAAAATTAGCACAAGTTCTTTGCCATGGTTCATTATCTTCCCATAAATTCTTTAGTTCACCAGCAGTAAAAGGCACTATAATTTCTGCTGGGTCTATGCCTGCTAGTTGACGAAGTCTCAGCTTGCCTTTTATAATTAACTCAGAGACCATTTCCACATAAGTTTTCAGTTTCATACTTGGTTTATGTGGTAAAAAGATCCATTCCAAAATAATATCATCTCTCTGCATTAAAATTCCTGTAGGAGAAATTTTTGATGGTAATATGACGAGAATACAATCGAGCTCTGGATTCACCCTGTCCACATGTGCCTGTTGTAATTTTTCCTCAATCATTATCAGTTCCTTTTCTGCTTCAGCTGTTAATTCTCTGGGACTGTTTAAATCTTTATCACCATCCAAGATTTTGTTCAAAAAAATTATTAGATCAGGTGTTATCTCAATAGATGGTCATAGACTGGAAATGTCTCCTAACAGTCTTTGAAAGTCATTAAGAGTCCATAGGCAATCTCTCCTAATTTGTGACTTTTGAGTCTTAATTTGTTTTTTTTTGCTTTTTTCTTTATTTATTTTATTTATTAAAGATTTTGGTCTCTTCCCCACTGCCGCCCCCTTCCCTCCCCCTCCCCCAATCAAATCCCCCTTTCTTGACCACCCAAAGAGCAATCAGGATTCCCTGCCCTGTGGGAAGGTCAAGGACCACCGAACTCTATCCAGGTCTAGTAAGGTGAGCATCCAAACTGCCTAGGCTCCCACAAAGCCAATAGGTGCAGTGGGATCCAAAACCCACTGCCATTGTTCTTGAGGTCTCAGTAGTCCTCGTTGTCCGCTATGTTCAGCGAGACCGGTTTTAACCCAGGCTTTTTTAGACCCAGGCCAGCTGGCCTTGGTGAGTTCCTGAAAGAACAGCACCACTGCCTCAGTATGTGGGTGCACCCCTTGTGGTCCTGAGCTCCCTGCGCATGTTCTCTCTCCTTCTGCTCTTGACTTGGACCTTGAGATGTCAGTCCGGTGCTCCAATGTGGGTCTCTGTCTCTGTCTCCTTTCATTGCCTGAGGAAGGTTAATATTCAGGAGGATGCCTATATGTTTTTCTTTGGGTTCTCCTTCATATTTAGCTTCTCTAAGAACCCGGATTATATGCTCAATGTCCTTTATTTATGGCTAGAAACCAAATATGAATGAGTACATCCCATGTTCCTCTTTTTGGGTCTGGCTTACCTCACTCAGGATAGTGTTTTCAATTTCCATCCATTTGCCTGCAAACTTCAAGAAGTCCTTGTTTTTTACTGCTGAGTAGTACTCTAATATGTATATATTCCATACCTTCTTCATCCATTCTTCAATTGAAGGGCATCTAGGTTGTTTCCAGGTTCTGGCTATTACAAACAATGCTGCTATGAACATAGTAGAGCATATACTTTTGTTGTAAGATATGGCCTCTCTTGGGTATATTCCCAAGAGTGGTATTGCTGCGTCCATGGGTAGGCTGATCCCAAATTTCCTGAGAAACCTCCACACTGCTTTACAGAGTGGTTGCACAAGTTTGCATTCCCACCAGCAATGGATGAGTGGGAAGCACTCTACAACACGTGGGCACAGGAGACCACTTCCTACGTATAACCCCAGCAGCACAGACAGTAAGGGCCTCATTGAATAAATGGGACCGCCTGAGACTGAGAAGCTTCTGTAAAGCAAAGGACACTGTCACTAAGACAGAAAGACAACCCACTGACTGGGAGAAAATCTTCACCAAGCCCGCAAATGACAAAAGTCTGATCTCCAAAATATATAAAGAACTCAAGAAACTAGAACGTAAAAGGCTAATCAACCCAATTATAAAATGGGGCACTGAGCTGAACAGAGAACTCTCAACAGAAGAAGTTCAAATGGCCAAAAGACACCTAAAGTCATGCTCAACTACCTTAGCGATCAGGGAAATGCAAATCAAGACAACTTTAAGATACCATCTTACACCTGTCAGAATGGATAAAATCAAAAACACCAATGATAGCCGTTGCTGGAGAGGTTGTGGAGAAAGGGGTACACTCATCCATTGTGTCTTAATTTTTTGCAAACCTATCTAATAACCTAAATAATTAACAGAATCTCCCTTCTGAATCTTTTCAGGAGCAATTTGCAATCCCCATTTAGGTAAAAGTATCTTTATTTCTTCAAACAGTCTGTTCAAGGTACCCATGTTTGGATCGGATAACAATATGTTGTCCATGTAATGATATATTATCTATTTGGGAAATTTCTTATGTATTATTTGCAATGGTTGGTTCACAAAATATAGGCACAAGGAGGGGCTATTTAACATATCCTGGGGGAGGACAGCCCAGTGGTACCTCCTAGAAGGTTGAGAATTGTTGTAAGTAGGCACTGTGAAGGCAAATTTTTCTCTATCTTCCTTTTGTAAAGGTATAGTGAAAAAAACAATCCTTTAAATCAATAACTATAAGAGGCTATCCTTTTGGTAATAAAGAGGGCAAAGGGATTCCAGATTGCAGAGGGCCCATAGGTTGAATAACCTTGTTGATAGCTCTGAGATCTGTCACCATTCTCCATTTACCTGATTTTTTTCTTAACCACAAATACAGAAGAATTCCAAGGGCTGGTAGATTCTTCTATATGGCCAGCATCTAATTGTTCTTGTACCAGCTGTTCTAAAGCCTGTAACTTTTCCTCAGCTAGAGGCCATTGCTTTGTCCATGTTGTTTTCTAAGTCAACCATTTTAGAGGCAAGGCTGTTGGTATCTCTGAAGGGACTTCAATTGCTTGTTCTTGTATGGCCTGAATGGCCGGTTTTCTCTGTTTGTAATATCTTTTAATATTATTTTCAGAAATATAGGCTCTAGAAGTAGCAGGAATGTTAATTTGGGTATTCCATTGTTGTAATGGGTCACGACCTCATAAATTCATTGCAATATTGGCTACATACATCCTTAATTTTCCTATTTGTCCCTCAGGCCCTATACATTCAACCCATCTCGTGCTCAGTCTTACTCGAGATAAAGTTCCAATTCCCAGGAGCTGAACATTTACATTCTGAAGAGGCCAATACGGAAGCCAAGATTCTGGGGTAATGATACTTACATCAGCACCTGTGTCCAGCAGGCCAGTAATAAAAATGCCATTCACACACACTCTCAGCTTAGATCTTTGATCATTTATAGAAGTTTGCCAAAACACACGACACTCATCTTTCTGATCATTATTGTTTGTAACAGTAGGCATGGGGTTTCCTAATTGTCCTGACGAGGCATGTCCTCTGCAGAAACTGGAAATGACTGAACCATGTTTGCCACGGGGGCCTGTGAGGCCCCCTTTCACGTTTCCCATCTGTATCAGGTTGCCTTGTCTATCCCTTGTAGATCTGCATTCGTTCGTCCAATGTCTGCCCTTTCCACATCTTCTACATAAACCTGAAGGCTGAGTCCTCCTATTTCTGTTATTTCTAGAAGATGCATTATTATTACTTCTGATAATCCGTTGTTTACAATTCCTTTTCATATGACCCATTTTGCCACAATTAAAACATTTGGTATTCTGGTGTCTCCTTTTAACATTGGAAATTGCTTCTTCTACCCATGCTTCAGTGCCATAATCAAATGTATCAACATCCAGTGTATGTAAAACCCATTTTTCCAAGGGTGCTGATCTGAACCTTAAAGGCGCCAAAATCCTTTTGCATTCCACAGTTGCATTTTCATGAGCCAAGGTCTCAATCATTAAACGCCTTGTGTCTGGGTCAGGTATCCCTATTTGCACAGCCTTAGGAAGTCTTTGTAAAAAATCACTAAAGGGTTCTCTCTGACCTTGTTTAATGGTGACAAATGATTCCATTTTCTGTCCTGGGTCTTGTACCCTGTCCCAAGAGTATGTCTTCATCCAAATTAGATTGTTCTTGAGGGTCAGAAAAGAGTCCTTCACCTCAAATTTTATCTATGGAAATGTCACTTCCCTTCACCTTTTCTTGCTGTTCTAAATGTCTAGCCCCTTGCCTGAATAAGCATTTCCATTTTAATTGTGGCCCGCTCTCAAGTACCACAGAAGTCAGCTGGAGCCAATCTGAAGGGGCTGCTCTGCTTGTCGTGGCCCAAGATTTTAGTATCTCTTTAACAAAAGAGGCATGCATCCCAAAAGACATGACAGATTGTTTAATTTCTTTCAGATCATTCATACGAACAGGCTCCCTTGTATCTTCCTTGATGACCCTAGGGTTTTGGAACCAATCACCTTCTCTGTTGTTATTACTGGAAAGGCAGGTAAAGCTGTAGGTAGAGCTTTGTGGAAATTGTCCCGGAGGGATTTACCCACAGGTGTAGTTAAAATTTGCCTATCTACCATGTGTTCTTCTTCATCAGAATTCAGAAATTCCTCAATCTTTTCAATTCTATTCACCATTGCCTTCTGCAATGTCTGAATCTTCTGTCCAGAATTATGTTCCAAAGCCTTCATTGAGGATTCTAAAGAATGAAGATTGTCCATTAGAGATAACATCTCATCTTTGGACATAATTTTTATGGCATAAATCATGCCTTCTTGTATTGACAATCTTCCGTCAATCTATCATAAGCTTTAGACAAAATCCGATTGTCACATTCAACCATTTTGATTCTCTCAGTTAATATTTCAATCCCTTCAGAAATTGACTGCTGAAATTTACGATTTAAATCACCTGTTCTTTCTTCCATATTAATGAGTTTCTCCTTAATATCAGCAACTAATGTTTCAGTTCCTACAGAAAGGGATTGCAGTTTGCAGTTCAAATCAGCTGTTCCCTCTTCCATAGTAATGAATTTCTCTTTAATATCAGCCTGTAATGTTTCAGTTCCTACAGAAAGGAACTGGAGCTTACAATACAGATCAGCTGTTCCCTCTTCCATAGTAATGAATTTCTCTTTAATATCAGCCTGTACCTTTTTTAAATTTTGCTCAGTTGATCGAGTCATGTTAAACAAAGATCTGTTCTCTTCCTGGAGCACTTCAAGCTGATTCTTGAGAAGATCATTGTCATGCTTAATAATTTTTACACATTGAACCTCTGCCTTAAGAATCATGGATTCATCTTCAATAGTTTTCAGATGTGCAGCTTCTGCCTTAAGAATCCTGGATTCGTCTCTTAAAGACTCTATCATACCTTTGCTGTCAAACCATTTAGTGCCAAGGAAAATTACTAATCCCAGAAGAATGCACAGATGTGGGGTGCTAGACACCTCCTGTAAGATCTCCCACATGGCACACTCAAAAAGACTGTTAAAGTCCTGAAAGGTAATATTCTCAGACATTTTATTTATGAAAAAAATTTTTACCTGCAATGACTGGTTCCTGCCAGAGGTGGCGGAAGAGTCCACTTGAGTCTCCACGTGGAGAGCCAGTCTGAAACAACTCAAAACCAAAATTTATTGTTCTGTCTGAAGGGAGAGGGAGGGGTCACTTTGAATCAGACCAACTCTGCTGCTATGGCAGTTTGTGTTGCAAACTGCAGGCAGGCGCACCCGGAAGCAGGACAGGGAGGCCCATGAAGGCGACTGCGGCGGGGGGCAGCCGAACGTCCAGGGAGAGCGATGAGAGAGGCAAGCAGCGGTGGCGGGTGCTGAACGGGCGCACGGAACCTGCTGTACGCACGGCAGGCTACCCGCTTGATTACAAAAGCTTCCCGAGCTCCGGCAACTAATCCCGCTCACAAAGCCTGACAAAGATCGAGCTCCCCGTGCTGGGGCGGGGGCAAATCTGCCCCACTGTTGGACGCCAAATGTGGCAGCTTAGATTAATGAAGACAAATTGTAATTAATAATTGTACAACTTTAATGAAAGGACAAGACTCAGAATCAAAACACAAGGGTTCCCGCGGAATACAGGAGACAGGAAGCAGTAAGGGGCCGCAGTGTCTGCGCACCCCATTTTATCAGTAAACATTTGCATGAGCCGAGCCCACCCACAATGGGTGGACCTAGCCCTACAGCCATTCTGACAAGTATAAGATGATATCTCAAAGTTGTTTTGATTGGCATTTTTCTGATCGCTAAGGAGGCTGAGCATGACCTTAAGTGTCTTTTGGCCATTTGAATTTCTTCTGTTGAGAATTCTCTGTTCAGTTCAGTGCCCCATTTTTTATTGGGTAAATTAACATTTTAAAATCTAGTTTCTTGGATTCTTTATATATTTGGAGATCAGACTTCTGTCTGTTGCAGGGTTGGTGAAGATCTTCTCCCAGTCAGTAGGTAGCCTTTTTGTCTTAATGACAGTGTCCTTTGCTTTACAGATGCTTCTCAGTTTCAGGAGGTCCCATTTATTCAATGTTGCTCTTATTGTCTGTGCTGCTGGGCTTATACGTAGGAAGTGGGCTCCTGTGCCCATGTGTTGTAGAGTACTTCCACTTTCTCTTCTATCAGGTTCACTGTGTTCAGATTGATATTGAGGTCTTTAATCCATTTGGACTTGATTTTTGTGCATGGTGATAGATATGAATCTATTTTCATTCTTCTACAGGTTTATATCCAGTTATGTCAGCACTATTTGTTGAAGATGCTTTCTTTCTGCAAATAACGAAAGCTTAACTTCTTCCTACGAATCCACTTGATCCCCTTATGTTGTCTTATTGCTATTGCTAGAATTTCAAGCACTATATTGAAGAGGTATGGAGAGAGTGGACATCCTTGTCTTGTTCCTGATTTTAGTGGGATGGCTTTGAGTTTCTCTCCATTTAATTTAATGTTAGCTGTCAGCTTGCAGTATAATGCTTTTATTATATTTAGAAATGAACCTTGTATACCTAATCTCTCCAAACCTTTATCATAAAAGGGTGTTGAATTTTGTCAAATGCTTTTTCAACACCTAATGAAACGATCATATGTGTTTTTCCTTCATTTATTTATATGATGGATTATATTGATAGATTTTTATATGTTGAACCAGCCCTGCCTCTCTGGGATGAAGCCTACTTGATCAATATTAATAACTTTTTTAGATGTGTTCTTGGATTCGGTTTGCCAGTATTTTATTGAGAATTTTTGCATTGATGTTCATGAGCGAGATTGGTCTGTCATTTTCTTTCTTGGTTAATTCTTTGCCTGATTTTGTTATCAGGGTGATGGTAGCTTCATAAAAGGAGTTTGGCAATGACTCTTCTGTTTCTATTTTGTGTAACACCTTAAGGAGTATAGGTATTAGCTCTTCTTGGAAGTTCTGGTACAATTCTGCATTGAAACCATCTCTTCCTGGGCTTTATTTTTGGTAGGGAGGTTTTTGATAACATCTTCTAATTCTTCATACTCAACAGGTCTATTTCAATTGTTCACCTGGTCTTGGTTCAACTTTGATATATGGGTCTTATCTAAAAAAACATTTCCATTTCTTTTACATTTTCCAATTTTGTGGTATACAGGCTTTTGTAGTAAGATCTAATTATTCTCTAAATTTCCTCTGTGTCTGTGGTTATGTTCCCCCATTTCATTTCTGATCTTATTTATTTGCATGTTCTCCCTCTGCTGTTTGATTAGTTAATCTTGTTGATTTACTCCAAGAACCAGATTTTTGTTTCATTGATTCTTTGGTTTGTTTTTGTGTTTCTATTTTGTTGATTTCAGCCCTCAGTTTGGTTATTTCCAGTCTTCTACTCCTCCTCTATGAGTCTGCTTCTTTTTTTCTAGAGCTTTCAGGTGGGCTCTTAACTCTCCAATGTGTGCTTTCTCTCTTTTCTTTAAGTGGGCACTTAGTGATATGAACTTTCCTTTTAACACTGCTTTCATAGTGTCCCATAGGTTTTGTAGGTTGTGTCTTTATTTTCATTAAATTCAAGGAACACTTTAATTTCTTTCTTTATTTCTTCCTTGACCCAGAAGTGATTCAGTAGTTGACTGTTCAGTTACCATGAGTTTGTAGGCTTTCTGGGGGTAGTATTGTTATTGATCTTTAGATTTAATCCATGGTGATCTGATAAGACACAGGTTGTTACTAATAACTTTTGTGGAAGTTTGCTTTGTTACTGAGTATGTGTTCAATTTTCAAGAAGGTTCCATGAGCTGCAGAGAAGAAGGTATATTTTTTTCCTATTTGGGTGGAATGTTATATAGATGTCTGTTAAGTCCATTTGATTCATTACCTCCATTAATTCTCTTATTTATCTGTTAGGTTTCTGTCTGATTGACCTTTCCATTGGCGAGAGAGGTGTGTTGAAATCTCCTACTATTAGTGTGTGTGGTTTGATGACTGCCTTGAGGTCTAGAAGTGTTTCTTTTACATAAGTGGGTGCTTTTATATTAGGGGCATAATATTTAGGATTGAAACTTCATCCTGATGAATTATTTCTGTTATGAGTATAAAATGTCCATTTCCATCTCTTCTGATGATTTTAGTTTGAAGTCAACTTTGTTAGAAATTATTATGGCCACACCCACTTGTTTATTAGTTCCGTTTGCTTGAAAAACCTTTTCCCAACCCTGTACTCTGAGTAGAAGTCTGTCTTTGTGGTTGAGGTGTGTTTCTTGTAAACAGCAGAATGTTGGATCCTGTTTTCATATCCAATTTCTTAGCCTGTGCCTTTTTATAGGTGAATTGAGTCCATTGATATTAAGCAATATTAATGACCAGTAATTGTTGACTCTGTTTTTTTTTAATTTTTATTGGGGGGGTAGTATAGTTTGTGTGTTTCCCTTCTTTGAGTTGTGCTTGTGACGGGTTGCTAGCTCTCTGAGTTATTGTACGCAGTGTTGACAATGTTGGATTCCTTGGGCTGTGATTTTCCTTCTATTACTTTCCTTATGGCTGGATTTGTGGCTACATGTTGTTTAAATTTGTTTTTATTCTGGAATATTTTGTTTTCACCATTGATAGTGAAGGATAGCTTGGCTGGGTATAGTAGTCTGGGCTTGCCTCCATGGTCTCTTAGTTTTTGCAGTACCGCTATCCAGGATCTTTCATGGTTTCCATACAGAAGTCAGGTGTAAGTCTGATAGGTTTACCTTTATAAGTTACTAGACCTTTTTCCTTTGCAGTTCTTAATATTCTTTCTTTAATCTGTATGTTTTGTGTTTTGATTATTATATGGCGAGGAGATGTTTGTTTGTTTGTTTGTTTTTGATCCAGTCTATTTGGTGTTCTGTATGCTTCTTGAACCTTCATAGGATTATCTTTCTTTAGGTTGGAAAAGTTTTCTATAATTTTGTTGAATATATTTTCTAGGCCTTTGATCTGTAATTTTTCTCCTTCTTCTACCCCTATTATTCTTAGGTTTGGTCTTTTTATTGTGTCCCATGTTTCCTGAATGTTTTGCGATGAGAATTTGTTGGATTTGCTGTTTTCTTTGATCAGTGTGTTTATTTTCTCTATGGTGTCTTCAGAATCTCAGATTCTTTTTTCTATCTCTTGTATTCTATTGGTTATGCTTTTTTTTAGTCTCTTTTCATTTACCTAGATTTTCCATATTTAGCCGGCCCTCAGTTTGGGTTTTCTTCCATGACTTCATTTCAGTTTTCAATTCTTGAACTGTTTCCATTACCTGTTTGATTGTTTTTTTCTTGGTTTCCCAGGGTATCATTTACGGATTTACTCATATCATCAAACTTTTTGTTATACTTCTCATCCATTTCTATAAGGGAGTTTTTCATATTTTGTTTAAGGGATTCTATCGTTTTCATAATGCCATTTTTTTCCACTTCTTCTCGATTAGGGTCTTCAAGTCCTTCTGTTATAAGATTGCTTGGTTCTGGTATTTTCATGTTGTTTTTCAGATTGTTGGAGGAATTTTTGCCTTGTTGCCTGCCCATCTCTTCCTTCAAATACTCTCTGACCATTCTTCTGGTACAGGATCAGGATCCCTTGTTGGCCAGCACCCTTCCAATGGGTCTTCTGTTACAGGATAAGGGCTCCTTGCTGGGCATGTACCTCGCAGATAAAAGGCCTAGCTTGCCACCAGCAATCTGAGCAAAACAAAGGAACTCCTGCCACTCACAACTGGGTCCCAGCCCCAATACAGGCTGAGCTGGGGGATCTTGTGGCCCCGAAGGAGGGAAGGGGTGCCTTAGGGAAGCTGGGATTAGATAGGAAGAGAAGGGCCGTAGCTTCAGGGAGAAGCCCCTGCAGAATGACCAGACAGATTAGTGGGTCAAGGACTGCCTGTGCTCCTTGACCGGGCATCTGCAGCCCGCCAGTCAGAAACCTGTATTAGCTCTTATAACTTATATTAACCCATTATTTTTATCTATGTTAGCCACATGGCTCGGTACCTCTTTCAGCAGGGCAAGTTACATCCTGCTTCTTTGGTATCTGGACAGGTCTTCCCAGAATTTTCCTGTTCTCATTGTCCTGCCTCAACTTTCTGTCTTGTTGTTCAGCCTATACTTCCTGACTGGCTACTGGCCAATCAGCATTTATTTAAAACATAATTGAAAGAATACAGATCTGTCTTGTACCAAGAATCTGCTGTAAAAAGCCTATTTATAACTTTAATAATGTGACAGGATATAATACTAACTCAAAAAAGAAAGTAGCCCTTCTATGGTAAATGGTAAGTGGGCATAAAATAAATCAAAGAAACATTATCCTTCAACAATATAAAACATTTTGGGTTACCTCTAACAAAGCAGGTTAAATACTCATATGACAAGAATATTAAGTCTTTGAAGAGTGGAATTGAAGAGGATACTAGAAAATGGAAAAATCTCCCATACTCTTGGATAGGTAGGATCAACACAATAAAAAAGGAAATCCTACCAAAAGCAATCTATAGATTCAATGCAATCTCCATTAATGTCATAGAATATTTATTCACATATCTTGAAATAACAATACTACATTTTACATGGAGAAACAAAAAACCCAGGTTAGCCAATAATTTCCTGTACAATAAAAGAACATCTTGAGGCATTACTATTCCTGACTTAAAGTTCTATTATAGAGCTACAGTAATGAAAATAGCTTGGTATTGGTATAAATAAAGACAGATAGACCAATGGAATCAAATCAAAGACCAGAATATTAATCCACAAAACTATGAATGACTGATTTTTGACAAAGCACCTAAAGATATAAAATCGAAAAAAAAGAAAGCATCTTAAGCAAATTGTGCTGGCATAGCAGGATGTCAACATGTAGAAGAATGCATATAGATTTATATCTATCCAAATACACAAAACTCAAGTCCACGTGTGTCGCTCCCGCCTTGACCAGCAAGGAAGACACAACACCGGAGCTCTTCTTGCAAGCAGTTTATTCAGGACCTTGTTCACAGCAATCTTTCTCCTTCTCTTTCTCTTTCTCTCTCTCCCTGGGCAAACCTCTCCCAGCCCTTAAAAAGGCATGGGCCTCCAACTCCAGATTGCCACATGGGCACTGCCCATAGGTCCACGCATATGCAAGCAGCTTACAATCATTGCATGATAATAGCATGAGTCGGGCCTTAGCCATATTAGGAGTTGATTATCACAGAGAGCACTCACTTTCGGGATCGCAGAGGGCGGAAGCCAGCACCATCAGGTGCGGCTCCACGCAACTCTCTACAGTTCCTCCTTTTGGTTTTGTAAAGCAACAGGCAAGAGTAGAGGTCTGATCTCTGTTAAAAATGGAACATGTACTAGTGTCTGTCCAGGTGTCATCCACTCAAAGAACACTAGACCTGCCTGGTGTCTTTTTACAGAGGTGGGAGTTAGACACCAACCCACATGCAATCAGACTTGCTCTTTTTGAGGTCGACTTCTCTGACCTCAAGTGCTCAAATATAGATAACCAAGCTTGAGGGGACTGTCCTGCTTCAATGGCCATGAAGGCCTGAATGATCATAACTGCATTGCGATGCTGTGAAACCCTTATGTGACAAATGCACCATAGGCATACCAGGGAGGCAAGCACCAATAAGCCTGTTAGGGCTTTTATTTCCACCCACTCCTTCAGATGATCCATGGCTATGATGATCCAGGTCATTGTGAACTGGCATTGGCTTGGAAAAGGCTGACAGAATACCCCCACCGCAGCTCCGCCATCAATTTTTCCATTGAGTTGGTGAGGAACAGACACAGGATCCCCAGACATATCCGTAACATCCTTTTCTGCCTCTGTCTGCACTTGCACCTTCCTCACCAGGTATTCTGGCACCCAAATAGGGTCCAAATGATCCTGTGGAAAACCACAAAGAGCGCCTCGTGCCCATGCCAGCACAGGATCGGGTCCATGCCAGACCCCTGTCAAAGTGTCCTTTCAAGGTCACCATTCCTTTTGAAGGACTGGATGGATATGAATGCCTGTCTGCCACAAACTGAATGGAGTTATCCAAGTTTTAAAAATTTAAAGTAAAGAAGGCTAAGGAAAGTCTATTCTTAGGGGTTTGCTCATGGCCTATTCCCCCTTTTTGTTTTTGAAGTATATCCTTTAGAGATCGATGGACACGTTCCACAATGCCTTGTCCTTGTGGATTGTACGGCAGTCCATGTGTCAATTGAACACCCATATGTTGACAAAATGAGGTGAATTTTTGTCCAGTATAAGCAGGACCATTATCAGTCTTTAATTTTTGGGGCTTGCCCCAGGCTGCCCATGCTTCTAGACAAAGACAAATCGCCTAAGTCGCCTTTTCACCTGTCATGGGTGTGGCATGAATAATGCCAGAATATGTATCAACTGAAACGTGCACTTATTTCAGCTTGCCAAATTCCAAAATATGTGTAACATCCATTTGCCAAATTTTAAGTGGGAGTAATCCACGTGGATTTATTCCCAAGGTTTGAGGATGATGATTTCCTGATTAAAAAGATAGGTGTATTCCAGGGGGAAATGAATGGTTTAATATGACCCAGAGTTAACTGTTCCATTATTAAATCATTGGCAGCCATGAGTTTCTCAGAGGAAAGAGGCCACTGAGAAACCCATACTGGCTCCTCTGTTTTCCAAGTAATGGGAATTGTTTCCTCAGTGGCCCCTAAGAAAAACCCATCCCTTGTCTGGGTTTTCTTAGTTCTGCCATAATCGGATCTTTCCGTCCTTGTAAATACCTTCCCAATCCAAAATTCGGATGGTAGCTCATTGTTGAAAGAGGAGCAGCAGCCGGGCTCCTGCGTCCCCAGCACCCAGCCGCCCACGTGGCTAGATTTACCCGAAATAATTACACGGAAACTGTATTCTTTTAAACACTGCCTGGCCCATTATTGGCTAGCTCTTCTCGGCTAACTCTCACACCTGGACTAGCCCATTTTTTATAAGGTGTGTAGCACCCCAAGGTGTGCTTACCAGGGAGATTCTAGCCTGCATCTGCCTGGCATGGGAACATCATGGCGACTCCTCACTCAGCTTCTTTCTCCCAGCATCCTGTTCTGCTTTCTCCACCTGCCAAAGGGTGGGCCTATCAATGGGCTTAGGCAGTTTCTTTATTAATAAGAAATCACTCCCACATCATTTTCCCTTTTCCTGTTTAAACAAAAAAGAAAGGCTTTAACTTTAACATAGTAAAATTACATATAACAAAACAGTCATCAAGCAAGAATTACAGTTACAATATGTATATCTACTTTATCTTTTATCATAACTAAGGAAAACTATAACTATCCATTCTTCAACTCCATCAAAGACTCCAGAAGGATATAAAACTACCTAAGTAAACAAGAAATCAAACGCTCTAGAAATGACAGAGACATCTTGCTGCCTGGACAGTCACCCAAAGTTCTTTTGTACCGTTGGGGCATCTATCTTCGGCCTTCAGGCCCACAGTATCCAGCAGACATTTCCATGAAGCAGGAAATTTCAAAGACAGTTCAGTCATTTTCTGCTGTGTCCTGCAGAATATCTCGTAGACCTTTTCATGAATCAGGAACCCCGAAACACCATCTCACCTTTAGGCAAGTTCAGCAGTCCTCTGTCTGCTGGTTCTTTGTGTCCAGTTTATGTATCAGTCCAGGCAAGAGCAGTTTCTTGCCCAAATGGCTATCAAACTCCATAACAATCTTCTTCGATGCCCTTCTTCCTCTCGAAGTAGATTGGTGCTTCCAGGAGCAGACGTGTCTCATTGTCATGAAAAACCTTAAGTTATTAAAACATTTAAATGCCATATTCTGCAGTCTTTGAAAGATATGAAGAATGCATTATCTGAAATATATCTATGCACATCTAAAAATCTAACTAACATGACTAAAATCTTGATCATTATTGATGATTATCAATTAACAACCTATATATGTTACATTTTTATTTATTTATTTATTTATTCATTTATTAAATATTTCTGTCTCTTCCCCACCTCCGCCTCCCATTTTCCCCCTCCCCCAATCAAGACCCCCTCCTTCAACAGCCCAAAGAGCAATCAGGGTTCCCTGCCCTGTGGGAGTCCAAGGACCTCCCACCTCCATCCAAGTCTAGT
>CADCXT010001938.1:0-35772 GCA_902806775.1 Microtus agrestis
CTAAATATACTTTGACATATCACAAACAATGTCTTATCTTTGCAAGAAAGACATGTTCTTTTCTCATAAAAGAGTTTCATGAAATTCATGGACATTATTTTTTTTCTAACGCTTAACTAAAACACTAACTACTACTAACCCTAACCCTAAGCTTAAGAATAACCGTTACCTAACCCTAACCCAAACCTAAGTTAATCCCGAACCCTAAACCTACCGCTAACGCCTAACTCTAAAGCTAACCCTAAACTTACCCTAACCCTAACACTAACCCTCACCCCAAAACCCTAACATCTAAACCTAACACTAACCTTAACCCCCTAACCTTAAACCTAACCCTAAGCCTAAGCCTAAGCCTAAGCGCCTAACCCTAAACCTAACCCAAGAAATTCATACACTTTCAAAACAAGGTGATTATCTTTCAAAGTAAAATTTCTACAGAGAAAAGAAAGACTGTTCTCATTTCTAACTATATTTTGACATATCTCCAACAACAACGTATCATTTCAGAGAAACACATGTGCGTTTCACACAAAAGCATTTTATGAAATTCATACACTTTTAAAAGAACATGATTATCATTCAAAGTAAAGCTTCTACAGAGACAAGGAACACTGTTCTAACTTTTGAAAATACTTTGACATATCACAACCAAAGTCTTCTCAGTTCAGTGTAATGCACGCGTTTTTTTCACAAAAAAAAAAATTCATACATTTTCAAAAGAACGTGATTATCTTTCAAAGTAAAGCTTCTACCGTAGGAAAAGTAAGACTGTTCTCACTTCGAACTAACTTTGACATTTCCCCCAAAAAGCTGATATTTTCAGAGAAACACAAGTGCATTTCTCAGGAAATTATTAATGAAATACTTACGGCTTTCAAAAGAAAATGATTATCTTTCAAAGTAAAGCTTCTCCAGAGAAAAGGAAGACTGTTCTCACTTCTAAATATACTTTGACATATCACAAACAATGTCTTATCTTTGCAGAGAAAGACATTTGCTTTTCTCACAAAAGAATTTCATGAAATTCATAGACATTCTTTTTTTCTAACCCTAACCCTAACGCTAAACCTAATCTTAAGCCTAAGCCTAAACCTTACCCTAACCCTCACCCTAAGACAAAATCTAACCCTAAAGCTAACCTAAACCTAACCCTAACCCTAAACCCAACCCTAACCTTAACCCTAAACCCTAACCCTAACCCTAACCCTAAGCCTAAGCCTAACCCTAACCCTAACCCTAAGCATAACCCTAACCCTAACCCTAAGCCTAACCCTAACCCTAACCCTAACCCTAACCTCTAACTCTAATCCTAACACTAAAAATTCATACACTTTCAAAACAAGATGCTTCTCCTTAAAAGTAATGCTTCTCCAGAGAAAAGGATATATGTTCTCACTTCTAACTATACTTTGACATATCACAAACAACGTCTTATCTTTGAAGAGAAAGACATGTGCTTTTCTCACAAAAGCATTTCATGAAATTCAAAGACATTCTTTTTCTAAACCTAACACTAACCTTAACACTAACCCTAAACCTAACCCTAACCCTAACCCTAAAGCCTAAGCTTAGCCCTAACCCTAACTAGTAACCACCCTACCCTTCCTAAGCCTAACACTTTACCCTAAACCAAACCCTAAACCTAACCCTAACCCAAGAAATTCATACACTTTCAAAACAAGGTGATTATCTTTCAAAGTAAAGCTTCTACAGAGAAAAGGAAGACTGTTCTCATTTCTAAATATACTTTGACATATCTCCAACAACAACCTATCATTTCAGAGAAACGCATGTGCGTTTCACACAAAAGCATTTAATGAAATTCATACATATTCTTTTTTCTACCCCTAACACTAACCTAACACTAACCCTAACCTTAACCCTAACCCTAGAAATTCATACACTTTCAAAACAAGGTGATTATCTTTCAAAGTAAAGCTTCTACAGAGAAAAGAAAGACTGTTCTCATTTCTAACTATACTTTGACATATCTCCAACAACAACGTATCATTTCAGAGAAACACATGTGCGTTTCACACAAAAGCATTTTATGAAATTCATACACTTTCAAAACAACATGATTATCATTCAAAGTAAAGCTTCTACAGAGACAAGGAACACTGTTCTAAATTTTGACAATAATCTGACATATCGCAAACAAAGGCTTCTCAGTTTAGTGTAAGCGCATGTGCGTTTCTCACAAAAGCATTTCATGAAATTCTTATGCTTTCAAAGAATGCGATTACCTTTCAAAGTAAAGCATCTACAGAGAAAAGGAACACAGTTCTCATTCTAACAATTCTGTGACATTTCCCAAACAATGGCTTCTAATTTCAGTGCAATACATGTGCGTTTCTCACAAAAGCAAAAATTCATACACTTTCAAATGAACGTGATTATCTTTCAAAGTAAAGCTTCTACAGTAGGAAAAGTAAGACTGTTCTCACTTTGAACTAACTTTGATATTTCCCCAACAAAAGCTGATATTTTCAGAGAAACACATGTGCATTTCTCAAGAAAGCATTAATGAAATACTAACGCTTTCAAAAGAAAATGATTATCTTTCAAAATAAAGCTTCTCCAAAGAAAAGGAAGACTGTTCTCACTTCTAAATATACTTTGACATATAACTAACAACGTCTTATGTTTGCAGAGAAAGACATGTACGTTTCTCACAAAAGAAATTCATGAAATTCATACTGAATCTTTTTTTTCTAACCCTAGCGCTAACCCTAACACTAACACTAACCCTAACCCTAACACTAAGCCTAAGCCTAACCCTAACACTAACCCTAACCCTAATTCATACACATTCTTTTTTCTAACACTAACCCTAACACTAATGCTAAACCTAACCCTAAGCCTAAACCTTACCCTAACCATAACCCTAAGTCAAAATCTAACCCTAATTCTAAACCTAAGTCTAAAACTAACCCTAAACCTAACACTAAACTTAACCATAAACCTAAGCCTGACCCTCAGCCTAACACTAACCCTAACCATAAGCATAACCCTAACACTAACCCTAAACCAAACCCTAACCCTAACCCTAAGCCTAACCCTAACCCTAACCCTTACCCTAACCCTAACCCTAACAATAAAATTCATACACTTACAAAAGAAGATGCTTCTCCTTCAAAGTAACGCTTCTCCAGAGAAAAGGAAGTATATTCTCACTTCTAACTATACTTTGACATATCACAAAGTCTTATCTTTGCAGAGAAAGACATGTGCTTTTCTCAAAAAAGCATTTCATGAAATTTATAGGCATTCTTTTTTTTCTAAACCTAACACTAACCTTAACACTAACCCTAAACCTAACCCTAACCCTAAGCCTAAGACTAAGCTTGAGCCTAACCCTAAACCTAACCCAAGAAATTCATACACTTTCAAAACAAGGTGATTATCTTTCAAAGTAAAGCTTCTACAGAGAAAAGAAAGACTGTTCTCATTTCTAACTATATTTTGACATATCTCCAACAACAACGTATCATTTCAGAGAAACACATGTGCGTTTCACACAAAAGCATTTTATGAAATTCATACACTTTCAAAAGAACATGATTATCATTCAAAGTAAAGCTTCTACAGAGACAAGGAACACTGTTCTAACTTTTGAAAATACTTTGACATATCACAACCAAAGTCTTCTCAGTTCAGTGTAACGCACGCATGCGTTTCTCACAAAAGCAAAAATTCATACATTTTCAAAAGAACGTGATTATCTTTCAAAGTAAAGCTTCTACCTTAGGAAAAGTAAGACTGTTCTCACTTCGAACTAACTTTGACATTTCCCCCAAAAGCTGATATTTTCAGAGAAACACAAGTGCATTTCTCAGGAAATTATTAATGAAATACTTACGCTTTCAAAAGAAAATGATTATCTTTCAAAGTAAAGCTTCTCCAGAGAAAAGGAAGACTGTTCTCACTTCTAAATATACTTTGACATATCACAAACAATGCCTTATCTTTGCAGAGAAAGACATGTGCTTTTCTCACAAAAGAATTTCATGAAATTCATAGACATTCTTTTTTTTCTAACCCTAACCCTAACGCTAAACCTAATCTTAAGCCTAAGCCTAAACCTTACCCTAACCCTCACCCTAAGACAAAATCTAACCCTAAAGCTAACCCTAAACCTAACCCTAACCCTAAACCCAACCCTAACCTTAACCCTAAACCTAACCCTAAGCCTAAGCCTAAGCCTAACCCTAACCCTAATCCTAAGCATAGCCCTAACCCTAACCCTAAGCCTAACCATAACCCTAACCCTAACCCTTACCCTAACTCTAATCCTAACACTAAAAATTCATACACTTTCAAAACAAGATGCTTCTCCTTAAAAGTAATGCTTCTCCAGAGAAAAGGATATATGTTCTCACTTCTAACTATACTTTGACATATCACAAACAACGTCTTATCTTTGAAGAGAAAGACATGTGCTTTTCTCACAAAAGCATTTCATGAAATTCAAAGACATTCTTTTTCCTAAACTAACACTATCCTTAACACTAACCCTAAAACTAACCCTAACCCTAACCCTAAGCCTAAGCTTCAGCCTTACCCTAAGCCTAACACTTACCCTAAACCAAACCCTAAACCTAACCCTAACCCAAGAAATTCATACACTTTCAAAACAAAGTGATTATCTTTCAATGTAAAGCTTCTACAGAGAAAAGGAAGACTGTTCTCATTTCTAACTATACTTTACAACAACAACCTATCATTTCAGAGAAACACATGTGCGTTTCACACAAAAGCATTTAATGAAATTCATACATATTCTTTTTTTCTAACCCTAACACTAACACTAACCCTAACCTTAACCCTAACCCTAGAAATTCATACACTTTCAAAACAAGGTGATTATCTTTCAAAGTAAAGCTTCTACAGAGAAAAGAAAGACTGTTCTCATTTCTAACTATATTTTGACATATCTCCAACAACAACGTATCATTTCAGAGAAACACATGTGCGTTTCACACAAAAGCATTTTATGAAATTCATACACTTTCAAAACAACATGATTATCATTCAAAGTAAAGCTTCTACAGAGACAAGGAACACTGTTCTAAATTTTGACAATAATCTGACATATCGCAAACAAAGGCTTCTCAGTTTAGTGTAACGCTACGTGCGTTTCTCACAAAAGCATTTCATGAAATTCTTATGCTTTCAAAGAATGCGATTACCTTTCAAAGTAAAGCATCTACAGAGAAATGGAACACAGTTCTCATTCTAACAATTCTGTGACATTTCCCAAACAACGGCTTCTAATTTCAGTGCAATAGATGTGCGTTTCTCACAAAAGCAAAAATTCATACACTTTCAAATGAACGTGATTATCTTTCAAAGTAAAGCTTCTACAGTAGGAAAAGTAAGACTGTTCTCACTTTGAACTAACTTTGATATTTCCCCAACAAAAGCTGATATTTTCAGAGAAACACATGTGCATTTCTCAAGAAAGCATTAATGAAATACTAACGCTTTCAAAAGAAAATGATTATCTTTCAAAATAAAGCTTCTCCAGAGAAAAGGAAGACTGTTCTCACTTCTAAATATACTTTGACATATAACTAACAACGTCTTATGTTTGCAGAGAAAGACATGTACGTTTCTCACAAAAGAAATTCATGAAATTCATACTGAATCTTTTTTTTTCTAACCCTAGCGCTAACCCTAACCCTAACACTAACCCTAACCCTAACACTAAGCCTAAGCCTAACCCTAACACTAACCCTAACCCTAATTCATACACATTCTTTTTCTAACACTAACCCTAACACTAACGCTAAACCTAAGACTAAACCTTACCCTAACCATAACCCTAAGTCAAAATCTAACCCTAATTCTAAACCTAAGTCTAAAACTAACCCTAAACCTAACACTAAACTTAACCATAAACCTAAGCCTGACCCTCAGCCTAACACTAACCCTAACCATAAGCATAACCCTAACACTAACCCTAAACCAAACCCTAACCCTAACCCTAAGCCTAACCCTAACCCTAACCCTTACCCTAACCCTAACCCTAACAATAAAATTCATACACTTACAAAAGAAGATGCTTCTCCTTCAAAGTAACGCTTCTCCAGAGAAAAGGAAGTATATTCTCACTTCTAACTATACTTTGACATATCACAAAGTCTTATCTTTGCAGAGAAAGACATGTGCTTTTCTCAAAAAGCATTTCATGAAATTTATAGGCATTCTTTTTTTTCTAAACCTAACACTAACCTTAACACTAACCCTAAACCTAACCCTAACCCTAAGCCTAAGACTAAGCCTGAGCCTAACCCTAAACCTAACCCAAGAAATTCATACACTTTCAAAACAAGGTGATTGTCTTTCAAAGTAAAGCTTCTACAGAGAAAAGAAAGACTGTTCTCATTTCTAACTATATTTTGACATATCTCCAACAACAACGTATCATTTCAGAGAAACACATGTGCGTTTCACACAAAAGCATTTTATGAAATTCATACACTTTCAAAAGAACATGATTATCATTCAAAGTAAAGCTTCTACAGAGACAAGGAACACTGTTCTAACTTTTGAAAATACTTTGACATATCACAACCAAAGTCTTCTCAGTTCAGTGTAACGCACGTGCGTTTCTCACAAAAGCAAAAATTCATACATTTTCAAAAGAACGTGATTATCTTTCAAAGTAAAGCTTCTACCATAGGAAAAGTAAGACTGTTCTCACTTCGAACTAACTTTGACATTTCCCCCAAAAAAGCTGATATTTTCAGAGAAACACAAGTGCATTTCTCAGGAAATTATTAATGAAATACTTACGCTTTCAAAAGAAAATGATTATCTTTCAAAGTAAAGCTTCTCCAGAGAAAAGGAAGACTGTTCTCACTTCTAAATATACTTTGACATATCACAAACAATGTCTTATCTTTGCAGAGAAAGACATGTGCTTTTATAACAAAAGAATTTCATAAAATTCATAGACATTCTTTTTTTTCTAACCCTAATCCTAACGCTAAACCTAATCTTAAGCCTAAGCCTAAACCTTACCCTAACCCTCACCCTAAGACAAAATCAAACCCTAAAGCTAACCCTAAACCTAACCCTAACCCTAAACCCAACCCTAACCTTAACCCTAAACCTAACCCTAAGCCTAAGCCTAAGCCTAAGCCTAACCCTAACCCTAATCCTAAGCATAGCCCTAACCCTAACCCTAAGCCTAACCATAACCCTAACCCTAACCCTTACCCTAACTCTAATCCTAACACTAAAAATTCATACACTTTCAAAACAAGATGCTTCTCCTTAAAAGTAATGCTTCTCCAGAGAAAAGGATATATGTTCTCACTTCTAACTATACTTCGACATATCACAAACAATGTCTTATCTTTGAATAGAAAGACATGTGCTTTTCTCCAAAAGAATTTCATGAAATTCATAGACATTCTTTTTTTTCTAACCCTAAACCTAACGCTAAACCAAACCCTAAGCCTAAACCTAAACCTTACCCTAACCCTCACACTAAGACAAAATCTAACCCTAAATCTAACCCTAACCCTAAACCCAACCCTAACCTTAACCCTAAACATAACCCTAAGCCTAAGCCTAACCCTAACCCTAATCCTAAGCATAGCCCTAACCCTAACCCTAACCCTAAGCCTAACCATGACCCTAACCCTAACTCTTACTCTAACTCTAACACTAACACTAAAAATTCATACACTTTCAAAACAAGATGCTTCTTTTCAAAGTAATGCTTCTACAGAGAAAGGATGTATGTTCTCACTTCTAACTATACTTCGACATATCACAAACAACGTCTTATCTTTGAAGAGAAAGACATGTGCTTTTCTCACAAAAGCATTTCATGAAATTCAAAGACATTCTTTTTTTCTAAACCTAACACTAACCTTAACATTAACCCTAAACCTATCCCTAACCCTAAGCCTAAGACTAAGCCTGAGCCTAACCCTAAACGTAAGCCTAACCCTTACCCTAACCCAAACCCTAACCCTAACCCAAGAAATTCATACACTTTCAAAACAAGGTGATTATCTTTCAAAGTAAAGCTTCTACAGAGAAAAGGAAGACTGTTCTCATTTCTAATTATACTTTGACATATCTACAACAGCAACCTATCATTTCAGAGAAGGGCATGTGCGTTTCACACAAAAGCACTTAATGACATTCATACATATTCTTTTTTTCTACCCCTAACACTAACCCTTACACTACCCCTAAACTTAACCCTAACCCTAGAAATTCATACACTTTCAAAACAAGGTGATTATCTTTCAAAGTAAAGCTTCTACAGAGAAAAGATAGACTGTTCTCATTTCTAACTATATTTTGACATATCTCCAACAATGACGTATCATTTCAGAGAAACACATGTGCGTTTCACACAAAAGCATTTTATGAAATTCATACACTTTCAAAAGAACATGATTATCATTCAAAGTAAAGCTTCTACAGAGACAAGGAACACTGTTCTAACTTTTGAAAATACTTTGACATATCACAACCAAAGTCTTCTCAGTTCAGTGTAACGCACGTGCGTTTCTCACAAAAGCAAAAATTCATACATTTTCAAAAGAACGTGATTATCTTTCAAAGTAAAGCTTCTACCGTAGGAAAAGTAAGACTGTTCTCACTTCGAACTAACTTTGACATTTCCCCAAAAAGCTGATATTTTCAGAGAAACACAAGTGCATTTCTCAGGAAATTATTAATGAAATACTTACGCTTTCAAAAGAAAATGATTATCTTTCAAAGTAAAGCTTCTCCAGAGAAAAGGAAGACTGTTCTCACTTCTAAATATACTTTGACATATCACAAACAATGTCTTATCTTTGCAGAGAAAGACATGTGCTTTCCTCACAAAAGAATTTCATGAAATTCATAGACATTCTTTTTTTTCTAACCCTAACCCTAACCCTAACGCTAAACCAAACCCTAAGCCTAAGCCTAAACCTTACCCTAACCCTCACCCTAAGACAAAATCTAACCCTAAATCTAACCCTAAACCTAACCCTAACCCTAAACCCAACCCTAACCTTAACCCTAAACCTAACCCTAAGCCTAAGCCTAAGCCTAAGCCTAACCCTAATCCTAAGCATAGCCCTAACCCTAACCCTAACCCTAAGCCTAACCATAACCCTAACCCTAACTCTTACCCTAACTCTAACCCTAACACTAAAAATTCATACACTTTCAAAACAAGATGCTTCTCCTTCAAAGTAATGCTTCTCCAGAGAAAAGGATGTATGTTCTCACTTCTAACTATACTTCGACATATCACAAACAACGTCTTATCTTTGAAGAGAAAGACATGTGCTTTTCTCACAAAAGCATTTCATGAAATTCAAAGACATTCTTTTTTTTCTAAACCTAACACTAACCTTAACACTAACCCTAAACCTAACCCTAACCCTAAGCCTAAGACTAAGCCTGAGCCTAACCCTAAACGTAAGCCTAACCCTTACCCTAACCCAAACCCTAACCCTAACCCAAGAAATTCATACACTTTCAAAACAAGGTGATTATCTTTCAAAGTAAAGCTTCTACAGAGAAAAGGAAGACTGTTCTCATTTCTAACTATACTTTGACATATCTACAACAGCAACCTGTCATTTCAGAGAAAAGCATGTGCGTTTCACACAAAAGCATTTAATGACATTCATACATATTCTTTTTTCTACCCTAACACTAACCCTTACACTACCCCTAAACTTAACCCTAACCCTAGAAATTCATACACTTTCAAAACAAGGTGATTATCTTTCAAAGTAAAGCTTCTACAGAGAAAAGATAGACTGTTCTCATTTCTAACTATATTTTGACATATCTCCAACAACGACGTATCATTTCAGAGAAACACATGTGCGTTTCACACAAAAGCATTTTATGAAATTCATACACTTTCAAAAGAACATGATTATCATTCAAAGTAAAGCTTCTACAGAGACAAGGAACACTGTTCTAACTTTTGAAAATACTTTGACATATCACAACCAAAGTCTTCACAGTTCAGTGTAACGCACCTGCGTTTCTCACAAAAGCAAAAATTCATACACTTTCAAAAGAACGTGATTATCTTTCAAAGTAAAGCTTCTGCAGTAGGAAAAGTAAGACTGTTCTCAATTCTAACTAACTTTGACATTTCCCCCAAAAAGCTGATATTTTCAGAGAAACACAAGTGCATTTCTCAGGAAATTATTAATGAAATACTTATGCTTTCAAAAGAAAATGATTATCTTTCAAAGTAAATCTTCTCCAGAGAAAAGGAAGACTGTTCTCACATCTAAATATACTTTGACATATCACAAACAATGTCTTATCTTTGCAAGAAAGACATGTTCTTTTCTCATAAAAGAATTTCATGAAATTCATGGACATTATTTTTTTTCTAACGCTAACTAAAACACTAACCCTAACCCTAACCCTAAGCTTAATAATAACCGTTACCCTAACCCAAACCTAAGCCAATCCCGAACCCTAAACCTAACGCTAACCCTAACCCTAAAGCTAACCCTAAACCTAACCCTAACCCTAACACTAACCCTAACCCAAAACCTAACACTAAACCTAACACTAACCCTAACCCTAAGCCTAAGCCTAAACCTATCCCTAAGCCTAAGCCTAATCCTAACCGTAACCCTAAGCCTAACACAAGAAATTCATACACTTTCAAAACAAGGTTATTATCATTCAAATTAAAATATCTACAGAGAAAAGGAAGACTGTTCTCATTTCTAACAATTCTTTGACATATCTCCAACAACAACGTATCATTTTAGAGAAACACATGTGCATTTCACAGAAAAGGATTTCATGAAATTCATACACTTTCAAGAGAACATGCTTATCATTCAAAGAAAGCTTCTACAGAGACAAGGAACACTGTTCTTACTTTTGACAATACTTTGACATATCGCAAACAAAGCTTATCAGTTCAGTGTAATGCGCCTGCGTTTCACAAAAGCATTTCATGAAATTCTTAAGCTTTCAAAAGAATGCGATTATCTTTCAAACTAAAACATCTACAGAGAAAAGGAACACAGTTCTAATTCTAACAATTCTGTGACATTTCACAAACAATGGCATTAATTTCAGTGTAATATATGACCATTTCTCACAAAAGCAAAAATTCATACACTTTCAAAAGAACGTGCTTATCTTTCAAAGTAAAGCTTCTACAGTAGGATAAGGAAGACTGTTCTCACTTCTAGCTAACTTTGACATATCCCCAAAAAAAGCTGATATTTTCAGAGAAACACATGTGCATTTCTCAGGAAAGCATTTAATGAAATACTTACGCTTTCAAAAGAACGTGATTATCTTTCAAATTAAAGCTTCTCCAGAGAAAAGGAAGACTGTTCTCACTTCTAAATATACTTTGACATATCACAAACAACGTCTTATCTTTGCAAGGAAAAACATGTGTGTTTCTCACAAAAGCATTTCATGAAATTCATACACATTCTTTTTTTTCTAACCCTAACCCTAACATTAACCCTAACCCTAATCTTAAAAATAACCCTAAGATTAACCCTAATCCTAACCCTAACCCTAGAAATACATACACTTTCAAAACAATGTGATTATCTTTAAAAGTAAAGCCTCTACAATGAAAGGAAGACTGTTCTCATTTCTAACTACACTTTGACATATCTCCAACAACAACGTATGATTTCAGAGAAACATAGGTGCGTTTCACAAAAAAGCATTTCATGAAATTCATACACATTCAAAAGAACATGATTATCATTCAAAGAAAAGCTTCTACAGAGATAAGGAACACTGTTCTAACTTTTGACAGTACTTTGACATATCACAAACAAAAGCTTCTCAGTTCAGTGTCATGCACAAGCGTTTCTCTAAAAAGCATTTCATGAAATTTTTACGCTTTCAAAAGAATGCGATTTTTTTCAAAGTAAAGCATCTACAGAGAAAAGGAACATAGTTCTCATTTTAACAGTTCTGTGACTTTTCACAAACAACGGCTTCTAGTGTTAGTGTAATACATGTGCGTTTCTCACAAAAGCAAAAATTCATACACTTTCAAAAGAACATGATTATCTTTCAAATTAAAGCTTCTACAGTAGGAAAAGTAAGATTGTTCTCACTTCTAGATAACTTTGACATATCCCCACCAAAAGCTCATATTTTCAGAGAAACACATGTGCATTTCTCAGGAAAGCATTTAAAGAAATACCTATGCTTTCAAAGGAATGTGATTACCTTTCAAAATAAAGCTTCTCCAGTGAAAAGGAAGACTGTTCTCACTACTAAGTATACTTTGACATATCACAAACAACGTCTTATCTTTGCGGAGAAAGACATGTGCTTTTCTCACTAAAGCATTTCATGAAATTCATAGACATTCTTTTTATTCTAAACCTAACCAGAACCCTAATCCTAAGCCAGACCCTTACCCTAACCCTAACCATAACCCAAGAAATTCATGCACTTTCAAAACAAGGTGATTATCTTTCAAAGTAAAGTTTCTACAGAGAAAAGGAAGACTGTTCTCATTTCTAACTATACCTTGACATATCTCCAACAACAACTTATCATTTCAAAGAAACACATGTGCATTGCACAGAAAAGCAATTCATGAAATTCATACACTTTCAAAGAACATGATTATCATTCAAATAAAGCTTATACAGAGACAAGGAACACTGTTCTAACTTTTGACAATACTTTGACATATCGCAAACAAAGGATTCTCAGTTCAGTGTGACGCACATGCGTTTCTCACAAAAGCATTTCATGAAATTCATACACATTCTTTTTTTCTAACCCTAACACTAACACTAACCCTAACCCTAACCCTAAGCCTAAGCCTAACACTTATCCTAACCGAAAACCTATGCCAAATCCTAACCCTAAACCTAACGCTCACCCTAAACCTAAAACTAACAATAAACCTAACCCTAACCCTAAGCCTAAGTCTAAACCTAGCAATAACCCTAACCCTAAGTCATCCAAATTCTTTTTTTTCTAACCCTAACCCTAACACTAACGGTAACCCTAACCCTAAGCCTAAGCCTAACCCTTATCCTAACCGAAAACCTATGCCAAACTCTAAACCTAACCCTAACGCTAACCCTATACCTAAACCTAACCCTAAACCTAACCCTAACACTAACCATAACCCTAAGCCTAAGTCTAAACCTAGCACTAACCCTAACCCTAATTCATACACATTCTTTTTTTCTAAGCCTAAGCCTAACACTAACACTAAACCTAACAGTAAGCCTAAGCCTAAACCTAACCCTAACCCTCACCCTAAGAGAAAATCTAACCCTAAAGCTAACCCTAAACCTAACCCTAAGCCTAAGCCTAACCCTAATCCTAAGCACAACCCTAACCCTAAACCAAACCCTAACCCTAACCCTAATCCTAACCCTAACCCTTACCATAACCCTAACCCTAACACTAAAAATTCATACACTTTCGAACCAAGATGCTTCTCCTTCAAAGTAATGCTTCTCCAGAGAAAAGGACGTATGATCTCACTTCTAACTATACTTCGACATATCAGAAACAATGTCTTATCTTTGCCGAGAAAGACATGTGCTTTTCTCACAAAAGCATTTCATGAAATTCAAACAAATTCTTTTTTTTCTAAACCTAACACTATCCTTAACACTAACCCTAAACTTAACCCTAACCCTAACACTAAGCCTAAGCCTGAGCCTAACCCTAACCCTAAGCCTAACACTTAACCTAACCCAAACCCTAACCCTAACCCTAACCCAATAAATTCATACACTTTCAAAACCAGGTGATTATCTTTCAAAGTAAAGCTTCTACAGAGAAAAGGAAGACTGTTCTCATTACTAACTATACTTTGACATATCTACAACAACAACCTATCATTTCAGAGAAACACATGTGCGTTTCACACAAAAGCATTTAATGAAATTCATACATATTCTTTTTTTCTAACCCAACACTAACCCAAACCCTAACCCTAACCTTAACCCTAACACTAGAAATTCATACACTTTCAAAACAAGGTGATTATCTTTCAAAGTAAAGCTTCTACAGAGAAAAGAAAGACTGTTCTCATTTCTAACTATATTTTGACATATCTCCAACAACAACGTATCATTTCAGAGAAACACATGTGCGTTTCACACAAAAGCATTTTATGAAATTCATACACTTTCAAAAGAACATGATTATCATTCAAAGTAAAGCTTCTACAGAGACAAGGAACACTGTTCTAAATTTTGACAATACTTTGACATATCGCAAACAAAGGCTTCTCAGTTTAGTGTAACGCACGTGCGTTTCTCACAAAAGCATTTCATGAAATTCTTATGCTTTCAAAGAATGCGATTACCTTTCAAAGTAAAGCATCTACAAACAAAAGGAACACAGTTCTCATTCTAACAATTCTGTGACATTTCCCAAACAACAGCTTCTAATTTCAGTGCAATACATGTGCGTTTCTCACAAAAGCAAAAATTCATACACTTTCAAATGAACGTGATTAT
The DNA here is from genome assembly GCA_902806775.1 of Microtus agrestis. Classification (NCBI taxonomy): domain Eukaryota; kingdom Metazoa; phylum Chordata; class Mammalia; order Rodentia; family Cricetidae; genus Microtus; species Microtus agrestis. Next base: position 14,493 of record CADCXT010001938.1, read on the forward strand.
CTTTCAAAGTAAAGCTTCTACAGTAGGAAAAGTAAGATTGTTCTCACATCTAGATAACTTTGACATATCCCCACCAAAAGCTCATATTTTCAGAGAAACACATGTGCATTTCTCAGGAAAGCATTTAACGAAATACCTATGCTTTCAAAGGAATGTGATTACCTTTCAAAATAAAGGTTCTCCAGTGAAAAGGAAGACTGTTCTCACTACTAAGTATACTTTGACATATCACAAACAACGTCTTATCTTTGCGGAGAAAGACATGTGCTTTTCTCACTTAAGCATTTCATGAAATTCATAGACATTCTTTTTTTTCTAAACCTAACCCAAACCCTAACCCTAAGCCTAACCCTTACCCTAACCCTAACCGTAACCCAAGAAATTCATGCACTTTCAAAACTAGGTGATTATCTTTCACAGTAAAGTTTCTACAGAGAAAAGGAAGACTGTTCTCATTTCTAACTATACCTTGACATATCTCCAACAACAACGTATCATTTCAGAGAAACACATGTGCATTTCACAGAAAAGCAATTCATGAAATTCATACACTTTCAAAGAACATGATTATCATTCAAAGTAAAGCTTATACAGAGACAAGGAACACTGTTCTAACTTTTGACAATACTTTGACATATCGCAAACAAAGGATTCTCAGTTCAGTGTGACGCTCATGCGTTTCTCACAAAAGCATTTCATGAAATTCATACACATTCTTTTTTTCTAACCCTAACCCTAACACTAACACTAACCCTAACCCTAACCCTAACCCTAAGCTTAACCCTTATCCTAACTGAAAACCTATGCCAAATCCTAACCCTAAACCTAACGCTCACCCTAAACCTAAAACTAAAAATAAACCTAACCCTAACCCTAACCCTAAGCCTAAGTCTAAACCTAGCACTAACCCTAACCCTAAGTCATCCACATTCTTTTTTCTAACCCTAACCCTAACACTAACGGTAACTCCTAACCCTAAGCCTAAGCCTAACCCTTATCCTAACCGAAAACCTATGCAAAAACCTAAACCTAACTCCTAACCCTAAACCTAAAGCTAACCCTAAACCTAACCCTAACACTAACCCTAAACCTAAGCCTAAGTCTAAACCTAGCACTAACCCTAAACCTAATTCATACACATTCTCTTTTTTCTAACCCTAAGCCTAACAATAACACTAAACCTAACCCTAAGCCTAAGCCTAAACCTTACCCTAACCCTCACCCTAAGACAAAATCTAACCCTAAAGCTAACCCTAAACCTAACATTAACCCTAAACCTAACCCTAAGCCTAAGCCTAATCCTAAGCACAACCCTAAACCTAACCCTAAACCAAACCCTAAACCTAACCCTAACCCTAACCCTTACCATAACCCTAACCCTAAAACTAAAAATTCATACACTTTCGAAACAAGATGCTTCTCCTTCAAAGTAATGCTTCTCCAGAGAAAAGGACGTATGATCTCACTTCTAACTATACTTCGACATATCACAAACAACGTCTTATCTTTGCAGAGAAAGACATGTGCTTTTCTCACAAAAGCATTTCATGAATTTCAAAGAAATTCTTTTTTTCTAAACCTAACACTATCCTTAACACTAACCCTAAACCTAAACCTAACCCTAACACTAACCCTAAGCCTAACACTTAACCTAACCCAAACCCTAACCCTAACCCAATAATTTCATACACTTTCAAAACAAGGTGATTATCTTTCAAAGTAAAGCTTCTACAGAGAAAAGAAAGAGTGTTCCCATTTCTAACTATATTTTGACATATCTCCAACAACAACGTATCATTTCAGAGAAACACATGTGCGTTTCACACAAAAGCATTTTATGAAATTCATACACTTTCAAAACAACATGATTATCATTCAAAGTAAAGCTTCTACAGAGACAAGGAACACTGTTCTAAATTTTGACAATAATCTGACATATCGCAAACAAAGGCTTCTCAGTTTAGTGTAACGCACGTGCGTTTCTCACAAAAGCATTTCATGAAATTCTTATGCTTTCAAAGAATGCGACTACCTTTCAAAGTAAAGCATCTACAGAGAAAAGGAACACAGTTCTCATTCTAACAATTCTGTGACATTTCCCAAACAATGGCTTCTAATTTCAGTGCAATACATGTGCGTTTCTCACAAAAGCAAAAATTCATACACTTTCAAATGAACGTGATTATCTTTCAAAGTAAAGCTTCTACAGTAGGAAAAGTAGGACTGTTCTCACTTCGAACTATCTTTGATATTTCCCCAACAAAAGCTGATATTTTCAGAGAAACACATGTGCATTTCTCAAGAAAGCATTAATGAAATACTAACGCTTTCAAAAGAAAATGATTATCTTTCAAATTAAAGCTTCTCCAAAGAAAAGGAAGACTGTTCTCACTTCTAAATATACTTTGACATATAACTAACAACGTCTTATGTTTGCAGAGAAAGACATGTACGTTTCTCACAAAAGAAATTCATGAAATTCATACTGAATCTTTTTTTTCTAACCCTAGCGCTAACCCTAACACTAACACTAACCCTAACCCTAACACTAAGCCTAAGCCTAACCCTAACACTAACCCTAACCCTAATTCATACACATTCTTTTTTCTAACACTAACCCTAACACTAATGCTAAACCTAACCCTAAGCCTAAACCTTACCCTAACCATAACCCTAAGTCAAAATCTAACACTAAATCTAAACCTAAGCCTAAAACTAACCCTAAACCTAACACTAAACTTAACCATAAACCTAAGCCTGACCCTCAGCCTAACACTAACCATAACCATAAGCATAACACTAACACTAACCCTAAACCAAAGCCTAACCCTAACCCTAAGCCTAACCCTAACCCTAACCCTTACCCTAACCCTAACCCTAACAATAAAATTCATACACTTACAAAAGAAGATGCTTCTCCTTCAAAGTAACGCTTCTCCAGAGAAAAGGAAGTATATTCTCACTTCTAATTATACTTTGACATATCACAAAGTCTTATCTTTGCAGAGAAAGACATGTGCTTTTCTCAAAAAAGCATTTCATGAAATTTATAGGCATTCTTTTTTTTCTAAACCTAACACTAACCTTAACACTAACCCTAAACCTAACCCTAACCCTAAGCCTAAGACTAAGCCTGAGCCTAACCCTAAACCTAACCCAAGAAATTCATACACTTTCAAAACAAGGTGATTATCTTTCAAAGTAAAGCTTCTACAGAGAAAAGAAAGACTGTTCTCATTTCTAACTATATTTTGACATATCTCCAACAACAACGTATCATTTCAGAGAAACACATGTGCGTTTCACACAAAAGCATTTTATGAAATTCATACACTTTCAAAAGAACATGATTATCATTCAAAGTAAAGCTTCTACAGAGACAAGGAACACTGTTCTAACTTTTGAAAATACTTTGACATATCACAACCAAAGTCTTCTCAGTTCAGTGTAACGCACGTATGCGTTTCTCACAAAAGCAAAAATTCATACATTTTCAAAAGAACGTGATTATCTTTCAAAGTAAAGCTTCTACCGTAGGAAAAGTAAGACTGTTCTCACTTCGAACTAACTTTGACATTTCCCCCAAAAGCTGATATTTTCAGAGAAACACAAGTGCATTTCTCAGGAAATTATTAATGAAATACTTACGCTTTCAAAAGAAAATGATTATCTTTCAAAGTAAAGCTTCTCCAGAGAAAAGGAAGACTGTTCTCACTTCTAAATATACTTTGACATATCACAAACAATGCCTTATCTTTGCAGAGAAAGACATGTGCTTTTCTCACAAAAGAATTTCATGAAATTCATAGACATTCTTTTTTTCTAACCCTAACCCTAACCCTAACGCTAAACCTAATCTTAAGCCTAAGCCTAAACCTTACCCTAACCCTCACCCTAAGACAAAATCTAACCCTAAAGCTAACCCTAAACCTAACCCTAACCCTAAACCCAACCCTAACCTTAACCCTAAACCTAACCCTAAGCCTAAGCCTAAGCCTAACCCTAACCCTAATCCTAAGCATAGCCCTAACCCTAACCCTAAGCCTAACCATAACCCTAACCCTAACCCTTACCCTAACTCTAATCCTAACACTAAAAATTCATACACTTTCAAAACAAGATGCTTCTCCTTAAAAGTAATGCTTCTCCAGAGAAAAGGATATATGTTCTCACTTCTAACTATACTTCGACATATCACAAACAACGTCTTATCTTTGAAGAGAAAGACATGTGCTTTTCTCACAAAAGCATTTCATGAAATTCAAAGACATTCTTTTTTTCTAAACCTAACACTATCCTTAACACTAACCCTAAAACTAACCCTAACCCTAACCCTAAGCCTAAGCTTCAGCCTAACCCTAACCCTAAGCCTAACACTTACCCTAAACCAAACCCTAACCCTAACCCTAACCCAAGAAATTCATACACTTTCAAAACAAGGTGATTATCTTTCAAAGTAAAGCTTCTACAGAGAAAAGAAAGACTGTTCTCATTTCTAACTATATTTTGACATATCTCCAACAACAACGTATCATTTCAGAGAAACACATGTGCGTTTCACACAAAAGCATTTTATGAAATTCATACACTTTCAAAAGAACATGATTATCATTCAAAGTAAAGCTTCTACAGAGACAAGGAACACTGTTCTAACTTTTGAAAATACTTTGACATATCACAACCAAAGTCTTCTCAGTTCAGTGTAACGCACGTGCGTTTCTCACAAAAGCAAAAATTCATACATTTTCAAAAGAACGTGATTATCTTTCAAAGTAAAGCTTCTACCGTAGGAAAAGTAAGACTGTTCTCACTTCGAACTAACTTTGACATTTCCCCAAAAAGCTGATATTTTCAGAGAAACACAAGTGCATTTCTCAGGAAATTATTAATGAAATACTTACGCTTTCAAAAGAAAATGATTATCTTTCAAAGTAAAGCTTCTCCAGAGAAAAGGAAGACTGTTCTCACTTCTAAATATACTTTGACATATCACAAACAATGCCTTATCTTTGCAGAGAAAGACATGTGCTTTTCTCACAAAAGAATTTCATGAAATTCATAGACATTCTTTTTTTCTAACCCTAACCCTAACGCTAAACCTAATCTTAAGCCTAAGCCTAAAACCTTACCCTAACCCTCACCCTAAGACAAAATCTAACCCTAAAGCTAACCCTAAACCTAACCCTAACCCTAAACCCAACCCTAACCTTAACCCTAAACCTAACCCTAAGCCTAAGCCTAAGCCTAACCCTAACCCTAATCCTAAGCATAGCCCTAAACCCTAACCCTAAGCCTAACCATAACCCTAACCCTAACCCTTACCCTAACTCTAATCCTAACACTAAAAATTCATACACTTTCAAAACAAGATGCTTCTCCTTAAAAGTAATGCTTCTCCAGAGAAAAGGATATATGTTCTCACTTCTAACTATTACTTTGACATATCACAAACAACGTCTTATCTTTGAAGAGAAAGACATGTGCTTTTCTCACAAAAGCATTTCATGAAATTCAAAGACATTCTTTTTTCTAAACCTAACACTATCCTTAACACTAACCCTAAAACTAACCCTAACCTAACCTTATAACCCTACCCTAAGCCTAACACTTACCCTAACCAACCCTAACCCTAACCCTAACCCAAGAAATTCATACACTTTCAAAACAAGGTGATTATCTTTCAAAGTAAAGCTTCTACAGAGAAAAGAAAGACTGTTCTCATTTCTAACTATATTTTGACATATCTCCAACAACAACGTATCATTTCAGAGAAACACATGTGCGTTTCACACAAAAGCATTTCATGAAATTCATACACTTTCAAAAGAACATGATTATCATTCAAAGTAAAGCTTCTACAGAGACAAGGAACACTGTTCTAACTTTTGAAAATACTTTGACATATCACAACCAAAGTCTTCTCAGTTCAGTGTAATGCACGTCCGTTTCTCACAAAAGCAAAAATTCATACATTTTCAAAAGAACGTGATTATCTTTCAAAGTAAAGCTTCTACTGTAGGAAAAGTAAGACTGTTCTCACTTCGAACTAACTTTGACATTTCCCCAAAAAAGCTGATATTTTCAGAGAAACACAAGTGCATTTCTCAGGAAATTATTAATGAAATACTTACGCTTTCAAAAGAAAATGATTATCTTTCAAAGTAAAGCTTCTCCAGAGAAAAGGAAGACTGTTCTCACTTCTAAATATACTTTGACATATCACAAACAATGCCTTATCTTTGCAGAGAAAGACATGTGCTTTTCTCACAAAAGAATTTCATGAAATTCATAGACATTCTTTTTTTTCTAACCCTAACCCTAACCCTAACGCTAAACCTAATCTTAAGCCTAAGCCTAAACCTTACCCTAACCCTCACCCTAAGACAAAATCTAACCCTAAAGCTAACCCTAAACCTAACCCTAACCCTAAACCCAACCCTAACCTTAACCCTAAACCTAACCCTAAGCCTAAGCCTAAGCCTAACCCTTAACCCTAATCCTAAGCATAGCCCTAACCTCCTAAGCCTAACCATAACCCTAACCCTAACCCTTACCCTAACTCTAATCCTAACACTAAAAATTCATACACTTTCAAAACAAGATGCTTCTCCTTAAAAGTAATGCTTCTCAGAGAAAAGGATATATGTTCTCACTTCTAACTATACTTCGACATATCACAAACAACGCCTTATCTTTGAAGAGAAAGACATGTGCTTTTCTCACAAAAGCATTTCATGAAATTTCAAAAGACATTCTTTTTTTCTAAACCTAACACTATCCTTAACACTAACCCTAAAACTAACCCTAACCCTAACCCTAAGCCTAAGCTTCAGCCTAACCCTAACCCTAAGCCTAACACTTACCCTAAACCAAACCCTAACTCTAACCCTAACCCAAGAAATTCATACACTTTCAAAAGAAGGTGATTATCTTTCAAAGTAAAGCTTCTACAGAGAAAAGGAAGACTGTTCTCATTCTAAGTATACTTTGACATATCACAAACAACCTTATCTTTCGGAGAAAGACATGTGCTTTTCCACAAAGCATTTATGAAATTCATAAATTCTTTTTTCTAACCTAACACCTAACCTAACCCTAACCCTAACCTAACTAACCCTAGAAATTCATACACTTTCAAAACAAGGTGATTATCTTTCAAAGTAAAGCTTCTACAGAGAAAAGAAAGACTGTTCTCATTTCTAACTATATTTTGACATATCTCCAACAACAACGTATCATTTCAGAGAAACACATGTGCGTTTCACACAAAAGCATTTTATGAAATTCATACACTTTCAAAAGAACATGATTATCATTCAAAGTAAAGCTTCTACAGAGACAAGGAACACTGTTCTAACTTTTGAAAATACTTTGACATATCACAACCAAAGTCTTCTCAGTTCAGTGTAACGCACGTGCGTTTCTCACAAAAGCAAAAATTCATACATTTTCAAAAGAACGTGATTATCTTTCAAAGTAAAGCTTCTACCGTAGGAAAAGTAAGACTGTTCTCACTTCGAACTAACTTTGACATTTCCCCCAAAAAGCTGATATTTTCAGAGAAACACAAGTGCATTTCTCAGGAAATTATTAATGAAATACTTACGCTTTCAAAAGAAAATGATTATCTTTCAAAGTAAAGCTTCTCCAGAGAAAAGGAAGACTGTTCTCACTTCTAAATATACTTTGACATATCACAAACAATGCCTTATCTTTGCAGAGAAAGACATGTGCTTTTCTCACAAAAGAATTTCATGAAATTCATAGACATTCTTTTTTTTACCCTAACCCTAACCCTAACGCTAAACCTAATCTTAAGCCTAAGCCTAAACCTTACCCTAACCCTCACCCTAAGACAAAATCTAACCCTAAAGCTAACCCTAAACCTAACCCTAACCCTAAACCCAACCCTAACCTTAACCCTAAACCTAACCCTAAGCCTAAGCCTAAGCCTAACCCTAACCCTAATCCTAAGCATAGCCCTAACCCTAACCCTAAGCCTAACCATAACCCTAACCCTAACCCTTACCCTAACTCTAATCCTAACACTAAAAATTCATACACTTTCAAAACAAGATGCTTCTCCTTAAAAGTAATGCTTCTCCAGAGAAAAGGATATATGTTCTCACTTCTAACTATACTTCGACATATCACAAACAACGTCTTATCTTTGAAGAGAAAGACATGTGCTTTTCTCACAAAAGCATTTCATGAAATTCAAAGACATTCTTTTTTTCTAAACCTAACACTATCCTTAACACTAACCTAACTAACCCTAACCTAAGCCTAACCCTAACCCTAAGCCTAACACTTACCCTAAACCAAACCCTAACCCTAACCCTAAGCCTAAAAATTCATACTTTAAAAGTTATCTTTAAGTAAGCTTAGGAAAGGCTATTACTTTCTTCTACAACCCTTCTTTATTAATGACATTTTTTAACCCTAACCCTAACCCTAACCCTAACCCTAACCCACATAGAAATTCATACACTTTCAAAACAAGGTGATTATCTTTCAAAGTAAAGCTTCTACAGAGAAAAGAAAGACTGTTCTCATTTCTAACTATATTTTGACATATCTCCAACAACAACGTATCATTTCAGAGAAACACATGTGCGTTTCACACAAAAGCATTTTATGAAATTCATACACTTTCAAAAGAACATGATTATCATTCAAAGTAAAGCTTCTACAGAGACAAGGAACACTGTTCTAACTTTTGAAAATACTTTGACATATCACAACCAAAGTCTTCTCAGTTCAGTGTAACGCACGTGCGTGCTTCTCACAAAAGCAAAAATTCATACATTTTCAAAAGAACGTGATTATCTTTCAAAGTAAAGCTTCTACCTTAGGAAAAGTAAGACTGTTCTCACTTCGAACTAACTTTGACATTTCCCCCAAAAGCTGATATTTTCAGAGAAACACAAGTGCATTTCTCAGGAAATTATTAATGAAATACTTACGCTTTCAAAAGAAAATGATTATCTTTCAAAGTAAAGCTTCTCCAGAGAAAAGGAAGACTGTTCTCACTTCTAAATATACTTTGACATATCACAAACAATGCCTTATCTTTGCAGAGAAAGACATGTGCTTTTCTCACAAAAGAATTTCATGAAATTCATAGACATTCTTTTTTTCTAACCCTAACCCTAACGCTAAACCTAATCTTAAGCCTAAGCCTAAACCTTACCCTAACCCTCACCCTAAGACAAAATCTAACCCTAAAGCTAACCCTAAACCTAACCCTAACCCTAAACCCAACCCTAACCTTAACCCTAAACCTAACCCTAAGCCTAAGCCTAAGCCTAAGCCTAACCCTAATCCTAAGCATAGCCCTAACCCTAACCCTAAGCCTAACCATAACCCTAACCCTAACCCTTACCCTAACTCTAATCCTAACACTAAAAATTCATACACTTTCAAAACAAGATGCTTCTCCTTAAAAGTAATGCTTCTCCAGAGAAAAGGATATATGTTCTCACTTCTAACTATACTTCGACATATCACAAACAACGTCTTATCTTTGAAGAGAAAGACATGTGCTTTTCTCACAAAAGCATTTCATGAAATTCAAAGACATTCTTTTTTTCTAAACCTAACCTATTTTCTAAACCTAACACTATCCTTAACCCTAAGCCTAACCTACCCTAAACCAAACCCTAACCCTAACCCTAAGCCTAAGCTTCGCTAACTTTCAAAACTTATCCAATAAGCTAAACTTTTTTTAAAACTATTTTGGGAAATCAAATTATTTACCCTAACACTAACACTAACCCTAACCTTAACCCTAACCCTAAGAAATTCATACACTTTCAAAACAAGGTGATTATCTTTCAAAGTAAAGCTTCTACAGAGAAAAGAAAGAGTGTTCTCATTTCTAACTATATTTTGACATATCTCCAACAACAACGTATCATTTCAGAGAAACACATGTGCGTTTCACACAAAAGCATTTTATGAAATTCATACACTTTCAAAAGAACATGATTATCATTCAAAGTAAAGCTTCTACAGAGACAAGGAACACTGTTCTAACTTTTGAAAATACTTTGACATATCACAACCAAAGTCTTCTCAGTTCAGTGTAACGCACGTGCGTTTCTCACAAAAGCAAAAATTCATACATTTTCAAAAGAACGTGATTATCTTTCAAAGTAAAGCTTCTACCGTAGGAAAAGTAAGACTGTTCTCACTTCGAACTAACTTTGACATTTCCCCCAAAAAGCTGATATTTTCAGAGAAACACAAGTGCATTTCTCAGGAAATTATTAATGAAATACTTACGCTTTCAAAAGAAAATGATTATCTTTCAAAGTAAAGCTTCTCCAGAGAAAAGGAAGACTGTTCTCACTTCTAAATATACTTTGACATATCACAAACAATGCCTTATCTTTGCAGAGAAAGACATGTGCTTTTCTCACAAAAGAATTTCATGAAATTCATAGACATTCTTTTTTTTCTAACCCTAACCCTAACCCTAACGCTAAACCTAATCTTAAGCCTAAGCCTAAACCTTACCCTAACCCTCACCCTAAGACAAAATCTAACCCTAAAGCTAACCCTAAACCTAACCCTAACCCTAAACCCAACCCTAACCTTAACCCTAAACCTAACCCTAAGCCTAAGCCTAAGCCTAACCCTAACCCTAATCCTAAGCATAGCCCTAACCCTAACCCTAAGCCTAACCATAACCCTAACCCTAACCCTTACCCTAACTCTAATCCTAACACTAAAAATTCATACACTTTCAAAACAAGATGCTTCTCCTTAAAAGTAATGCTTCTCCAGAGAAAAGGATATATGTTCTCACTTCTAACTATACTTCGACATATCACAAACAACGTCTTATCTTTGAAGAGAAAGACATGTGCTTTTCTCACAAAAGCATTTCATGAAATTCAAAGACATTCTTTTTTTCTAAACCTAACACTATCCTTAACACTAACCCTAAAACTAACCCTAACCCTAACCCTAAGCCTAAGCTTCAGCCTAACCCTAACCCTAAGCCTAACACTTACCCTAAACCAAACCCTAACCCTAACCCTAACCCAAGAAATTCATACACTTTCAAAACAAGGTGATTATCTTTCAAAGTAAAGCTTCTACAGAGAAAAGGAAGACTGTTCTCATTTCTAACTATTTTGCTTTACCTATCTTTGGAACTGGGTTTCCAGATTTATGATTCCTTTTTTCCTACTACACTCCCTCCTACCCTCTGAAATTCATACACTTTCAAACAAGGTGTTATCTTTCAAAGTAAAGCTTCTACAGAGAAAAGAAAGAGTGTTCTCATTTCTAACTATATTTTGACATATCTCCAACAACAACGTATCATTTCAGAGAAACACATGTGCGTTTCACACAAAAGCATTTTATGAAATTCATACACTTTCAAAAGAACATGATTATCATTCAAAGTAAAGCTTCTACAGAGACAAGGAACACTGTTCTAACTTTTGAAAATACTTTGACATATCACAACCAAAGTCTTCTCAGTTCAGTGTAACGCACGTGCGTTTCTCACAAAAGCAAAAATTCATACATTTTCAAAAGAACGTGATTATCTTTCAAAGTAAAGCTTCTACCTTAGGAAAAGTAAGACTGTTCTCACTTCGAACTAACTTTGACATTTCCCCCAAAAAGCTGATATTTTCAGAGAAACACAAGTGCATTTCTCAGGAAATTATTAATGAAATACTTACGCTTTCAAAAGAAAATGATTATCTTTCAAAGTAAAGCTTCTCCAGAGAAAAGGAAGACTGTTCTCACTTCTAAATATACTTTGACATATCACAAACAATGCCTTATCTTTGCAGAGAAAGACATGTGCTTTTCTCACAAAAGAATTTCATGAAATTCATAGACATTCTTTTTTTTCTAACCCTAACCCTAACGCTAAACCTAATCTTAAGCCTAAGCCTAAACCTTACCCTAACCCTCACCCTAAGACAAAATCTAACCCTAAAGCTAACCCTAAACCTAACCCTAACCCTAAACCCAACCCTAACCTTAACCCTAAACCTAACCCTAAGCCTAAGCCTAAGCCTAACCCTAACCCTAATCCTAAGCATAGCCCTAACCCTAACCCTAAGCCTAACCATAACCCTAACCCTAACCCTTACCCTAACTCTAATCCTAACACTAAAAATTCATACACTTTCAAAACAAGATGCTTCTCCTTAAAAGTAATGCTTCTCCAGAGAAAAGGATATATGTTCTCACTTCTAACTATACTTCGACATATCACAAACAACGTCTTATCTTTGAAGAGAAAGACATGTGCTTTTCTCACAAAAGCATTTCATGAAATTCAAAGACATTCTTTTTTTCTAAACCTAACACTATCCTTAACACTAACCCTAAAACTAACCCTAACCCTAACCCTAAGCCTAAGCTTCAGCCTAACCCTAACCCTAAGCCTAACACTTACCCTAAACCAAACCCTAACCCTAACCCTAACCCAAGAAATTCATACACTTTCAAAACAAGGTGATTATCTTTCAAAGTAAAGCTTCTACAGAGAAAAGGAAGACTGTTCTCATTTCTAACTATACTTTGACATATCTACAACAACAACCTATCATTTCAGAGAAACACATGTGCGTTTCACACAAAAGCATTTAATGAAATTCATACATATTCTTTTTCTTCTAACCCTAACACTAACACTAACCCTAACCTTAACCCTAACCCTAGAAATACATACACTTTCAAAACAAGGTGATTATCTTTCAAAGTAAAGCTTCTACAGAGAAAAGAAAGAGTGTTCTCATTTCTAACTATATTTTGACATATCTCCAACAACAACGTATCATTTCAGAGAAACACATGTGCGTTTCACACAAAAGCATTTTATGAAATTCATACACTTTCAAAAGAACATGATTATCATTCAAAGTAAAGCTTCTACAGAGACAAGGAACACTGTTCTAACTTTTGAAAATACTTTGACATATCACAACCAAAGTCTTCTCAGTTCAGTGTAACGCACGTTGCGTTTCTCACAAAAGCAAAAATTCATACATTTTCAAAAGAACGTGATTATCTTTCAAAGTAAAGCTTCTACCTTAGGAAAAGTAAGACTGTTCTCACTTCGAACTAACTTTGACATTTCCCCAAAAAGCTGATATTTTCAGAGAAACACAAGTGCATTTCTCAGGAAATTATTAATGAAATACTTACGCTTTCAAAAGAAAATGATTATCTTTCAAAGTAAAGCTTCTCCAGAGAAAAGGAAGACTGTTCTCACTTCTAAATATACTTTGACATATCACAAACAATGCCTTATCTTTGCAGAGAAAGACATGTGCTTTTCTCACAAAAGAATTTCATGAAATTCATAGACATTCTTTTTTTTTCTAACCCTAACCCTAACCCTAACGCTAAACCTAATCTTAAGCCTAAGCCTAAACCTTACCCTAACCCTCACCCTAAGACAAAATCTAACCCTAAAGCTAACCCTAAACCTAACCCTAACCCTAAACCCAACCCTAACCTTAACCCTAAACCTAACCCTAAGCCTAAGCCTAAGCCTAAGCCTAACCCTAATCCTAAGCATAGCCCTAACCCTAACCCTAAGCCTAACCATAACCCTAACCCTAACCCTTACCCTAACTCTAATCCTAACACTAAAAATTCATACACTTTCAAAACAAGATGCTTCTCCTTAAAAGTAATGCTTCTCCAGAGAAAAGGATATATGTTCTCACTTCTAACTATACTTCGACATATCACAAACAACGTCTTATCTTTGAAGAGAAAGACATGTGCTTTTCTCACAAAAGCATTTCATGAAATTCAAAGACATTCTTTTTTTCTAAACCTAACACTATCCTTAACACTAACCCTAAAACTAACCCTAACCCTAACCCTAAGCCTAAGCTTCAGCCTAACCCTAACCCTAAGCCTAACACTTACCCTAAACCAAACCCTAACCCTAACCCTAACCCAAGAAATTCATACACTTTCAAAACAAGGTGATTATCTTTCAAAGTAAAGCTTCTACAGAGAAAAGGAAGACTGTTCTCATTTCTAACTATACTTTGACATATTACACACCTATCTTTCGAGAAACACTGTGCGTTTCACAAAGCTTTATGAAATTCTACATATTTTTTTTTTAACCTAACACTACACTAACCTAACCTTAACCTAACACTAGAAATTCATACACTTTCAAAACAAGGTGATTATCTTTCAAAGTAAAGCTTCTACAGAGAAAAGAAAGACTGTTCTCATTTCTAACTATATTTTGACATATCTCCAACAACAACGTATCATTTCAGAGAAACACATGTGCGTTTCACACAAAAGCATTTTATGAAATTCATACACTTTCAAAAGAACATGATTATCATTCAAAGTAAAGCTTCTACAGAGACAAGGAACACTGTTCTAACTTTTGAAAATACTTTGACATATCACAACCAAAGTCTTCTCAGTTCAGTGTAACGCACGTGCGTTTCTCACAAAAGCAAAAATTCATGCATTTTCAAAAGAACGTGATTATCTTTCAAAGTAAAGCTTCTACCTTAGGAAAAGTAAGACTGTTCTCACTTCGAACTAACTTTGACATTTCCCCCAAAAGCTGATATTTTCAGAGAAACACATGTGCATTTCTCAGGAAATTATTAATGAAATACTTACGCTTTCAAAAGAAAATGATTATCTTTCAAAGTAAAGCTTCTCCAGAGAAAAGGAAGACTGTTCTCACTTCTAAATATACTTTGACATATCACAAACAATGCCTTATCTTTGCAGAGAAAGACATGTGCTTTTCTCACAAAAGAATTTCATGAAATTCATAGACATTCTTTTTTTCTAACCCTAACCCTAAGCCTAACGCTAAACCTAATCTTAAGCCTAAGCCTAAACCTTACCCTAACCCTCACCCTAAGACAAAATCTAACCCTAAAGCTAACCCTAAACCTAACCCTAACCCTAAACCCAACCCTAACCTTAACCCTAAACCTAACCCTAAGCCTAAGCCTAAGCCTAAGCCTAACCCTAATCCTAAGCATAGCCCTAACCCTAACCCTAAGCCTAACCATAACCCTAACCCTAACCCTTACCCTAACTCTAATCCTAACACTAAAAATTCATACACTTTCAAAACAAGATGCTTCTCCTTAAAAGTAATGCTTCTCCAGAGAAAAGGATATATGTTCTCACTTCTAACTATACTTCGACATATCACAAACAACGTCTTATCTTTGAAGAGAAAGACATGTGCTTTTCTCACAAAAGCATTTCATGAAATTCAAAGACATTCTTTTTTTCTAAACCTAACACTATCCTTAACACTAACCCTAAAACTAACCCTAACCCTAACCCTAAGCCTAAGCTTCAGCCTAACCCTAACCCTAAGCCTAACACTTACCCTAAACCAAACCCTAACCCTAACCCTAACCCAAGAAATTCATACACTTTCAAAACAAGGTGATTATCTTTCAAAGTAAAGCTTCTACAGAGAAAAGGAAGACTGTTCTCATTTCTAACTATATTTTGACATATCTCCAACAACAACGTATCATTTCAGAGAAACACATGTGCGTTTCACACAAAAGCATTTTATGAAATTCATACACTTTCAAAAGAACATGATTATCATTCAAAGTAAAGCTTCTACAGAGACAAGGAACACTGTTCTAACTTTTGAAAATACTTTGACATATCACAACCAAAGTCTTCTCAGTTCAGTGTAACGTTTTTCACATGTGCGTTTCTCACAAAAGCATATAAATTCATACATTTTCAAAAGAACGTGATTATCATTAAAGTAAAGTTCTAAGAGAAAGGAATTTTAAAATTCTACATTTTCAAAAGAATTTTCAAAGTGATTATCTTTCAAAGTAAAGCTTCTACCTTAGGAAAAGTAAGACTGTTCTCACTTCGAACTAACTTTGACATTTCCCCCAAAAAGCTGATATTTTCAGAGAAACACAAGTGCATTTCTCAGGAAATTATTAATGAAATACTTACGCTTTCAAAAGAAAATGATTATCTTTCAAAGTAAAGCTTCTCCAGAGAAAAGGAAGACTGTTCTCACTTCTAAATATACTTTGACATATCACAAACAATGCCTTATCTTTGCAGAGAAAGACATGTGCTTTTCTCACAAAAGAATTTCATGAAATTCATAGACATTCTTTTTTTTCTAACCCTAACCCTAACCCTAACGCTAAACCTAATCTTAAGCCTAAGCCTAAACCTTACCCTAACCCTCACCCTAAGACAAAATCTAACCCTAAAGCTAACCCTAAACCTAACCCTAACCCTAAACCCAACCCTAACCTTAACCCTAAACCTAACCCTAAGCCTAAGCCTAAGCCTAACCCTAACCCTAATCCTAACCCTAGCCCTAACCCCTAACCCTAACCCTAACCCTAACCCTAACCCTAACCCTAACCCTTACCCTAACTCTAATCCTAACACTAAAAATTCATACACTTTCAAAACAAGATGCTTCTCCTTAAAAGTAATGCTTCTCCAGAGAAAAGGATATATGTTCTCACTTCTAACTATACTTCGACATATCACAAACAACGTCTTATCTTTGAAGAGAAAGACATGTGCTTTTCTCACAAAAGCATTTCATGAAATTCAAAGACATTCTTTTTTTCTAAACCTAACACTATCCTTAACACTAACCCTAAAACTAACCCTAACCCTAACCCTAAGCCTAAGCTTCAGCCTAACCCTAACCCTAAGCCTAACACTTACCCTAAACCAAACCCTAACCCTAACCCTAACCCAAGAAATTCATACACTTTCAAAACAAGGTGATTATCTTTCAAAGTAAAGCTTCTACAGAGAAAAGGAAGACTGTTCTCATTTCTAACTATATTTTGACATATCTCCAACAACAACCTATCATTTCAGAGAAACACATGTGCGTTTCACACAAAAGCATTTTATGAAATTCATACACTTTCAAAAGAACATGATTATCATTCAAAGTAAAGCTTCTACAGAGACAAGGAACACTGTTCTAACTTTTGAAAATACTTTGACATATCACATTTTAGAAATTACCAAAAGTTTTCTAAGTTCAGTGTAAAAGAACATGATTATCATTCAAAGTAAAGCTTCACAGGAGGCTGTTCTACAAAATTCAAAAACATTTTCAAAAGAACGTGATTATCTTTCAAAGTAAAGCTTCGTACCTTAGGAAAAGTAAGACTGTTCTCACTTCGAACTAACTTTGACATTTCCCCAAAAAGCTGATATTTTCAGAGAAACACAAGTGCATTTCTCAGGAAATTATTAATGAAATACTTACGCTTTCAAAAGAAAATGATTATCTTTCAAAGTAAAGCTTCTCCAGAGAAAAGGAAGACTGTTCTCACTTCTAAATATACTTTGACATATCACAAACAATGCCTTATCTTTGCAGAGAAAGACATGTGCTTTTCTCACAAAAGAATTTCATGAAATTCATAGACATTCTTTTTTTCTAACCCTAACCCTAACCCTAACGCTAAACCTAATCTTAAGCCTAAGCCTAAACCTTACCCTAACCCTCACCCTAAGACAAAATCTAACCCTAAAGCTAACCCTAAACCTAACCCTAACCCTAAACCCAACCCTAACCTTAACCCTAAACCTAACCCTAAGCCTAAGCCTAAGCCTAAGCCTAACCCTAATCCTAAGCATAGCCCTAACCCTAACCCTAAGCCTAACCATAACCCTAACCCTAACCCTTACCCTAACTCTAATCCTAACACTAAAAATTCATACACTTTCAAAACAAGATGCTTCTCCTTAAAAGTAATGCTTCTCCAGAGAAAAGGATATATGTTCTCACTTCTAACTATACTTTGACATATCACAAACAACGTCTTATCTTTGAAGAGAAAGACATGTGCTTTTCTCACAAAAGCATTTCATGAAATTCAAAGACATTCTTTTTTTCTAAACTCCTAACCCTAACCCTATCCTTAACACTAACCCTAAACCAAACCCTACCTAACCCAAGAATTCAAACTTTAAGCCTAACCCTAAAACCTAAGCTTTCTAACACTACAACAACAACCTATCATTTAGAAACACCAAACCCTTTTTCTAACCCTAACCCTAACCCTAACCCTAACCCAAGAAATTCATACACTTTCAAAACAAGGTGATTATCTTTCAAAGTAAAGCTTCTACAGAGAAAAGAAAGAGTGTTCTCATTTCTAACTATATTTTGACATATCTCCAACAACAACGTATCATTTCAGAGAAACACATGTGCGTTTCACACAAAAGCATTTTATGAAATTCATACACTTTCAAAAGAACATGATTATCATTCAAAGTAAAGCTTCTACAGAGACAAGGAACACTGTTCTAACTTTTGAAAATACTTTGACATATCACAACCAAAGTCTTCTCAGTTCAGTGTAACGCACGTGCGTTTCTCACAAAAGCAAAAATTCATGCATTTTCAAAAGAACGTGATTATCTTTCAAAGTAAAGCTTCTACCTTAGGAAAAGTAAGACTGTTCTCACTTCGAACTAACTTTGACATTTCCCCAAAAGCTGATATTTTCAGAGAAACACAAGTGCATTTCTCAGGAAATTATTAATGAAATACTTACGCTTTCAAAAGAAAATGATTATCTTTCAAAGTAAAGCTTCTCCAGAGAAAAGGAAGACTGTTCTCACTTCTAAATATACTTTGACATATCACAAACAATGCCTTATCTTTGCAGAGAAAGACATGTGCTTTTCTCACAAAAGAATTTCATGAAATTCATAGACATTCTTTTTTTCTAACCCTAACCCTAACCCTAACGCTAAACCTAATCTTAAGCCTAAGCCTAAACCTTACCCTAACCCTCACCCTAAGACAAAATCTAACCCTAAAGCTAACCCTAAACCTAACCCTAACCCTAAACCCAACCCTAACCTTAACCCTAAACCTAACCCTAAGCCTAAGCCTAAGCCTAACCCTAACCCTAATCCTAAGCATAGCCCTAACCCTAACCCTAAGCCTAACCATAACCCTAACCCTAACCCTTACCCTAACTCTAATCCTAACACTAAAAATTCATACACTTTCAAAACAAGATGCTTCTCCTTAAAAGTAATGCTTCTCCAGAGAAAAGGATATATGTTCTCACTTCTAACTATACTTCGACATATCACAAACAACGTCTTATCTTTGAAGAGAAAGACATGTGCTTTTCTCACAAAAGCATTTCATGAAATTCAAAGACATTCTTTTTTTCTAAACCTAACACTATCCTTAACACTAACCCTAAAACTAACCCTAACCCTAACCCTAAGCCTAAGCTTCAGCCTAACCCTAACCCTAAGCCTAACACTTACCCTAAACCAAACCCTAACCCTAACCCTAACCCAAGAAATTCATACACTTTCAAAACAAGGTGATTATCTTTCAAAGTAAAGCTTCTACAGAGAAAAGGAAGACTGTTCTCATTTCTAACTATACTTTGACATATCTACAACAACAACCTATCATTTCAGAGAAACACATGTGCGTTTCACACAAAAGCATTTAATGAAATTCATACATATTCTTTTTTTCTAACCCTAACACTAACACTAACCCTAACCTTAACCCTAACACTAGAAATTCATACACTTTCAAAACAAGGTGATTATCTTTCAAAGTAAAGCTTCTACAGAGAAAAGAAAGAGTGTTCTCATTTATAACTATATTTTGACATATCTCCAACAACAACGTATCATTTCAGAGAAACACATGTGCGTTTCACACAAAAGCATTTTATGAAATTCATACACTTTCAAAACAACATGATTATCATTCAAAGTAAAGCTTCTACAGAGACAAGGAACACTGTTCTAAATTTTGACAATAATCTGACATATCGCAAACAAAGGCTTCTCAGTTCAGTGTAACGCACGTGCGTTTCTCACAAAAGCATTTCATGAAATTCTTATGCTTTCAAAGAATGCGATTACCTTTCAAAGTAAAGCATCTACAGAGAAATGGAACACAGTTCTCATTCTAACAATTCTGTGACATTTCCCAAACAACGGCTTCTAATTTCAGTGCAATAGATGTGCGTTTCTCACAAAAGCAAAAATTCATACACTTTCAAATGAACGTGATTATCTTTCAAAGTAAAGCTTCTACAGTAGGAAAAGTAAGACTGTTCTCACTTTGAACTAACTTTGATATTTCCCCAACAAAAGCTGATATTTTCAGAGAAACACATGTGCATTTCTCAAGAAAGCATTAATGAAATACTAACGCTTTCAAAAGAAAATGATTATCTTTCAAAATAAAGCTTCTCCAGAGAAAAGGAAGACTGTTCTCACTTCTAAATATACTTTGACATATAACTAACAACGTCTTATGTTTGCAGAGAAAGACATGTACGTTTCTCACAAAAGAAATTCATGAAATTCATACTGAATCTTTTTTTTCTAACCCTAGAGCTAACCCTAACACTAACCCTAACCCTAACACTAAGCCTAAGCCTAACCCTAACACTAACCCTAACCCTAATTCATACACATTCTTTTTCTAACACTAACCCTAACACTAACGCTAAACCTAACCCTAAGCCTAAACCTTACCCTAACCATAACCCTAAGTCAAAATCTAACCCTAAATCTAAACCTAAGCCTAAAACTAACCCTAAACCTAACACTAAACTTAACCATAAACCTAACCCTGACCCTCAGCCTAACACTAACCCTAACCATAAGCATAACCCTAACACTAACCCTAAACCAAACCCTAACCCTAATCCTAACCTAACAAAAAAATTCATACACTTACAAAAGAAGATGCTTCTCCTTCAAAGTAATGCTTCTCCAGAGAAAAGGAAGTATATTCTCACTTCTAACTATACTTTGACATATCACAAAGTCTTATCTTTGCAGAGAAAGACATGTGCTTTTCTCAAAAAAGCATTTCATGAAATTTATAGGCATTCTTTTTCTTTCTAAACCTAACACTAACCTTAACACTAACCCTAAACCTAACCCTAACCCTAAGCCTAAGACTAAGCCTGAGCCTAACCCTAAACCTAACCCAAGAAATTCATACACTTTCAAAACAAGGTGATTATCTTTCAAAGTAAAGCTTCTACAGAGAAAAGAAAGACTGTTCTCATTTCTAACTATATTTTGACATATCTCCAACAACAACGTATCATTTCAGAGAAACACATGTGCGTTTCACACAAAAGCATTTTATGAAATTCATACACTTTCAAAAGAACATGATTATCATTCAAAGTAAAGCTTCTACAGAGACAAGGAACACTGTTCTAACTTTTGAAAATACTTTGACATA